>CM073764.1:22173941-22676356 GCA_037127475.1 Arma custos
CCGACCACTTTGGACCATCTTTTTGTTTATTAAGTCAATGTCACTTAATACTATTCCGAAATTTTTCTATTGCATCTCATTTATAATCTATCTCTTTTTTTGAGTTTTAGCGCATTTTTAATAAAGATTTATATATTTCTGTAAAATAATTAGCGCTAATAGAAAGTATAGTATATCCCCTGTATACATAATCAAACAGTTATTAACGAGAAAGTTAATAATATGCCTGAGAAAACGCAGGCATTGAACATACAATTTATATGCGATAAGTGTAAGCATTGAATGCTCGTGTTTACGATTATGTCTTTAAAGATTGGAAGATGATGGACTCAATATTTTATCTGAGGAGATAATTAAAAATTAAAAAAAAAGAAGGATTGAATGGTTAAATTAATTCATGCTTGAGGTGCACTGACCTGCCATGAAGAGCCTTAAAGTTTTTTTTTTTATGGCTGTAATCTTGGACATGACTGTCATTCTTTACGATGAGATGAGGAGGACCAAGGATAATTGAGACATTAGCTTCAGTCCATGGCTGGGCCTCAGGTGTATAGTGCGTCGAAGGATATGGACAGCCATCTGTGTCCTGTGGAGAGCTCCATCGAGAAATGAAGAAATGATGGACTCCCATCATTAAAAAAAATGAATATAAGAAAAAAATAGAAGAGCCTCCGAAACACCATGCTGAAATTATGCCAACGAGGCATCGCTTAAGATAGAATCAAAGATATTTTATCAACTTAATAAATATAAAGATATAATATCAACTTGTTTATCAAAAAATATTAATTCGAGGATGAAGTTTCTGACTTTACGAAAACATTTTTTGACCTTGTTATGTTTTCTTAGTATTATATTGTTGGGCTGAAGGATGAATAACGTCTTCAGGTATTTGAAAATAAGGTGATACGTAGAATATTTGGTCCAAAAAAGGATGAGACCACTGAGGAATATAGGAGATTACATAATACGTAATTGCGAAGCATGCATCCGGTAAATATTATTCAGGTGATAGCCTCGTGAAGATTAAGATGGGCGCGTAAAGATGCTTGGCTTAGTAGCAAACAAATTCCTAAGATGTTAATAGGCGCTGTACCGACTGAGAAGGTGGTAGACCGAGGCCTAGGTGAGAGGATTGCTGGTTGTGTGATCTGGGGTGTTTGGGTTTGGGTGGTTCCGTGGACGGAGGTTTGTAGGCATTGATTGGTGGTATCGGCATCGAGCCTTAGGGTTCGTTAAGCCTTTATTTATTTATTTATATTGTTGAAAAGTTAAAACCTTTTGTTAGTAAAAGGCCACATGCAACTCAGATTTTTAGTACATATTTTTGTGATTCTTTATTAAAATAAAATTTGGAGGATGAGAATAAAAAATTTAAAAATTTATTAATAAATTGAGTTGTGTATGAATTGATTTTTGTATTTGTTTACTAGTTATATAATAATAATTTCTTTATTTATTCTGGGAAAAGTCCCTTTAGAATAACAATACAGGTATTGTAAGATAGTATGCCTTAGAGTATAAACATAATAAAAATTAAATAGTTATCACAAATAATTCAGTAAGAGAGAAAGAGTAAAAAGTAAAGACTATCAGTGATTATTTCTCCTTCTTTAAAATTTCCAACTAGATGATACAATACATATGTACGTGGTTTAAATCCTCCACACTATTATATATACATAAGTAATCAGAAATTCAAGAGTGCATTAAAAAACATCATTCATCGAATGAGAGAATTTTATCTCAAAACTGATCCTACTATTTCTGATTTTTTGCGAATTGTAGAGATATTAGGTGATGGGATATACGGGATTTAAAGGTTGGAAGATTATTGGAACGACAAATGGAAGAAGGTGTAGAGTTCCAAAGGGACGAGGATCGGATAAGGAAATCTCTGTCAAAAGCTGCTGTTCGGTGGGATGCTGTATGTAATTTTTGACAATAGCATATTAATGTGATATATGGCATATCTTTTACTGCACCAGGTGTATTTTAAGAGACGAATGTGGATATGATTTTCTGGTTTTCAATTGCATAGTATGAGGTGGAAGTCTAGTGATGGGGCTTACTAGTTCTTTCTGATTGTTTAAGTCATTCTATAATATAGTAAATTGTATTTATTCATTCTATATTTAAACAATATAATCTCTGGGAGAGGAAAACAAAAATCGATAATGCAAAAGCCATTTGAAGGCTTTATATACTTCCTTTAAAGTCTTTCATCTAACAGAACCATCTATGCAGATCTATATTTTAACATTAACTACTCGTATTACAGTTAGCATTAAAACACCATTGGACTTTAGATTGATATGATTCTTCACATCATATCATTTTTTTTTGTTTCGTATTGGCCTACTTAAGGACCACGCCATTTCAACTGCCTTTTTTCTTCTTGACATTGGCCCAGTACTCCTCATTCGTCCGCTCACTTCTTTCTTCTGTCTGTCTCTTTCCCGCTCCAGCTTTGCTTTTTCTTTAAAACCCACACACCCGTGTCTAGTACCGTCCTGAGACGGTTTCTTTCCAAAAGATCCTCGCAGGTAATCCCCTTCTCCTGTAAATCTCTTTCTACCTCTTCAAACCAGGCAGGTTTAGTCTTCTTTTCCTTTAAAAATGTAAAAATATGGTTTTCCAGTCTTCTGGGTTTAATTCTTAACAGGTGACCATAGAATTATATTCTCCTTTTTCTTAAAACATCCTAAATTTTTAGAACATGAGTGTATAGCTCACTGTTTTGTCGTCGTCTGTATTCACCTTGGTCTTTAATTGGGCCAAGAATTTTCCTTAAGATCTTTCTTTCTTTGATCTCCAATTTTTCTATCAGGCCTTTCTTATAATTCTTTATAATATAATCTTATATGCTTCATAATCAGGCATTCTGCATCATATAAGACATAAAATCATTTTATTTTTCAAAAGGAATATTTTCTAAACGGCAGATAGATTATATAGTTGATTAATAATGAAATACATTAACTCATTTATGTTTTTATTTATTTGACCCATATAAAATTATAAATTTTAAAATATTTTTATATTTTATTGTACTGTAAATATTTTTTATGTACACACAAAACATATGGTTTTACTGTGGGCTATTGACTGTGCACGTGCCACCGCTAGTGCAAAAACTTGACACGAAAATGACAAGCATACCAATGCATTGTGACCTTATTTTACCGCTTTATTTAGTGCTGCTTGGAAATGCGATACGAAACCGTTACATTTTAAGTACTGGACTTTGTCTACTTAGGTTATTTTGTTATTAATAAGTCTTACATTAAGTGAATGAAAGAAATTAGGAAAAGAGGAATTAATCAAAGCGGCTGATCTCTACCCCTAGTCACTGCATACTACCACACTCCAAACATTCTGAATAATTCTACGTTTTATAATACTTCTAATTTTAATTAAGTGGGTATCCGAAATAAGCGTGGTCCAAGAAACAGTACAGTCTGTAACACGAAGTATACCCAAGGCTTCATTGGTTGTAATCGTACAGGTGTTTTTTTTTTTTAAACATCCGTTTAATGTATGATATGATTTTAATATCCGTTTTAGCGAAATATTAATTTTTGTTTTTTGGTTGTGTTCCTTTATTTAGACAGATGTAGAATAAGTGATATATACTTATCTTACTAGTGACCCTATTGAATCATTTATGATATTTTGTTTGATAATTTTATTTTTTAATTTTTATTTGCATGTAATTATTCTAAATTTCATCCATTGCAGTTGAGCTAGGAACCGCTCGTAGTCACGTCTGGAGTCTACGTGTTACCCTTCGCTAACAATTTCTCCGAGCTAGGATTGATCGAATTTCTCCGATACCATTTTCATCTTCCCCGAAAGTTCCTGTCGATAAACGAATTCTAAAGACATTTTAGAAAGTGCTAACTGCGAAAGAGAATATCCGATTAATCACAAAGTTTAGAGAAATGAGACGGTTTTTGCTCAGAAAATGTCATACCTTTTCAAACCGTTCGAAATACTTTTCTTTACTGCTTCATGAAAAGAAAAATCACGGCTTTTTAAACCATTCAGAGTTTTACTGGAATCTTGTTACCATTATTCCCAAGTTGTAGTAAACGTTTTATTGAAAAGTGCAGATAAAAAGTATTGAATGTGTAAATGTTTATTTGTATTCTTTTTTTGTGTTTTAAGATAGAATAATATTCTCTAGTCTGGTTTGTTTGAATTCAATATTCTTTCTGGTTAAAAAAAAAAAAAAAAAAATACGCTAAGATCCTAATATACCACTCGTAACTTAAGAAACAATACAGTCAATTTTATGACTCGCTTGCTGGACACTTTAACTTACTGGTGCAATCATTATTGAAAGAAAAATTACCACATAATTTGACAAACAGGCTAAAAACGTTTCTGGAGCAGGGACCTACTACAGTGAGATGAACCACATTAAGCGTTCCTTCAATGGGGGGTTTCCATACACGCTTCCATGTGAGTCCCTTATGGGAAGTTTGGAGAAGAGCGCAGATCTAATTAATATTTTGCAGATTTTTATAATTATTTTAGTTTAAAATCGAGTAACTAATCTGTTGTGAACACAATGATTTTCTTTAATTTATATTCTTCATAAGTGGGCAATTGACCTTAATCTGGAATACATGGGTTTTGTTATAATATATTTAATGAGAGATTAAAAAAAACGAACCGATATGAACAAAAGTAATGCACTGCGCGCAGCATAGCGTGCTTAGTGACAGTCGCATCGAGGTGAGAGTTGAGCAGAACGGAACAATTGGTGCGACCTGTTTCAGGTGACTGCTTTAACACTTTCTTTGGCACTCTACATGTTTCAGCTGTTTCCATCTCTACTTTCCCATATCTCACCGCTCATTGAGATATCATCTTTAATGAAAAATGCATTCGCTTTAAAACATAAACAGTGGCAGTTTTAAATTAGCTAAAGGCGGACCCCCCCTTTTACGAATATGCACGTTCTTCATTTGTCAATTTTTTGTCGACCCGTTATTATTATTACTCCGCCTTATGTGTAAAATTAAATATTAAACGTTGATCACTAGAAGTTTTTTTTTTGATAGAGGGAAATTTTAAATTGGATGTAACCATTATTTATCGCTGTTTCAGGCTACTTCAACACTTACTAGACAAGCGCTCTAAGCTCCCAATTAATTACAAAAGACTCATATACATGACTATTATAAGACCTACTTGTACTTACGGAGACAGCTTTGGGGCTCCACGAAATCATCCTATTACTTCTCGTATCCAACCCTTACTATACAAAATCTTCCGAAAAATCCCCAGTGCTCCTTACTTTGCTGTGAATAAAGTCATCCAATGAACCCAATTGTTGCTGATTTGTCCCGAACCCGGTATCAATCCATTTATGACACACTTTATTCTTAAAACCCAGTAGTTTCAAAAGTATCTACTTCTGCAATTGCATATAATCCTTCGAGGCGTCGCAAAAGAAGTTGGCCTCAATGAAATAGATAGTTGGAGGAAGTGTCGTAACTATAGAGGGTTACAGGGAAATAAGTGACTACACTCAATGCTCAAGATACCACATAAAAGTATTGCAACCATTCACTATGGTTTTTAGACGTGGCCAAGCCCATAAGATCTCCATTTTACGTATCCTCCGATAGGACGGCATAAACAAGAATTTTCTGCTCTCTTTAAAAAACTGAATTCCGCATGGTATTATTGTAAATTACTGGTACCGATAAAATATAAAATTACAAAAAAAACTGTAATCTGGAGTAATAAGATAGATCTAGAATATATGTTACATCAGACATCTAAATATTATGGAGCATATGATGCAGAAGGTTATGGAGACTGTCGATATTAATTTTTCCTTTTATGGTATCTATTGGAAGATGAATATTTGCATAGAAATTTAATGAAATTTCTATGGAAACTAATTGGATTTTTTTTCAGCTTAATAAACGAAAAATATAGAGGGTTAATAAAGCATTCAATCACTTGTATCTTTTAGGATATGTAATGAGCATTAAATATCCATAACACCACTTGACCCTAGTTAAATTCCTTGTACCCCCTAGTCCTCTCACTATCTCAAATATAATTTATTTTATAGGCTTGAAAAAAAAAAATACTCGGTAGTGACAATGGCTGAACATCTGTCTCGCCACATTTAGTTTTTTCAAAATAAAAACTATAGGTTATGGCTCTCATCTTGCGGTTGGCTGAGGAAAGTAAATACCGCAATGGTTTCACGAGAGCACATAATTTCCAATTCTCTTCCAAAGCCTATGTATATTTCATTTAAATTGAAAATAATGTCTGTCTCGTTCCTATGTGCTTTTATCTTAAACCTTATTGACAGAAAATAGCTGGATAGCTATTCTTCTTTTGATTCTAAATAAAAACTTTTTATAAATTATGCAATGTATAATCCGGAAAATCTCCTTATGCTTAATGGAGCAATTATCTCAAAACACGGCCGTTTTTATGCTTATAATCCATACACATACATATATCATTTATTCGATTTATTATGCTAATCTGTTTATTACGGCATTTTTCCCCCGAAATTGAGAACAATGTATTAGAAAACTACAGGCTAATTCAAATTAAATTGCTTTGTATATATCGGTTAGATAAAATATTTAGATGACTTTTTTTTTTTTTTTTGTTACTTTATTTTTCCTTTGACTTTTTATTTATGTATGCCAATCAATTTAGAATAATCAATAACGCCACTTTATGCCGACTATAGCTTATCTGAAGATGCTATGGCGATATTCTTAAACTTTTCCCATCCGGATGATATGAATACATTTTTATATAACTTTTTACGCCTTTCCACAGATCTGCTTCTTTCCAACACTCCTTTATCGCTCATTATTCTAGTACTATCTGGAATTCTCCTCCTCCTAATATATGGCATGCTCCTTCATAACGTATAAAACGCACCCTATTCCGATTCCTGCTCATGTGCCTATCAGATGTCAGATAAAGATACATGATGCATATGTACATAGAACTTAAATATACAAGAAAAGAAGACTCAGAAGATAAAAATACATAGAAATGAAAATTGTTTTAGTTTCTCATCAACTATCCTATTAATAAAATTGTGTATCTTGGTATACAACGTTGAATTATTTGATTCATGGCCTACGTTTTTTAAAGGTATTTTTTCCTTTTTTATCCGTTTAGTTAGTAACTCTATTATATTGTTTCGAAAAAATTATTTTACCATTTTTACTGATCTTTGGTTATTTAAAAAAAAGTCATTTTTCGTCTGTGACGATAACTAACCTGACTTCTTCTTAGCGATTTATTTTTTAATTAAAAAAAAATATCCTGCTACACAGAATTTTTAAAGCACTTTACCTGAATCAGTGATGCCACAGGACTAATATCTAATTACCTCTTTCAAATATTACGTTGCTGATATCAGTACCAATTAATTTATTTCTGTACCGATTAGTTTTGAATAAATTTAACGATAACATTAAGTAAGCTTAAAAATTCCAAACCAACCGTTCTACTATAATTTATTCAAATTCTCCATATAGTGGCCGTGGAATACAGTTATGCCCAAGAAACTAGGCCCTCGCGATGAAGTACTATGAATCCTGATATTAGACTTTGCTATATGGAAGAGTTATTTTTCACTAAGCGGCCGACCGGACCTAAATAGGTTACCCGTTACCTCAGCGTACGCTCGCCTTCTTTCACCGCCAGCGTCCATCCTTTCGGCTCCTGGTGCTTTTTGTGAACAATATTTGGTTACCTAGGTTACCGTATTGATAAAATTATATAGCCCCGGTGAATAAGTGATTATGTCGAAATTGTCAAGAGAGAATTCATTGTATCGAATGGAATTTTCATTCTTGCATTGGATAAGTGACTAAGCCAATGGAAGTTGTTTAAATGGAGTTATTGCTTATATGATAACTCCATTTCAAGCCAAAGACTACAACTGCACGATATCGCTCCCCTCAAAACAAGTAACTATTCCTGAACAATATTCGAGTTAACCATTTAGTCACACGGGCTGCAGATTTATTCATCTGTGTACACACGGGCTAGAGATTACGGGTGAATAATAAAGCCAGATTGCAAAAATTGCTTAACAATTGCTATAATTTATTTGACAACGCAATTATAGATAGATAAAAGCAAAGATAAATTAGGATCTTTAAGGGGTTGGAGTTTAAAGGCATAGAAGAAAAAAAAGTGTTTTGGATAGTGATCTTTAGATTTAGAATACTTCTATATAATAGGATGTATAAAAAAAAAAAATGACCGTTTTATCAAATTCCAGATTTCAAAAGTCTGTAAATATTTTAATGCTATTTATTATTTACCAACACTTAATAATCCCTTTAGAGCATTCTCTAAGCTTGTTTACTAACACTGGACTCCTTAAAAAAAGCTTCAGTTTGGTTATTTATTTCAAAGACGAAACATGACAGTGTCCAACGTAATTCTCGTAATTTTAAGATATTACTAGAAAAAAAATTTCACTGCCGCTGAAGTACTCGTGAAATTATTAAATATGAAGGGGGAGGCGTCCTTGACCAGTTTTTGGTTGGTTGGTTTGAAAAATTTAGCAGTGGAGATACGACGTTGGAAAGGAATATGGGCTCCGGGCGACCATTAATGGATATTGATGAGGTTCTGAATTGATGAAGCTGTTGAGTCAAATCCGTCCACTCGAACTCGAGAACTTGCCAGGGAGTGTGGTGTATCGAAAGATACTGTATTTTATATGAAATAAATAATAATACAAATATTTGGTTAAAAAACGTTCATTTTTTTTTTTTTGTACACTCCATTACCTGTTATAAATAGTGAAGATAATCTACTGGAATATTAAATAGATACATGTTATAAATTTTTGATAATTTACTTTAAGTAAGCAATTGATTATTTGTTAACAGAAGTTTTGATTTTTTTATGAAAGTGAAACCTCCATGGTTTGAGGAGGTAATCAGGACTTAAAAAGAGTACAAAACATTGGACCGACCGAAATGTGGTACAGTACAGGATTTAGACGTAGAGTCGCAGGTGTCGCGGAGATCTACCCTTAGCTATTCGGCTGGAAAAGAACTCCTCAAGGAAGAAAATATGAGCAGATGTTGTGTATACGTAGTCCATGGATGGTTGTATCAAATAATAATAATAATTACGTACCACTGAGTTACTCATAACCGCCGGGTATTTTATTGATTCATAAAACAAAGAAAATGGCAAGAATCATAGAAGTAGCAGTCATAAGCGATACTAACCTAATGAACACCACAGCCGAAAAGATTAGGCAGTACCAGGGAATTTTCTATGGATTTGAAATCGCTTTATCATTTGAAACAAGTGCTATTAACTCCTATTGTAGCCCCTTCGATCTGAAATTGGCACCAAAGGCATTTCTGTTGGATACCAGGATTACACCAGTGTGTTATCAGTTCGCAATGATGGGAGCTGATGAATTAAACAATTTCATTAACTACATAGTTTTGAGGCCGTGTTCTATTATTAGTTTGAAGTATTTAATGACTAAAATCTAAGCGTCAAATTGTATCTTAAGTTAAAGGAGATAATGTTTACTGAATGAGAATGACTGAAGAGTTGCACGCTAGACCGAGCAATCAATCAATCATGAAACCTAATAGCTGATCACTGTCACCAAACAGAGAAATCCCATCACTGTCACTCTTCTCTTGAATAATCCATGACTGTCTTCAAAGTGCTCTACTATACTTGTTTATTTTTTGGAAATAATCTTAGACCAATAAATATTATTCCAATTATGAATAAATATTGATAAAATTAAAAATAGGATAAGCCTATAATTATTAGCAATGATGTTTTAAACAAGTGCCAATTATAGGCTTGTTACTCTCTAACTTAGCTTTAACTACATAAGATCAACTTCTAGTCACCATTCTGGACATAAAAGAAGCTGTTAATAATTCATAGTGGCTTGCTATATTACATTATCAAAGGCAATATTACTTTTCCTAAGGCATTGTATTTATTAATAATACTCTTTTCAAGAATTGAAGATTAATTTTTAAATTGTATACCATGTTCGTGATACTTCATACTTGAACAGGTACATGCAGATTTTAATTTGGTTAAGGATATTTTTTGAACCATTGAATTATAATTTAATGGTGGAGGCCATGGGAGGAAGAAGATGTTCTTTCTTCGTTCAATCATAAGGTAATACAGTGTGCCTGCGACTTGCTGAAAAAAAGTTATATAAACGTTTCCAATATTGGTTAGCTATGAGAAAATTCCGCAGGTTGTCGCTTCGAGTTCAGTTTAATATGGAAAAGAGAATGTAATTATAGATAATGAGCTGTATTTCGGTAATCATTTTATCTAGAAATAAAACTTTCAACTAACATTTCGAAGTATAGATGATATGTGTTTGTTGAAACGTTCATTTCTAGATGAAATGATTACTGAAGTATATGCATTTCACATAATTACATTCTCTTTTTCATACTAAAGCTCATGATCACTTGTATTTTTGGAAAATATTTAAAGGTAAACGAATGAAAGGTTAAAACTTGTGACTTAACTCGAAGCGCAACCTGCGGAATAATTACCACGTACATCAAATACATTGGAAGGTTCGAATACATTGGAACTCCATACCTGATACCATTTTCACAGAAGGGTCTTTGGTTTTTTGAAAATTCGGCAATTTTTAATGTTAGGCTAAGCTCTAGGCTTCTTTTTTTTCGAATATTCGAGTATACTGTATCTTGTTCATTTCCGCCTATGTAAAAGAAAATATCTGAAATATTTAATTAAACATGAAAATTTTATTTTTTATAATGTCTGAATTAACACCTTTATAAAAAATAGAAAAAAAAGTACTGAAGAAAAATAAAAACAATATGATTCTGTTAATCCAAACGCTTTAACTTTAAATCTTCCCGGAAAATATTTCTTTTCGTATAGCCACATTTCAGTTAGCTCAAATGTCATCTCCCCATTCACGACTCGGTTTAACCCATCAGCGCTTTCTCCTCGGCATTGTATCTATAACTCTTTTAGTCCTGATATTTATCAACTTCACTGAAGCAGTTTAATCACCGCGACTCAATTGCGCCTGTCATAGTTACCTTATCCGACACTGGATATACAAAAGTCACAGTTCAGAAATCAACGGGATAAAATCATCAAAGCCTTTTTCTTCTCAGCTCTTTTAGGACAAAAATGAGGGAAGTACCTAATTAAAAAAACAAATAGTTGATTTTTTATTTCTGAGAAAGTTTATTTAGAAAAAGTAAAAACATGTAATCTGAACTTAACAACAGTATCTTCATAGTTTTGGTAATAAAATAATAAACATAATAATATTTTTGTTTACAAAAAAAGTATAGAAAAAATTTAAAACAAAAAGTTGATTTTTTTTTCTCAAGAAGTAAATAATAAAAAAAATGCAAGAACTTTTTGGAAAAATCAAAGAAAAAAACTGTTGACTTCAGTTTACATAGTTTTACTTTCTCAGAAAAAAATGCATTTTTATTTATCATTTTTTTTTTATGGGTTTCTTCAAAAAGGAATAATTATTTATGTTTAGTAAAAAAATCATTGCTTTTCGAAAATTGTATTAATTTCATTCGTTTACTGATTTGTGCCAATAATAGTTTTGAAAATAACAAAATTAAAAATACATTTACGATTTATCTTGTTGAGATCTGAGGCCTTAACTTCGCCCATTCCACAGTACGTTAAATTTTCAAAACATTTAAAGGGTGGCAATTGAAATGGAACCGGTTACAATTGAAATAAAAAGAGTGACAATTGAGTTGTAAAGCTTTACATTAGTTTTGGAAAGGGTTTCAACTCATTTGGAAAGGGTTACAGTTGACTTGGAAAAAGTTCAGATAGACTTGGAAATGTAATGCAATGAAATTCTTGGAAGTTGTATAAATAAATAGAATCTCAATTGTATTAGAATTCATTACTATATGGTGGAAAAATCTACCACTACAACCAACACAAAGGGTCTTGAGTTCAGTACAAGATAAAGAATTTACTGTTTGTGCTAGAAGGTGATTTGTCCAAGATCGTGCTCAACCGCTAGGTTTTCCCCGAATCAGAGATACCAACTTAATAGAGGCTGGCTGAGTGAGCTCTTGAAGGGTTTGTAGATGCCACAAAGTCCATCCTTTGTTGTTGACTGATTATATTATCATTGAACCCGGGCATCCAGCATAGGGACTCTATAAACTATAAATAATATAAACTGTACGCTACACTGCTCCTAATTCTTATATTTTATTTATTTATTGATATTTGCAATGTATTACAATAATACAAGTAAATAGGCTAAGTGATATATAATGGCATGAGATAATGACAAGTAGAGAAACTATCCACTGGTAGTACTCAAATCACAAGTTCAACTAAGAAGGTCACGTGACCATCTTCTTTTCAGACGCCTCGGAGGATTATCGGGAATTGAAGAGGAAGCTAGGTTTGAAATTAGAGGGTTCGAGTGGGAATGAAGTTTGCTATGAAAGGATAGATACCGGGTTCGGGACAGATCATCAACAAATGGGACATTGAGTTGGTTATGGATGACTTTATTCTTAACAAAATAAGGAGCGTTGAGGATTTTACGAAGGATTTCGGATTGTAAGGATTGGTTACGAGAGGAATTCGATGGCTTAGTGGACCCCCAAAGCTCTACTCAGTAAGTCAAAATCGGTCGAATGATGGTCATGTAGATGATTCTTTTGTAGTTAATTGGGAGCTTAAAGCGTTTGTCTAGTAAGTGTTGAAGTAGCCTGAAAAGTCGAGCGGTTTCTTGCCTTTTCAGTCTTTTGTGAGAATCCCAGGTTAATCGTTGTCGAGATGTGTTCTACAGGCACCTGTGGGATATTATTAAAGGATAGTGAAAGTCAGTCATTGGTTTACGACGTAAGATAAAAGTGATTTGATGAAATTGTTGAGAATTTATTTTAATTCTCCAGTTTATAAACCATTCTTCAAGATCAGTGATATGGGATCGGAGGCTTTGGGATGCAATAACTGGATTGATGTTGACTGATAATACACATGTATCATCAGCATGGTAAGGATAGTATTAGGATGATTTGGGATGTCAGCTGTATAAACTGTATAAAGGATTGGGCCAAGGATACTATCTTGAGGATTTTTTTTTTTTAATGCAAACAAACTAAATTTTCTTCGTTTTACTTTTTTAGACGGTTCTTTGCATTATTGGAAAGCTAGGATTTTCTCTAGTAAGAATATTTTGAAAATTACTTTCTATATTGTACTTCGTTTATTTTTCTATACCTTTAGTTGTCTTCATCTACATGCTTCACTCAATATTTTGATGATCTCCTGCATTTTCTAAGAAAATCAATCTTTTGCTTACTCCCTCCTGAGCGCCATCTCTCTCGCTGAAGACCCAGAAGAAGCTGGACCAAGGATCGACCTTGCCGCAGGGGCATTGACACCCCGTGGCTCGATAGTAAGAGAATGTCACGGTTATAGTACAGTTATGTATAGTTAGCTTCTTCCTTCTCTCCTCCTCTTACCTGCTGCAATCCTGTTCCTTCGTTGTCCATGTTTGTTTATATCTTGAAACCTTGGCTTACAAAGGGAAAATGAAGGATCTCATAAGGTCTTCGTTATCGCGTTAGATAACGATATCGTGTTAGATAGGCCAAATAATAATAACACATAAACTGACTAATTACGTATTCAAATTACCCAAAGACGACTTTAGTGTTAGAAATTGAAAGAATGATTTGTTAACAGCCGTTGGGATCAACAGACCCTCCTAGGACTCACTAGCCTGTATAAAATTGGTTACCTCAATTGAGGTAATAATCTTTCAGTTCAATGTGACCAAATCAGCTTCCTGCATAACCCTTTACGTGTTATATCGGTTCAGTTTCAATATATATTTTTGTTTATTATAAAATTATATTATGTTAACTTTATATTTAAAAATAAATAAAATAGTTGGAAACATGAATCTTACGAATTCCTGCCCTACTGTATCCTTTAATAATATTCCACTGATCCCTGTCGAACAGATACGTTACCTAGGACTCCATCTGGACAAACGTCTCACTTGGAATCCTCATACAAGACTGAAAAGACAAGAAACTGCTCGACGCTTTCGCCTACTTCAACATTTACCGGACAAACGTTCTAAGCCCCCAATTAATTACAAAAGGCTCATTTATATGACAGTTATCAGACCTATTTGGACATACGGAGTTGAGCTCTACTAAACCATCCAATCATCTCGTATCCAATCCTTACAATCCAAAATCCTTGTAAAATCCTCAATGCTTCTTATTATGTGACAAACAAACTCATCATGATCTTAATATCCCATATGTTGCTGATTTGGCCCAAACTAGATACCTAACCTTCCATGCAAGCTCCGTACACACTTGAATCCGTTAGTCTCTCAACTTGCTTCCCATAATATTCCTGACAACCCTCTGAGGCGTCTGAAAAGAAGATGGCCTCGAGACCTTCTAATCCAGAACTTTATTAGAGTGCTACGGATGGGTAGTTTCTCTACAAGTAGTTTTTTTCATGTCATTTGTTCATATTACCAGATTTACTTATTGTAATATTACTGTAGTTGTTAATATCAATAAATCAATCTAAAAAAAAAATCCATCAATCTATGGAAAGAGGTATGACAAGAAGAAGTAAAAAAAAAAAAAGAAAAAACCTGATTACCAATTCTCTTAATGAAAAATTCGATTAATTTTGTTTGAAATATGTTTCACGCAACCTAAATTGTTAATCATATGTTATTTATTTCTTAATATACTATTCAGTTGTGACTTCCAAAAAATTCCGCCCTGTATCTGTTTTTATTTTGAATGCTTAAAACATGACAAAACTTCGACCCAAATTATAAAAAAAATTAATCTAAAAAAATGTCTTTGTATTTTATTTTAATAGTAGTGTAACAACGAAAAAATAATTTTCTTATACCGTTTTCTCTCTTGCACCCTAAACGACTTTATTATTATAATTACATGTACTTTGGAGTTGGTTTTCATCCCTCTGCCCTCAAGATGGCATATCTTAGGCCGAAACGTATTCACGATTAAAATAAGTTGTATATGTTTGTTTTGTGTGAAATATTTATTGACCGTATCCCTTTACCATTTTACATTCTTTTAATATATATAGCCAACCATTCCCAAATCAATATTAAAATTTACAATTCAATTATATTTGCGAACAGTTTTGATTTAATATTTATAAGCTTTCTTGAACGATTGTTTTTTGTTTAAAAGAAAAATAACGAAACAGATCAGCTTTTAAAACCTTCGCAGATCCACGGTATAAAAACAAGTGGATTGAATTGCATTGCTATTTTCTGGAGTTAAGAATTTCCTTTCAGTCCATTTCTATCTCCATTATTTTGCTAGAGCTCCTTCTTTATCTGGTCGTACATTATGAATAATATAGTTATTTATTATCCTAATAAATAAATAATTTATTTTTCCACAGAGAAAGAGTAGACAGCTAAGAGACATCGATGTTCCAGTTTGCTATCCGATTCTGCCCATCACAGTTGTTAAACTCTCTCCACTTCTCTCTTCGTTGGCTTTTAACCTAGTCTCTATCACCGGGGGGAAAACCTCTCTAGTTTCTAGTCCTTTCTTGCAACCTCATCCGGATGATCCCGATCGATTGCCAGTTCTAGTAATCTGGATAATGAGGGGAATCCAAATGCATACTTATCGTCTTGCGAATAAGCGCAGTATCTTAGTTCGATTTTGAAAACGAAAGTATAAGTGATATTATGTTAGGCGAATGTTAAAGAAAGTAAAACCAAAAAAAAGTTAAGTAGATAAATATTATAATTAGGTTTGATTGCAAGGTTATAAATCAAAGCTTTCAGTTCCTCAAATCGCCGTTGATAGCAAACCAGTCGATGTCTCGCCAATTAAGGGATTAATTTTAAAAATAAATAAATTGCTAATTAGTATGTCTCTGCGGATTAATTATGCATTGGATGATATCAATTAATCCCTTTCCGCATTTAACACTCCATCTCTCCATGTCTCCACATATTCCAGGATAAATGAAAAACCCTGGAATATCCCCGGGAGAAAAAAGGCAGAATCATTTCTCAGCTATAGGAAAGCACTGATAATAAAAACAAAACTGATAACTATTATTTTTTATTATATATAGCGTCTTGCTCCAGAGAGAATTCAATTAATCTCTTAAATCGTGCCGGACTTTAAAATCAAGCGCAACGAAAAGTTTTACATATTAACTTATTTAAATTGAAGTATTAAATTAATTTTTATAAATATTTAAAAATTTGATTCTTAAATACAATAATGTTTTTGTGTTTGTATTTGAATTGAATGTATGGTTTATTATTTGATAAAAAACAATTAAGACTGTGTTTGTGTATTTTTTTTATTTATTATGTAGTATTTTTATATGTTAATATTTTTATATTATTCGAAAAAAATTATTCTGGTCTAATGTCTAGAGAATAACAAATATTATCAGTTAATAAATAGAAAAAACATTAAATATTTACATTTAGAATGAAAAAACATATCAAATAATTGAAGAATATTGGAAAAAATTATTAGCTACTAAAAAAAGACAAAAAGAAATCTTTTTTGAACAAATTTACTTTTGAAAAAAGAAGTTTCATCTGTGTTTTAAAAATATTTTTAAAAACACACCGACCATAAATTCAACAAAATTTAAAAATGTAGATGGGAGATGAAGAATACATACATATAAACGTGTTATTATTTTACAAATTAGAACTAGTTGGAAAACAAACTGCAAGCAATTGTTTAATGCATCTATGATTTTAGAAATTCAGTTATATGAAGCATAGTAGACCAAAGTCTTAAGAAGATCTCTATCAACCCTGAATGGTATGTTGAATAGTGGAAAAACATAAAATATTAAACTTTAAGTTTTAGAATATCGAAATGTCTGATTAATATATCGATGGTTTAATTCTATAAATTTCTCCATGTTATAAGGACAGTTATACTGCAATAAATAAATAAAATTTATTAATCGTATGCTTTGTGGATTCAATATTTATAAAGTTTCTATAGCACTACTCTCAAGTTATTATTTTTTGAAACTTTTATGTAACATATTTTCAAGTTATGTCAATCTTAAAAAGTACCATAATTTTTTATCGCATATTGCCATATAGTATTTTTATTCTTAAGCTCAACATGTTTTCCTATATCCTATTTTATTAATTTATTATTATACCTTCTGTTTGTTTATTTTATTATTTGTTTGCATATTGGTTATTACCGTTATAAACTATTAACAGCTTATTATCATTATAATCCAGACCCTTTTTCTTTGCAAGTCACGTGGATAGGAAGTTCTTACGACATCTCCTTATTCTGCAAAGGAAGGAAGTCAGGTGTCATTGTTCTTAACTGTTTAATCAATCAAGTATGTATGTGGACGCCTGGTCTGTGTTAATACGTTATTTGTTGTATTTTTTTAAAAAGTAGTATTCATTTGATAGGGTTATCATTTTTCCTTCTCGAATCAAAGTCTATCAGTATCTGTTATCGATAATATGATTATTACTAATCTTAGGCTCGAGTTGTGACACTTGGGTACTCAAATTTCATCTGTTAAGTTTGGGAGCTTATATTAAGTTATTGGAAAAAAATAAAAAAAATAGTCGAAAATGCAGATCATATTTTTTATTAGCTTATTATTATTAATAGTGAATGGTTAACTAACTACACTATATGGTCATTTTTTGAAGTTCCAAATTAAACTTTAAAAAAACATGTTTATCGAATTACTTGATTGCATTATCCTTATCGTATGATAGTATAAGTACACATTTTTTTTAGGTTTTAAAAATATTTTAGTATTAATTTGTCTCGTGCTTTTTTGTAAGCATTTATGTCACAATCTTTAATTAATTATTTAATATACAATTATGAAATATTTTAGTTTTCCTTTACATAATAAATGTCCTTTTACATTACAATGATATTTTCATTTGGTTTAATTTTATTAGATTTTTATTCTATACGTTTCTGATAAGATTTCTTGGTTTATTTTTACATTATCGAATAATCATTTGATATAAGCCATGACTCATACTTTAATTAGATAATAAGGCTTTAGCTAATTGATCTTTAGATGCTGATTAATTATTTAACTGTACTTTAGGATGCTATGGCTAATCGGGCGATGCTACCATGGGAGTCCTTAATTTTGCCTATACATCTACATAATTTAGGATCTTTAACGAGTACCTGACAACGTACATGCTGTGGATAACCAATGTTATGACATAGCTTTTAAATGTTTAAAATTAAAAAAAAAATTTAACATAACTATTGAAATATTTTCTTCAATTATATTTAAACGTATGTTTTGTTTATTTTATTAATTTCCGGAATTTTATACTCTTGTTTATTGTTATTGATTTCTTGTTTATTAGAATTATACATTTAATTTTGTTTTCCTAAATCGTTATGTAAGGCAATTAGCATTTTATGAAAAAAATCCTTTTTTTAAAAATAGTTTATATTACATTATTCTGCAGATTTTTTCCTCTAAGAAATCAAATACATTATTTTTTACTAAAAAAAAAACATTTGGGTTTTATGAGGGTAGGTATTATGTAGTTAACTATTTATTGCCTGTTTTATATGAATCATGAAAATATAGTTTCAAGTCTAATGGTAATGAATTATAGGTGCTGAGTTAATTAATTATTTAGGCTGTAATCAATATATAAAATGCTGATTTAATTGAAAATTTTCGTTTAGCTTAAATTATTTTGTATTTGGTGTTTGGGATTGAAATTATTTTGATAAAAGTATCATCAATTGAATGTAATTTTAATTGAAATTGATAAGAAAATATATTTTTGTTGATGGTGAAGACTCAGAAAAAATGTGACATTTTTATGTGTTAGTTAATATTTCTACACTCTATTAAAAAAAAAATCAATTATTTAAAATACCAAAAAATTGTAAAGACTTACAGTATGCTGGTTCCAGAGGATCCTTTTCAAGATTCGGAGCGTTAAAGTCTCTCGGAAGACATGCCAGACCGAACGCACTCTGTACACTAGCGAAGACCGCCGCGGACTGGGTTCCAGTGGGAGGGACGTTGACCCCACTCCTGCCCGATCCAGTCCTCTCTGGAGTAAACATCTTCCTCTTCATCAACATCTTGTATTTTTAAGTCTTGTATCTATGCACTTCTAGATGACTGCTGTCTGTTTGATCTCTCTGTATTGGCTGATCCTGACCTTAAGGCCAAGGGATTACTTTGTTACATTTATTTCTTAAGGATAATCCAACCCAAGGTCTTGGAATTAGTGGTAAAGACTGTACAGTTTCTTCGACAACGAATATGCATAGAATTTATTTGTCCGATATACCCCTCAACCGCCAGATTTTCACGTACTCTTTCGAGTACCTAATTTATTCGAGAAAGAAGAAATAAATCCACTTTGTGTGTGTTTTACAGGCCCATGTAGTTCGTTTCCACTTAATAAAATGGAAAGCCTGAAATTCCAGCCCCTTTCCACCTGTCCTCTAGAAATGGTTTGTAATAGCATCATAAGCCGTGTGTGTACTCTTAAATGTTCGCATATGCCACCTGACTTCTAGTTTGTAACTATTTGAGAAGGAGCGAGGTAGCTCAGTGGTAGAGCGCTGAGTTGCCGTGCCAAAGGATCTGAATTCCTTCCAGGAGCTTATTTGGCCTCCGCTAAGTGGCATACCTTAATTTGGGAGGAAAATCTGGAGCTTGAGCGTGATCTAGGACAAATCACCTCCCTGCAAAACCATTGACCAAGAAACAGTACAGTCTCTACCACGTCCTGAACCCAAGACCCTTCAGGGGTTTAGTGATTTTGTGATAGTGATATTGTTGGTCGAATATGGTTTTTTGCATTCGTATTGGAACTTAATTTGTTGATTGGCTGTGGTACCTTGTGGTTTGTTATTTTTTTGCCATTTTCTTGTTCAACTCTACCACATACCTCTCTGTATTGAACTGTTCATGGTTTGTAGTGGTACGGGTTTTTTAAAAATTATTTTTCATGTCCATGAAGTTTAGTTCCTGTTAATAGAATGGGAATCAGGAAATTTCGGTCCCTTGGGCACATGGCATATGAGGTGAGGGATCAAAAGCGGATAACTCCAAAATTGCAAAATTGGCTCAAATTTTTCGTTAGTTCAGTCAAGCAGTTTTGTCTCACAAGACGATATGTCTCCTTTTTTTTTTTATTCTTTTAGTCCATTCCTAGACGTGAATTTTCGGAAGATTATAATCCCTAATTAATTATTATTATTATTAATTCGGCGCAACGGGCGTGGGCGTGTCCAGGCCTCCTCAATTGTTAACCGCCAGTAGTAGTTAAGTGCTGCTGCCATCCAGTTGTAGACTCTTAAGTTCCTCATGTCTTCTGTCTCACAATCAATCCACCATCCTGGCCACATGCCCAGCCCATCATATCCGAGATTGTTTAATGACATTAACCACATTAGGCTCACCAAAGGCACCGCTTTTTCTTTGTCTCTATCTTCCATCAATAGAGGCCGGCCCATATATTTTTCGGAGGACCTGCGTTCGAATACAAGAAGATATCAGTTTGCATCCTTCGTCATTGCCCATGTTTCCGCTCCTCATGTAAGCACTGGGCGAATCAGGGTCTTATATCGAATGATATTAGTTTTCCTTATAATCACCCTACCTGCTACTTGCTACTTACTAGATGTTGTCTCAGACCAAAATAGCAGCGGTTGGCTGACAATATTTGTTTCCTGGTTTCTACCCCAATGGCGTTAGTGGATGGGACTTGAGATCCAAGATAGTCGAATTCTGAAACCCACTCAAATAGGTAAGTTCCAAATCCCACCTTATCTCCAGGATGTCTTGGGTATTGTTCAGCTACCATGTAGTTGGTCTTATCTTGGTTAATTACTTGACCAAATCACCTCAAATCGCTTGATTAAACGAGCGAAAAATGTTAAAAGTCAATTTTCGTAATTTCGGAGTTATCATTTATTAATCCTAAGCGCCTAATGTATGATTCTTATATAAGAATAACTATATTTTTAGAATCCATTCATCAAATATTTTTTCTTGTTTCGTCGAGTCGTCAAATAATTTGCTGGACATTGTCTAGCGAAATATTGGCAAAGAATTTGACGATATGGTCGAAACAAGAAGAATTATTTGAATAGTTGCCTGGAAGAAGGGCGTATGTTACATTTTTCAGTTTTGGTTTTTTTCGTTGAACAAGGTCCATGTGATGGCCTCTACCGCGAACGTTAGTTTTTAGTTGCCTAACCAGTCAATGGAGTTCAGGGATGGCACAATCGTTGTCCATATTAGAGGATGACCGGTCCCTCAAGAGACTAACTCCCGGTGAAAGAAAGGTGCATGTGAAGATATCCTAACCTTACTAGTGTTACTTATAAGGGCGTAAGTGCGAAATCTATAAAATGGAAGAACGGCGTATGTGACAGTCACATAATTAAATGACCCGTTCTCTTATTTTGGCTCTCCCGTAAACTTCCAGGCAACTATTCATTTGTTGAATGGACCCAAAATATTGGTCGTGGCTATTTAAGGGAGTTTTTAAGTTGGCCTTTAATTTTTTTATGTACATTTTATGTATTTTATGTCATCACATTTCGAATATTTCATGTTTAAATGAAAATACCTGTCAACAATAATGATCGAACATTTCACTGTAGAAAGGATGAGAGAGTAGCATTTCCTGAAATGGAGCCACAAACATCAGTATGTTTATGTCGTTCAGAGTAATAATATGAGAAAGGGAAAGAGTTGGAAATATGAATGGTCGGTTCGTATGAAGCGTTTTAAGAACACGCATTGTCTGAAGAAAGTAAGAGTTGTATTTTCCCAATTTGTTGATTGAGGCAATTTTAGTAAAGAGTCGTTCCTGCTCTTGAATAGAGGTAATGCGGCATCAGTTCGTTCAGAGCTAAGCAAACCCATTGAAAAGCATATTAGAGATAGGTGGCAATCCCTGCGGAATGAAAGCCCTCTAAGTGATTTGAAAAATCTAAGGAAACGTGGGTAAATAAAGGCCTATTTTACGTCGCTTTCGAAGAACGACATTACCGAGGATTTTTTACTCCCTTATAAAATAAACCAGAGCCAACTGCCGAGTTGCCAACCGCGATCCTGGGCATAGTAGGTTGTTAGGTCAATCCCTACACCCCTATGCACTCAGTCCTACCTCATCCCAAAAAAATTACTGAAATAATTCCATTAATGTAACAGCACTATCATAAGTGGTCATATTTATCAAAAATGTCTGAATTATAACCTACCGATGTTATTTAACATTGAATCAAACCCTTATTTATCTGCAACCCTCGTAAATGATAACAGAAGAATAGACTTATATTTTCATCAGTCTTTTAATGATTAAAATATAATCATCTTTTATCAAGCATTTAACTTATAAATAAAGAGATTAGATATTAAAACAGTAGATCAGCTACTTAAATATCTTTAGAAAATTCCATTAAAAATAAAAAGAAACGATGGGAAAAAATAAGAAATGTTATTTTCTTCTATATATTCTATGTATTCATTTCGATCCAAATCAGCACAAAGTTAGGAGCATTGAGAAAGATTTTGGAGTGTAAGGATTGATTACGAGAGGAATTCGATGGCTTAGTGGAACCCCAAAGTTTTGTTCCGTAAGTCCAGGTGCGTCTAATGATTATCATGTATATGAGTCGAGAAAAAAGTGTTTACTAAATAAATGAAGATCAATGTAGCTATCGCCTTGTAACGGTAACAAACAAACTGTAGTTTTCTCGTTATATAATACGGGAGACCCTGCCTTTTTTATTGGCGGATTATTCAATCAGAGATACATATGCAGACAGAGCCAAAGGTAATAACTTAATAACTTCCTTCATGGTAGATAAGGGGTCACCCGCGATGTAGTGGTTAGTATACTATACCAAAGGTCGTGGATTGACAGCCCAGCACGCGGTTTTAGGATTTTTTAAAGAGATTAAAAAATCCTTGGTTATTCCATACTTCAGAGGGGGCGTAAAATGACTGACATTAATATTAATTGCTATGATTAAGCATTGCAACATCAAGTAAAGTTAAATGAATAAACAAACAACAAACTGATGGATTCAAATGGTGGTATTTGGGTCATAAGGAATGTGGGACCTATGCCAATTTCTTAGGTCCCGAAGAAAGAGCTTGATAAGGTTATTCGGCCAATTCATTATGTTAAAGAAATGGTTTCAGGTCATGATAAGCCTAAGGCTGATTTATTTACCTGAGACCTGACTATCGCTGCCTGAGTATTGCGGTAACGCCGTACGTTAGGACTACCATGATGTTAACCCACAAATGAATTTAGAGCCATGATTTATTCACGGATCTGTACCTTCTAAACAAAAAATGGATCTGAGTTAGGATCTGAGCTAGGATTTGAGTATCTCTTAAAAAAATATTACGATAGAACTATACAATAGTACATCTATCCCAAACATTTCACTGCGCGAAAAAGAAACTGGCCAACATTTTCTATGGAATGTAAAGTTTCATTAATCGCTTTATGATTCACATTGTTTGTTAACGTTTGGAGAGTGGATGTGATCAGTGAAGGAGTTCTAACAACGTCATGGTCCAGATTAGTTAATAATTGGGGCAGCTACTGAAAAGAGGCAATACATATTTTATAACTCATTAGTAGTCTTATGAATATGTATGTATAGAAGAGAAAAAATAATTTTATTGAACTGTATACTTTCTTAAGACAAATTTCATGTAAAGGAAACTAAACACTGAAGGAGATAGCCCTATAATGCCATTGATCGTTTATAAACAATAATAGGTTAATATCAATAAAACATATTAAATAATAGAATCTGAAGAAATATCTTGTCTCTGACGCTCAGTTTGAAAAAACAAAACAAAAAACGGTATTTTATCGGTCCTTCCGAATAAAACAGCGACATAACTTTAATCCTTCAGTAGCATTTCTGTTGGTTGAAGTTTTTTAAAGCAGGAACGGCACATATGATATTCCATTTCCTACTTGGTTTTTTTGTTTTGTTTTTATAAGAGCCAAATTATAATTATAAATATATAAGTCATATTCTGAGTTGTATTATGTTTGAGCTTGAAGTTTTATGGGAATAATAACATATGTTAAAATAACAAATTGTTAATAAAGGAATTTCAATACTATCATTACAATAGGAACGCTTTGCTTTATACAATACCCAATTTTTTTCAAATACATCTTTTGAAAAATTAGGTTTTTTTGAGATATGACATTGTTCGTCTGAAGGAGTGAAATATTTCTATATGTATTATGTATTTTTTTCTAGATAAATAAAAAAAATCTGGCCATAATTTCTTCTTACAAATGATTTGAGTTTAAAAACGGTGATACAATTTAGGGGTCATGGGATACAATGGATACAAATTTCATGGATACAATTTCATCCTCCCATGAAAGATTGGCTTAATTGTGAGAAACTTACTCTTTGAAATGTTTGTTTTGTTTATTCATTTATTCATCACTTTATGCTGCTTCGGCTTATTGACCGATGCTATAATGGGAGCCCTGTTTTACCTATTTAGGTTTAATTAGGATAGGGATCTTTTGCGAGTACCTGAAACCGCACAGGTATTTTACGTTCCTTCCGAAGACCTAAGTTTTTGGGAGTTTGGTATAACATTTAAAAATGATGACAATTTTATTAGTAAGTAACATCCGTGAGTTTCCTTCACAGTTTTCAATGGCTTCAAAATCTAAAATAATGAGCCACCATTGTTAAAAATGTTGGTACAATACAGGATATGTTTTACATGAAAATTACGGGTTATTATTAGAACAATAATAATTATTATTGAATAGTATGGTACTATTGAATATAGTATTTAAGATTATGGATACTCATTGTGGTCATATGGCTTGGTCAGGTGGTCATTAATTTCAAGTGTTCTGTTCTTTTTGTCTTTTTAATCGAAAATTAGAACTTGTTTCGATCTGATTGTACCAGTGATTGAGATACTGTTTCTGACGATTTATTCTCCTTATTACTGTAATATATAGTTTTGACACAGCGATACCAGATAATCTCTTGACCGATTAAAACAATGGATTATTTATTTTTTAATTATAAAATTATATTTAGAAACGAGATAAGTATAAACAATTTAATAAACTATCACTCACATTTTTTCTCAAAGTTATTTATTGAAATTATGAGATAAAGTTAAGTAGAGAGGTTACCTAGTGATGGTACTCCATAACAAAATTAACTTAGAAGTTCACGAGGCCCTCTTCTTTTCAGATATTTCGGAGGATTATCAGAATTGAAGAGATTGCGTGGGAATGTAATTTATCATGTAATCGGGTTCTTGCCAAACCAGTAACAAATGGGACTTTAAGGTTGTTATGGATGAAGTTTTTCGTAACAAAATTAAGAGCATTGAATGTATTTTCGAAAATTTTGGATTGTAAGGATTCGGTAAGAGAGGACTTCGATGGCTTAGTGGATCCCCAGAGCTTTACTCCGTAATTCCTAAATGGTCTTATAATAGTCATGTATATGAGTCTTTTTTAATTAATTGGAAGCCTAGTGCGTTTTTCTAGTAAATGTTGAAGTAGCCTGAAACCGCGAGCTGTGTTTTTAAAATGGTTTTATTTATTTTTTTAACCAAAAAAAATTAACAATTTCTGCTGAAGTAGTATTAGAAAATGAATTTATTAATTAAGAAAAATGAACTAATAATTAATAATGGGAAATTATTTAGCTTAAAACATAGTACTTTTGCCAAAGTATTTGGCCTTGTGTCCTCAGTGTCTTTCTTAAATCCTGCCATCTTTGCTTTTATCTGTATGTTCAATCTCATCCTCCCATGAAAGATTGGCTTAATTGTGAGAACAATGACTGACTGTTTTATTACTTTGTAGAGACTTTAGCGTTTACAATTAATGGTTACGAGCCGGGAAGGAACTGAGATCGTAAACTCGTTAAGGCTTGAAGCAAGATTTTTTTTATATGGCGTGCTAAATTGAGAGAGAAACATTTAAACCGGTCCTATCGTGTTAATCGCAGACTCCAATAGCAATGCCGTGATGAATGATAAATAAAATTTACTGAAATAAACAACAGTATATTATCAGATTATTTTATACCAACTACAATGGCTATAATAAATATTAGACCGATGTAATAAATGCGCAAGTATTATAAAAAATGCAATTTTCTCATTGGGCATTAAGGTTATTTATTAGATTTTTTTTTTCTTTCAAATCTCCATTTATCCATATGAAAAAAATATTTATAATATATATATACGGAAATAATTATAATACTTTTCCTACCCGAAGGTATTTTAAGTAAATACATAGTATGAGTCCGCTGAAGGCGGGTTCTCTAAACCGGCACAAGGCCGCTGACTCTATACATACAAAGCATGGAGAGACCGCTTTACGGGATTAGGTGTTATTTATTAGGGATTAGTTCGGAAACAACATAGCAGGCTTTTTTAAATTTACTTTTATCGAGGAAGCAGTTATTGTTATATTATCATTATTTTTTGTATTAGGGAGACGTTTCTTGGGTTTGAGACGGGTCTTGGGTTCAGTACATAATAGACACTATATTGCTTATTGGATAATGGGGTTATGCAGGGAGATCATTAGTCCGCGATCACGGCCAACCTCCAGGTTTTCCCCCCAATCAATGGTACCTACTTTATAGAGCCCAGGGAGGGCCTCCAGATTCAACTATGCTCATCCATGGCTGTTAACAGATTATGTAATTTATCTGGACTTGTGTCCATATTTTAGGAATAATTGAGTATGATTACAAATTTGATGGTTATTTTCTTTAAAAAATTTGTATTATTTTGCTACTCTTCTAGATTACAAAGCCATTCATTGTTGGTTTTTAAAAATTTATTTTATTTCATTTCAGTAAAATCATTGTTACTGTATACCCTCTTATTTTATGTAAACTAAATGATACTAGATATTAATATTAACGAAAATATTATTTAATTAATTTTTTACTGATTTTTTTATGATTGTTATTGATTTATGGAAAAAAAATGGGAATGACTCTTTTCAGACGGACTCTTCCACAGCAGTGGACTGGTGGAATTCCAGTATCCATTTCATTTTTCCTTCGCACTATGCCATTTATTCCTACCGTTATTCTATTTATCGAATTTCTTCTGTGACTCGCGGCACACTATAAGATTGGTTCCTTACTATCGGCTCTCTGTAATCATGAGCAGATATCTGTATTGATAACGTTGTCTGATATAAATTATTACATTGGTTTAAATGATCATGTCCTCGAAATAAAAAGAAAGATTTAGCCTTTCAACTTAAGAAGATTTCATGCCTCTGGAATTCTTAACTATCGAATTAGTAACAACAGACTGATATGGAACACTTAACCTTCTTCTTCTTTCACTTCCTCCGTTTACCTTTCAGTGTGGAAGAGGTTCTATCCAACTGTGCCAGTCCAGTCGGTATATATCTAGGATATGGGTCTTTAACTAGTCCCTGACACTCCACTGGCTTGGGACCGCTATTATACATCCCCTACGAAGACCCGGCGGCAACTGTAACAATTTTTACTCCATTAAATAAATCCTAGGAATCCACTGAATTTGAATTTTTATAATGGTTTACTTACATTAATGCACTTGTGAGAACTACATTTCACTATTGGTCAATTTATTGAGGGTAATCTTCAAGGATCTTAATGATTTTTATTTTATTTCATAATTTGTAAGTTACATCGATAATTACTTCTTTTGAGTATTGTTTCTATCGTAAAGCCTCTTTTGGTGTTTGCCATTGGCGGCCCTAAATGAGCAATAAGTGTCATCCGTCAAATGGATTCCTTTATCCCTTATCTCTTTGAAGAGCGAAAAGTGACTTACGATTGGAAACTGGCGCTTGATACGAGTGGAGTAGTCAATGATACAATAGAAACAGTTAGAGAGAAATAAGATGGCGCAGGTAAGCCACTAGTAGAGCGGATAGAAAGTGGAGTTCGGCCCTCTGTGGAATCTGCTCCAGGGTGGACTAAAATGCCACAAGTAGTCCTTTTGGCTAACATAATTCTTCTGTGTGTATGCCTTTACATACGTGTATATATATATATATATATATATATATATATATATATATATATATATATATATATATTTATATATATATATATATATATATATATCTGTGTTTTTTTTTTGTTTTTTTTTACTTGGGCAGGTGGAAATCTTCAAAAGACGCGGATAGGCCCGTACCTATCCGTTTTGGGGATTTTTACCCACTAAAACCACCTTCCTATAACTGTTTTCCACACTCCACGGGACCGCTGTTAGGCTACTTCGTGGAGGGGAATGGCTGTATGCTGCCTCTTGGCAATTTCCATCTCGTAGCTTCTTGGTCTAATTTCTGATTCTTTAAGAAGGAGGAAAAATACATATTTTTCGTTTCATGGAAAATTTTCTTTTTTCACGTGAATGGTTACGTTTTGGATTTTATATTATTTGAGGCGTTCAGGATCATAAGTGTTTAATTTCGAAAATTTACTTCTTCCCATTTTCACTTCAGTCAAGAAATTCAATGTTCCCAAAATTTAGGTTCAGAACCGTACTAAAACCATGACGAAAAGGCGATTAAGTTTCGTGTTAGACAAAATTGTTTGAGTAAACTAAATGTGTAAAATGTGAAAAAAGTATATTTTTAAAATTTTAGAGTTATATTTGTTATGTTTTAAGAATATATTTTTCATTTTATTACTTTTTTTACCATTTTTATTACATATATGTAAAGGTTAATAAAAGTACGCTTGGGTAATATCAAATTTTATTAGTCCTAAAAGAATAATCAAATTTCCAGCCTAATGCATTGACAATTCGCAAATAACGGTCTAATGAAGGTTACACACTCAACAACAGGGTTGTGGTCATGGCAACATAGAACTGATATCAGGCTCTGTAATAAGGAAACTTACATATATTCATATTATGTGAACACATATATTCACATGACTCTCTTGCATATTAGATGCCTGTTTACGAGAGGTTCCTAATAGGTATACAAGGGACTGCTAGGAGAACTATACATCTACAGCCTAGTGAATAAGTAGTTGCGTATAATGTTCTCCAAAATGAGTATCTTGTACTTAAGTAAGCGGAATGGAGTTATTTTCGTAGTTAATAAGGGGTCAAGTAAGGCATTGGCTTGAAAAGGAGTTATTGTTTATATTTCAATTCAAATTCAAGCCAAAAACTAAAAATTGATACTACTCCTGTTATCTAAAAGATCTGAAAATAAAAGGACATCTGACTAAACCACTTATTCACCGGGGCTGTAGATATAAAATCAAATATTATGCATATGTGAGGAAGAAATTGGTCCGGGTAGAGGCTAAGAAAATTCTCTTATATAGGGAGAACTTTTTATTGGCAAGCCAACGTTTCGACCCAAATTGCAGGTCTTCTTCAGGGCAGTTTGATCGGCGGGGGTTGACACTAGACTGACCATTTTCTTCCTCATATATACAATGTCAACTAATATTATTCAACATATTATATATTTATGTAATATCCGATAACGTTTTGCTATTCCTATTTCATGAGAACTTTATTTTATACAATAAAAATGTTTTATTGGCTAGTTTTACTGAAATTGAAGATGTTTAGCCCAGTACTATTTTTAGAAGTATATTAAACTATAAAATAACAAATTTTATAAAAATAAATTGTAGCGATACATGTTATAAATTATATATATTTTTATTAGTGGATGTTTGTATATATATATATAAAATCTTCATGGGTTAATGCTTTATCGAAACTCGACTTCAATGATTTCATAATACATCCATTGCGAATGTTCTGGCCCCACTTTCGGATGAATTCCATTTTATATTTTTCTTCTGCCTTTCCGCAATGATTTTCCATAGGCCATAATTTCCTCTATAAAAAACGGCACTTGTCTTTAAAAAGTACCAACCGTCGTTTCGCAAATTGTTTTTCGTTTTATTTTCCTCGCAAAAACATCAATTCATATAAGTGCTTTAAGCCTTTAAATGTATAAATACATATTTAAAACATCAATAAATAATGATAATGAAGAATATCTTCTGATTTTTGTAAATATATTCGAAAATATGAAATTAAAAAAAAATAAAGAAAACAGGTAGCTATTATCGCAACTGACATGCAACGCTTGTAATGAAATTATAATTTATTTGCTTCAACATAAATAACAAAACAATCTAAATGCAAACATATGTTTATGTCAGCGTCTGACTGACGTTGCTGTAAGAACGTTTTTGTATGTCAGTAATGTGTTCGTAGCACGGCAGATTTATGGGGAAAACCCGCACCTTAAGGGAACTAAACATAGTATGGGTTACTTGGAGCAACCAAAACAAATGTTTTGGATTAGGGCATAATACATTTCTTCTTTTGAAAATGAATACATGATCAACAATCTTCATTACACTTAGCAACATTAGCAGAAGAATTTCAGACACTTCATCAAGACAGAATGAGATTAAAGGGTGTTGGGATCCAAAGGTTAAAAATTAGGTAATCAATATTGATTGACCAATAGGTAATCAATATTGATATGGATTGCATTTATGACATTAACTAAATGCTGAAAATTTCTGATGATTGCATGTTAATTTTTTTTTTGTATACTCTTCTTAAGATAGAATTTAAATTTTTTAAAGGAAATAAAAACTCCTTAATACGTAAAAACAGGACGTAAAATCCTGAGCATATGCGGTGTCAGGTACTCGTTAAGGAACGCTATTCTAATTCTACATGGGTTAGGAAAAATTTAGGACTCCCACAATAGCATTGTTGGATTAGCCATAGTAGCATAAAGTGATGTTAATTGAATAATTCTAATATATTTGTTTTGTAATAGAAATATTTATTTAAGAAATTATACAAATTCCATTTGGCACATATTGTTTTGTGATCTTTTTTTTCGAAAACCTCCATTAAGAGATTCACATGGAAGCATGTAAGAAGAATCCTCCAATTGAGGGTACTCCTTTACTTGTTCTACCTCTCTGTAGTAGGTCCCCTCTCCAGAGGCGTTTCAGTCTCCTTGTCGGATTTTGTTGTAATGTTTCTGTCAGTAATGTTTGTACCAGTAACTTTGTGTTTCCAGGAAGTGAGTGATGAAATTGTTTATAGTTTTGCTTGATTCTGTCAGTCACGAGTGGTATGTTGAGATCTTTGTGCTGTGATTTATTAGTTATGTAAAAGGGACAATGTGCAATACAACGAAAGAATTTTGACTGATAGATTTTAATGGTCTATAAGTGAGATTTTTGGCATGCTGCAGCATGTTGTATATTATAATTTTGTTCGTTAGCGATAGTTTATTTTTGTGGTAAGGTTGTTTAGGATTGAGATTCGGTGGTTCAACCTTTTCTTCAAATTAGTCACTCGTCGTCCATGTCAGTCAGCTGCCAATTGTAAGGCTGTCAATTGTATTTGGTCTGCTTTTTTTTGGGGGGGGGAATGGTGTGTTGTAGTGTTAGTGGGGGGGAGAGGGGTAGTTTGAAAGTCTAAGTGTAAATGTTTGGATTGGTACGGGAATGATACTCACGAGTTAGAATTGAAAACTCAACGTCAATTGTTCGATGAATTCCTTTATTACTTAGTGATTGTTCGATAGCCTTCCGTTTTAATAATAGCAGTGCCTTGGTATTGAACTTGCTACATTCAACATAAATTGTGTCATTACGAAATCTTGGCGTGGATAATCGATATCAATGCGAATGTTAATCCTCAATGGCATAGATAACTTCATCTGTTGCTTACGAAATCATATATATCTTTTTCTTCCTCCTCCTTATTGGGCGAACAGACAGAGCTTTGTCGTGTGATCTTGATAATAACAATGTCACCATTGAAAACGTTTCCTGCATTGAGATTGAAAGAAACGTTCAAACGTGCCGTTTGGAAGGACGAAGGCTTGCTCATGTACGATTCCTGTTGAAATAGCAGTTTCAAATCAAGCACATTATATTTTACTTTTGACCCCATTTATATATTTTTTTTTTGACAGTGGCCAAAGTTTTAAAAGATTGTTTACCTCTGTATCTGTAATTCGCATGAACCATTCTTGCTAAAGTTACAAATGACGAACTCCAATTCACCGAGGTCGTGAATCTTAAGAAGATATTCCGAAACGTAATAAATATAACCAAAAATGACTTTAGCTGGCCATTTTTCTTTAACTTTTTCTAGGCCATAAATTATGGAAATTATTTAGCATATGATATAGATATTCAAATTTATTTATATTATTCAAATGTATATGTAGTATACATAACACAGTATAAACATAACACATAGTAATAATAATGACTTTTATGACTGACTACATTGGACTGAAAGCAATGTAGCTTATGACTGAGAGCAATGAACAGTGGACTGAAAGAAATCATTTTAAATGCTGAAAGCACGGAGAATAGATTGGGAGCAATGGGTTTTAGGACTCGAAGCAATGGATTTTAGGAATGCAAGCAATGGACAATGGTCTGAAAGTATTAGATTCGCTGATGGAAACGGACGGTGGATTGGAAGCAATGAATATTAAGACTGAAAGGAAACGATTTTAGAACTCAAATTAATGGTTAATGAACTAAATGCAGGGACAAAGGACTGATAGCAAAAGAAAATGGACTAAAAATATTGGATTTTAGGACAGAACGGCCAGTCGATTTGAGGATTGACAGTAATGGACATCGGACAGACTTTATTGAACATTAGGATTGAAAACTTTGGTTATTAATACTGAAAGCAACATAAATTAGGACTGAAAGCATTCAATATTAGGAATAAACAAATTTTTATTAGGGCTGAAAGAAATTTACTATAAAACTTTAGATATTTGAACTTAAACAATTGGCAATCTTTATACTTGGGAGAAAGTTTGCTTTAACTCCTTTGTATAAAATTGAAACTAATTATGTACGTTTTATAAAATGCATAAATGTGTAAAGAAATTAGTTTTTTAAATGTTTTTTTATAAATATTTTGCGCTTTCACTTGCAAGGGTTAGAAGGTATCCAGAAATGTGTTAAAAGTATAGAACCCTTTCCCACCGAGATATTGGGCAAAATAAAAAGAAATAAAATAAGAAATAAGATTCCCCAAACTGAGGAGATAACTTTCGCTCTATTCAATTGTTCTCATCACGTGCCACTAAAGAAAATTCCTAACTCGACCCCATCATGTTTCATAACGCGATTGCTTCTTCTATAGCAGTGAGGATGAATGAGCCCTGTCCCATCAATATAATATAGCCACCTCTCGACATTGGGAAAATGGCGGAAATCATTTTAAACATAGCTATCATTAGAAAGCTGCCCAAAGGAAAAATTGTAGACTCTTTCATAAAAAAAATAAATTTTTTTTAAGCATATTTTTCGGTGATTGCTTATGGATAAGAATTTGATTTTGAGGATTAATTTCATTTAAGCTTAACTTTACTCACCCTGATATTATTTTTTTACGTACTACATTAATTTTATTTTTAAATTTTTCTTATTGAGTAACTTTTATCTTAGTTTTTAATAGTTTTAAAGAATCGGTATTTGTATCGGTACACTAATAAAATATAAAATGTAAGAATTTCATTTAAAGTACCAATGATTTTTAGGAAAAATATTAGTTAAATTAAATTCCAAGTATTAGTATAAGGCTGATGAAAACTATATTTAATGTTTTTAATTCACTGTTTAGTAATATATCTCTGTTGTCCCTTAGCCTATTATACATGCTAGTCAACCTCTTTGTCTGAATAATTCAGTTCTATGGCCAACTTGTAAATGCTATATCAGTACACTAACTAGTCAATTCTATTTAAAAAAAAAAATTACAGCAGATAAAGTTGGTTAATTGAGATTATACATGCGCATAAAAAGCGGCTTCTGTGTAGTATAAACTCCCACTGTTGCGTCGTCCGATTATCCATAGCAGCATAAAGTGAGGTTAAATAGAACAAACATATAAACACAAAGTCATAACGCTTAGCGATATCATTTTCTTCTTTAAAACATTAAACTACCTACACCTTGAAATTAACAAAATATGTCTGACAAATGCCTATCGCCTGAAATATCCTGAAATACTTATTTTGTAAGTTAAGCCATAATTAACGATGTAAAATTTTTGTTAAAAATATTTTTTTGTTTTTAAAAGAAAAGATTTGCCCTGGCTCGCCCGCTTCACCGTAGCAGTGCTCTAACCAACTGAGCTACCAGGAGTCGCATCCAAGTCAGGCAAATCCGTTCTCTTCACCGATCCCATACCCCGTGTTCTCGCAATTTTTGCTATTTATACACGGGAAGAATGTTCCTTGAACATTACTTTAATTAGGATCTTAATAATGCCTGATAATAATTAATAGGATAATTAATAATAGGATCTTAATGCGTGACTTGGATGCGACCCCTGGTAGCTCAGTTGGTTAGAGCACTGCTATGGTGAAGCGGACGACCTGGGTTCGAATCCCGGCCAGGACAAATCTTTTCTCTTTTAAACAAAAATATTTAAAAATAATAAAAAATAAATATTATTAAAAATATTATTTAATATGCTTATATTGTACCAAAATAAATTATCTCTTATCCTTGTTCCCTCATTTTTATTTTTATTTTATTTGTCATTAAATGTTTTGTAGTTTTCAACCCATCCAGTTTAATTTCGGTTATTAGTAATGAGAATACATTATGATATCATTTTGTAACATATTCATACGTTTTTCCTACAACGTTTAACCACCAATAAGGTAGAACGTAAAAAAAAATGTTTTATTTAATAAACACGTGTAAAACAGTACGAATAAATTTATATAAAAAATGTGCCTTCTTACTTCGGAGCAGTAGACCGAAACGTTGATGGGAACCTAACATCAGATTCGATCTCACCGAAACTTCGATCGTGTTTTTTAAAGGTATTCTTCTCAATAACAATAAGATATTGTACTTACACTTGTGAATAATCTTTATCTTCTTCATTACACTTGTATACATCTGTTTCAACAGTCCAACACGCCGCGAATGCTTTTGGTAGAAGTGGAATGCAAATGAACTGTGTGAAAAAAAATGTTTAATTAATTCAGCAGCTTAATTGTCCTAATGGTCTCGGTATGAGAAAACTTTAAAAGCACAGTTAGTTGTAACGGTTTTACTTGAAATATATTCGATGAATCGTAATTGTTTTGGAAGTAAATCGAAAACTCTTCAATTGAATAAAGAAAAAATAAAGCCTACATTTTTCTTTTGTTTTCCTGGAATAAATCATTACTATGGAAACGAGAAAAGAAAGTAAGATTTAATTTTATCAATAGTATAACTTTATTAGAAGGAATTATTTAGAAAGGAGTCATATTGTAGAGTTTATGTATACATATAGTAGCATTATATAATAAATTATTTACAATTTATTAGTATTTCCGTTTGTTGTAAAATCCCTTTCACCTATTGCCTGGTGATTACAATCGCTTGGGGAAATTACAGAATTGCTTCACTGATTCCTGTTAAAGAATGTTGTTTGGTTCAGTTGCATCCTCCAGCAATGCAGTTTTGTCATTCCGACGCTCTATTTCGAGAAAGCGTTACCTTGGCTTTTGTAAATATTAGTTAAAGTAATATATATCTACATAATATATTATCAAGCATTTAATTTATATATTTTTATGTTCTAGGATAACACCTGGTTTTCCTGATCCTAAATCATGCCTCCTTCATCAAAAGCTTCAGGTATGTTCATAATTTTGGTGTATGAAAATAAAAAAAATATTATGTGAATACTAGACTAGGTCCTCTTGGAATAGCAAATATGAACAGAAAAAGAAATAAAAAATAATAAAAAGTAATACAAATCATAAGGTATTTACAAAAGTGCCAAAAAGGGGATAAAAAACAAAATCATTACAAAATACTAAGATAGGAAAGAGAACGAATAAATAAATATCGGTAAATAAAAACAAAAAATGTAAAGCAGTTGCATAATAATTAATAAGCAGAAAAAATAATAATCAATAAATATTTAACTACTAACTTCATTGAGTTGCATGCTATTTGTTGCAATAAAAGGTGGGTTGTTAAAAGTAAAAAAGAAAAATAATAAAACCAGCATAAGTTACAATCTATGATGTGCAATCCCATCATACCTATGAAAGATACTGTTAATTTTAATATTTGTTTTCGAAACATTTGCGAAATTTAAGTTCACCTTTTGTCATATATCCAAAGCCCCTGTGAATAAGTGGTTAAGTCGGATTTTGTTCTGATAAAGTTAACTGCTTTCAGATAACAGGAATCGCATCATTCTTGTACTTTTTGGCTTGAAATGGAGTCGTGATATAAGCAATAACTACTTTTCAAGCCAATGCTTTACTTAGCCCCTTATTTACTACGAAAATAACTCGATTCCGCTTACTTAAGTACAGGAAACTCATTTTGGAGAAAATTAGACTTAACCACTTATCATTCACGGGGGCTGTAGATATGTTGCTCTATGTTTATTTTGTTGTCTGTTCTGGACATTTAAGTGAAAAAAATCATTGTGATTGTCTTGTGTCTTATTAGTTATTTTTACAAATTATTACGTTGTCTACTGGAGCGATTTTTTTCTTAATTGTTATTTTTAAATATACCTTATTTAACTTGTAAATATTTTATTTCTTATATCTGCATCAATAAGTATAGTCCAGGATCCCTGGTACATTTTTGCACTTGATTACTATCAAGCTGAATCTTCGTGAATAGCTTCGTATTGATGAGACGCTCAACAATTTCCTTTGCGAAAATTCTCGATTGTGGTAGCGAACAGAGGTAGCAAGGATAAAATATGTCGATTTGATGATTCTCCAAAATTTAAGGATAACGTACCACGCAATTTGTAAGACAATATGACTGTTAAATTATATAAATATTAACTAAGTAAAAAATCAGGTGGTTAGTGTTACATCCTTAAATTTTGGAGAATCATCAAATCGACATATTTTATCCTTGCTACCTCTGTTAGCTACCACAATCCAGAATTTTCGCAAAGGAAATATTTGGGCGTCTCATCAAAACGAAGCTATTCACGCAGATTCAGCTTGATAGTAATCAAGTGCAAAAATGTACCAGGGAACCTGGACTAGTAATTAGATCACCGTTTAACATACATCTTGCTAAATATATCTTTAACTTATTTTACATAATATTCTGAATATTAATGTACTATTCAGGTATTGGCAAAGTTTAGATTTTTTCCTCAATAATTGAGTTTCTACCACAACAGTTCTCGACAATGTAAAAACGATAAAGTCTGGGCTGACCATGGATTTCATGGTCATAATTTGTTATGGATTAGCCTTTCTACTTTCATGCTAGGTCGGAGAAACTCCGCATTGAAGTATTGAAGTGTAAGAAAAAAAAACATTTTTTTAAAATACATTTACTATCACTCAAGTTTTAAAATTTAAATATCGGACGAAGTTTAAATTATTTTGATTATATCATCAGCACATTAATTCTCTGCAATAGAAATATTTAGGATAAAAAAACTGCAATGCTGCAGTTTGAATAATATTAACTTAACCTTTAAGATAGAAGCAGTTACCACTTGCTTTTGTCTTTAATTGTTGACCCTCCTAAAGTTGGCTTGCTTGAAGCTTGGGCTTAAATGTGATTTTTAGATATGAAAATGAAATACAAATAAATATTGTTTCAGTGCTGTAAAGTCTAATATTTAAAATCAAGTACGCATTTACAAGTATCCACTTTACCTTATTTAAAATTCCATAAATTCTTATAGCAACTAAGTTTAAAGTGTGCTGTTAACTTATATTTGTTTTCGGTTCTCCTTTAGCCTGATTTTACAGATACAAAATTTAGATTTACTTGATAAATATGTTTACAGTCCCGGTGAATAAGTGGTTAAGTAGTATATAATCCAAAATGAGTGTCCTGTTCTTAGGGGACCAGAATAGTGTTGTTATCGTCGTGAATATGAGGTTGAGTGAGATCTTGAGAGCTCGAAAATGAGTTATTGCTTGTATTACAACTCCATAGAATTTAATACAATTAACTCTTTATGGACCAAATACTCCTTAACCACTTATTCACCGAGACTGCACATAGAAATATTAGTACAAAATAGATAATTTTTTTAACTTTTCAAAATAGCTTGTTTCATTTATGATCTGTTATTAAATATTATTTGTTATTATTACGATATGGTATAATTGTGTTTTAGAATATAAAATTTTTAAATGTTTTATTTTACCAACCAGATGATAAACTGCTGTATCGAAAGAAGGAAGAAAAGTGAGGAAGCGGTTCTGGGCAAAAGAGAATCAGGTATATTTAAAACTATTTTATACATTATATACTTTAGGTATATATATAACATTTTATACACTATATATTATATATATATATATATATATATATATATATATATATATATATATATATATGTGTGTGTGTGTGTGGGTGTACAATAAATTATAAAATATAAATAATATTGCACAACACCCGCCTAAATTTTGGTTTATGGAGTACAAATTATAGGTATATCTTAGAATAGTATTATATCTTTAAAAAAAAAAACCTCTACCACGGACAACCCGTGAACGGTTCTGGGGTTCAGTACGTGGTAGAGACCGTACTGTTTCATGGACAACGGTTGTGTAGGGAGGTGATTTGTCCTAGATCACGCTCAAGCGCCAGATTTTTCCCCTTATATTGTAACCACTTTATAGAGGCTGGGGTTGCCCAGGGAGGGTCTTAGATTCCATAGGATCCATCTGCGGCTACTAACAGACTAAAAGTCTTCCCGGCAGCGGAAATTAAACCAGAATTTTCGGTATGTGAGCTCTACCACTGAGCCACTCCACTCCCATTATATCTTATAGTATTATTATATTATTATAAATTTATATCGTTAAGATTTACCTTTCAATTGTTATATTCTAAGATGCCATGCATAATGTTGTTTAATTCTAAATTAATCAAAACATTCATCCACAATTTATTGATGAAAACTTAAATACTTTTCTTAGCGTCTATTCATTCATCACCCAAAATCGCGGATGATCTCAGGAGGTACCCTTAGGATTTTTTTAAAGGAACTAAAAAATCCTCAGTTATAGTCCTTAGGATGGAACAAAAAAAAATGTGCGATGTCAGTTACTCTCTTAAGATCCCTATCCTAATTAAACCTGGATAGGCAAAATTTAGGACTCCCACTGTCGCATCGTTCGATTTGCTGTAATAGCATAATGTGGCGTTAAACGAAACAAACAAACCATTTTCTACAACTTTTCGATAAATAAATAAAAAACAACCTGTAAATTCTACTGCCATATTCAAGTATCCATGCTGTATAGATTGAGAATTGTTATTTTTTACTAATAACGGAATAATTATTTTTTTATAACTAACAGAATTATTATTATTTTATTATGTATTATTATGGACATAGCAAGGATTCTAGAATGTGGCAGAATTGTTAAATTAACAGGATATCATGTGTATTGTCTTGAAAATGGGCATGTGTAGCTGAAACTTCGTACATTATTGAAATTAGATATTTTATAAGACCTATAGGTTTTTTATTTAATTAATTAAAAATATTTTCATTGTAATATACTATAAACATAACACATAATAATGAAAGTAAACTAACAATATCCGAGCGGACTAGAAGAGGCTACTAGAGGAAGGAGATCGGCCAGGACTAACGGTGCTTCTAGCGCTCCCGCATTTATTATAGCCGTGGGGAAAGTCCTTCATTGCATTATCTATTTATTATTATATTATATATTATTTATATCCCAGGGGTAAGTAATAACTTATTTATCATTAGGCAATTTATTGCTGATTAATGTTATAAAAAATGTGCAGTCTTGTATTTTCTTTATTAATGCGCAATCTTTCTGAAATCTTGAGGTCAGTTCCTAGTTTATTAATACACTATTTATTATTAGCTTCGTCTGTATGTCTATAACGGAATCTTTAATCTCAATTTTCAGCTTCTTAACATCGAATTAAATTGAAACTTTATAAATTTTTCAAAGACCGATGATAATATAATGATTTAAATTTTTTTCTTATTATCCTGGGCGATTATTCAGATCTGAAGACACGGTAGTGTCTAGTGCCAAGTGTATTAAGGCATACAAGGTTTAATCTTTGTTTGTTTAAAAAAAAAATGAAAAGAATATGACTATTGGCAGAATCGATTGAGGAGTTTCGTATATTTTGCTACAAAAAAATATTAGTTTGAAAAAAACCGCTTTTGTAACTAGGTGAACAAAAAGTAGAAAATGAATATTATTAAAAAAAAAAAAGAATTCTTCTTTATTTTCCTCTTGTGCTTTTCAGCGTCGAGGTACCGCATCAACCTAGAATCTACAATCGCCATAATCCTCAGATCCTGCATGTTCTTCCCTCTTGCTTGTCCCAACTTGGAAATGTAGTTGCAGTACATCTGCCTTGGTCTCCCTCTAGGTCCAGTGCCCAAGGGTTTGGCTTCCATAAACTTTCTTGGATCCCTGTCTTGGCTCATTATGTGGGTATGCCCAAACCATTTGAGCTGATGCTTCTCCAGGGTTTCTTTCAGCGAGGAAATGCGTAGCTTCTCTCTAATAGTATCGTTCCGGATCCTATATCTTCTCGTCTTGGAAGTTAATCGTCGGAAAATTTTTATTTTTTTAGGTGTTAAACGGCTCCAGTCTTTATCCAGGAGTATCCAACTCTCAGCCTCATATAAGAGAAATGGCAAATTTAAGCTTTTGAATATACGGAATTTCATGTCCTTTTCTACTTCTCTTTTGCCTACAATAGTGTTGCAGATCAGTATATAATAAATAACAATTTAAAATACTTAAAAACACTCTAGGGAACAAAACTAAAAAGTTGGAAATAATTTTTAATAAGTTTAAAATAAGAATAGAGTGATGAATAAAAAACAATTATCGTAAAAAAAGTGCTTGATGTTAACTGTTGATGTTGACCTACGTTTTTTTAGGATGTAATGATAATTTATTTGTGTATCACTATTTTATTATTTTAAACTTACGAAAAATTATTTGCTTATTTTTAGTTTTACTTTGCTTATTTCTTATTAAACTGTGTTTTTTTCAAACTATTATTTATTTATTTATATGATAATTATCCATTAAAAAAAAATTATCAATGAATCAGTCGATGAAATAAAATGAATGATGATTAATAACAGAATTTAAAATCGGTTTGTAAATAATATCAGTAATTTAAATTATAGTCACTACTTTTATTTTACATTAAGCTGTAATGTACATCTATTAAACTATACACTATAGTTCTTAAAAAAAAAACACGATTTTTTTAAATTAAAAAAGATTGTTTATATCGACCCAAGCCTTCCCTTAGTACATCAACCGTCAAATGTAATAAATCCATTAACCGAGTTGGTTCAATTTAGTTTATTGTATTCAAAAAATATCTATAAGGCATACCCAGAATCATTATATAAAAATGGACTTACCAACATGAATAATTCCATTTCCGATTCATGTTTAAGACATTTATTTTGACTTGAATGCCACCAAACCATTTTTTAATGATTTATAAATATGTAAATATTAATTATTTTCTTTATTTTTAATTATTGCTAACTTCTTTATAATTTTTCTTTATTTTAATTTGTTATTGGGAGTTCACTCAAAATTTATATTTATTTAACTAATTAATTAAATTGTAATTGTATTTTCTCTGAAACATTATAGCTTAAATTGTATATTTTGTTCTATTATTCTAAAGGGACTTATCAAAGTATAAATAAATACTTTTTTTTTCACGAAACTGCCTTTAAAGATCACGCGAATATCACCAGTATTTTGGAAATAATTAGTCCCAGTGAATAATAAATACTTCATTACTATTTTAAAATACTTATTAAGAAATAAATAAAACTATTCTGTACTTCCAAATAAAAAATAGTCCATTTTTAACGCCTTCCAACGGTTTAGAAACTACCAGCATTACACTGGTGTGTGACGGAATAGTATGACCGCGAGAAATGAAGGCGTTTCAACTTTTGGATTGTAATTTACGTCTTAGTTTGGAGTTGGTTACTGTGACAATTTTTTTCTCTAATCGTGACATTAAATCTGCCACTCCGGTTATTCAAATGAGTTAGTTGTCCTGAGGGACGCGGAATAGTGTCGTTTTCGTAATTTGGAAGGGAGTTATAATATAAGTGATAACGCTATTGCAAGCCAAGGCCTGACTTAGCCACTTACGCACTCTTATATACATGTATACATTATATTATAATATAATATAAGGGAGATGTTGTTGATATTGCTGAAGCAGGGAATAAGTTTAAATGTGTCCAGAATTTCAGGTACTTAGGATCTACTGCAAAAAGGGAAAAATGAACTTTAAGAGGAAATAAAGGTACTATTAAAAGAAGGAAATGCTTGTTATTATTCGGTCTCGACATTACTACATCCCGAAAACTAAAAAATAAGAATTTACAAAACCATAATCCTAACAGAATTCTTTACGCCTGTGAAACTCTTTATATATTTATCCACACCTTTCAAATGAAAACAATTACAATCAGCAGATGGGCTGACAGTAAAATAATAAACAATGACAGGAGAGGCATGAAGAAGAACAGTAGCCAACAGCTATCTCTCTCTTGGCTTGATTGAATTTTCTATAGTAATAGATCCCTCATCCAGGTTCTTTTCAATCTCCTCCTAGTGTTCTCAGGCATGAGAGTCGTGGCCATTTGTTGTATCAATGGGTTTGGGTGTCGGTGTAGTTTTTCTTGAAAGCGCTTGTGTACTACAACGTACTGTTCGTATGTGTTCGTCAACCGTTGGTATTTTTAAGTGGTATTTTTTGGTGATAAGTCTAAGTACTTTTGACTGAAAAGTTTGCAGTCGTTTGCTGTGAGTCTGTTTAGCGATCCCGTAAATTTGTAATGCATGTGTCCAAACTGGTTTTAGTAAGTTATGCTGAAGGATGAATAATGTCTTAGTGTATTCAAAAATAAGGTGTTGCGTAGAATATTCAGTCAAAAAAAGGATGAGAACACTGGAGAATTTAGGAGACAACGCGGAATTGCGAAACATGAACCCAGTTAATGTTGCTTAATTAATATCGTCACAAAGATTAAGATGGGCTTGTAAAGTGGCTGTGCTTAGTGAAGAACGAATTCTAAACATGTTTTGCATAATTTAAAATTAAAATTGCTTTGATATTCACCTGAGCCGAGACCAGATAAAATGTTGCTAGGACAATATCTCTTTTACTCTCGCCCACTAATACTAAAGATAAGAAATCTCACGAAAACAAAAAATTTAGGTCGAACGGTCTTTAAGATTTTTTTTTCTCAGCTTTGTAAGAATTTAACACATCGGGCTGTTGGGAGCGCTTTCGTTTTCTCATGTCCATCGCGGTTTAATATGAACAAATTTCGTATTTTCAAACCATAATAGTATAATAGTTTAACATTTATTATAATAGTAGGTTATCCTAGGAAATAACCTAAAATTTGTCTGTTTGATGGATATTCATTTGTTTCATAAGAGCCAGATCGGTTTCACTGTACGCATCTCTTTTGTAAGCATTAGAATTTTATCATTTTAGATGGTTTAAAGTTCTCAATAGGAGGTTTGTTTGTTTATTCAGCCCTAAAGTTTAGTTATCCAGGTATCACTGGGATAGGCATCTTTAGCAAGTACCTGGCAGCGCACAGACTCTTTTATGTTCCCTCCGCAAGGAAAATCCTTCCGAGCTGCGAATCGGTAATCCTCCATTTAAAAAAAAAAACACGAGTCCCTATAGAAATTAATGCCTATCGTCGGGGTAGAGTTTAACTTTCTTATCACGCTATAGAACATTTCGGCCATGGGTTTCTCGGACATTGATCACTAATCGATAATTTTAAAGATTTATTCATTGCTCTTTATGACTAATTGACGAATAAGCGAATAATTGATGAATTTATTAGTGTTTGATTCTATCACTAATTAATTATTCTGTTAGATTTCTTTTTTAATTATCCATCCATTAATTATCATACGCACCATTTATCCAATTAAATATCAATTCAGAAATAGAGTTTCAATTATTTAATTCAACTTACCTCCACTGAAAGAAGTTAACTTTTATAAACAAAATTTTTAAAAAAATCTCAGCTTTTCTCAGAAATATCATAAAAATTTATTTTTATTAAAAAACAGAATGAGAAATATTGCATAAAATTACCTTTTAAGATAGATAAAGTTTGGTTTAGTTAATTTAACTAATCTCATTGTGAAGAACGTAAGTTTAAAAAAAGAAATGTTCTCAGCTGTTTCAGAATCAGCTGTTATTAGTTTATATATGAGCATTACCTTTTGTTTAGATCAAAATTAAGACTTTAAAAATTATGAATACTTTATTATTTATATATTACATTATATAATTTTACTAATATGTGTCTCTACATCACATCTTTATCAAAATAGATTTACAATTATTTAATTTGACTTAACTTCATCTGAAGAAGTTAATATTGCAAAAATATTTTCTTAAAAAATGTCAGCAGTTTTCAGCAACAAGCTAAATGTTATAAAGATTTTTTTTTTCTTAAAATATCACACTATTTCTCTATGCCTTTGTATTTTCAGATAGATAAATTTTGATTTACTTAATTTAACTACCTAATTGTGAAGAACCATAGTTTAATAATAAAAAAGTAAAATAAAAAAGTTCTCAGCTGTTTTCAGAATCAGGACTAATAGCAGTTAGGATTTAAATATGCATAAAAATTGTTAAAAATTAAAATTAAAATTTTAAAAATTATAAAAACATTATTACCTTACATTATATAATTTTAGAATTATCTGTACATTACGGCTACGAGCATTTGTTTTTATTTAGTATGTATTGTTTCATAAACATAAGAACTACTAGAAGAAACTTAGAACATAAATAAATGAAAAACTAAATATCTATTTTATTTTATTAAGCATTAAAATTTTGGGTGGAGGTAAAAACAAAGTTTTTTAAGTAGGTAGAACTATTAACAGTGTTTTTACCTCCACCTGGACCATTTTCTTCCTAATGTATATATTATTTTTTTAATAAAAAGATTTATATTCAATAAATTGTCTTCAAGCATTTTTGGAAGAGAGGATCCCTATTAGAATGCAAGAGAAGATAGCATTCACTCTCCATCATTCTTATTGATGACAAACACTAATGTTTCATATCCAATTCCCTTATTTGTTTATGTGCATACCCAATGGATAGTGATATATAATGTATTCATGACTGCTGATGTATAACTGATATTGATATGTATGTATATCTAGATGAATCAGATGATGAATTCTTCGATTGTGATGAGAATGTAGACGATGACGCAAAGCCTCCTAGCTCTGCGCCAGTGGGCAGGCTTTCTCAGCACAATTCTCTCAAACTGATCAACACAGGGGAGCCTCTGTACATCCCTGTAACTCAGGTAAATATTATTATTTCAGTTGTCTGTTGTTATACATTGCATTACCTCAATGCATGCTGACTTAAATCTAGTCTTAATTCAGTCTGATTTCAAAACTTTTAATTAAAAAAAAAAAGTATCACTACAACCCAAGTTAATTACATTGTTGAGACAGTAATGTTTATAGGATAATGGTTATGCAGAGAAGCCATTTGTCTTTGCAAGTTATTCCCTCAATTGGGAGTACCCACTTTATGTGTATACGTCTGGACGCTGGATGTCTCCATATGAGGCTAGAAGGGTATCCATATCTCACACGCAATAAACAGATTAAAATTAATTAATAATAATTTGAACCTGAGAACTTCAGCAAAACAGCTCAGTACTCCCCAAACTTTTTATTAATTTAGTCCATCATATAAATCATAATCATATTGGTTATGATTTGAAGTATATATATATATATATATATATATATATATATAATCTAGAAATGATTTTACTCTGAGGATGAGGAAGAACACCAAAACGTTATTAAAAAATAGTATGTGACTTTTCTATTCTAAAATATAAATAAATATATGGAGGAAGTATTAGTTCACCTCTGCCCCTAATTAAAATAAATTAAATTAAAATAAGGGGTTAAATCCTAAGGGATCTTGAGACTCTCCTAGGACACACCCATCCTCTATAAAGTGGGTGCCCATCATAGAAAAACATGGCAGTTGATTGTAATCTTGGACAATTAACTTTCTGCACAGCCGCTGTCCTAGAAGAGGTACAGTCCCTAACATGTACTAAACCCAGACCCTTATGAACTGTAGTGGTACATTTTTTTATTTGTGAAAATGTTTTAAAGTAGGCATATTTGCAAGAAATGTGTTTAAGTTGAACTATTGGACATTGCTTTCATTATTATTTTTATGATGAATCACAATTATAATTTTACTCTCTGTTTAGGGCGCCACTCCGAAAACAGAAGATCAATTGGAAGAAGATGCTCAAGTCTTAATTCAATTGGGATCTGACGCCGAAGGCTCACAATTGAGAGCAAAAATTATGAGTGCCTCTCTTCTCTCAGACATGGAATCCTTTAAGGTAAAAAATCATGTTTATGATTTAAATTATTCTATCAATTTTATATTAAATAGAAATAGATTTTATTTATTGTTATTTTGATGGTGATTATTTTTAATTATTTTTGTTTTGAAGAGAAAAGATTTGTCCTGGCCAGGATTCGAACCCGGGTCGTCTGCATCTCTACTGCAGTGCTCTAAACCACTGAGGTACCAGGGGTCGTATCCAAGCCAGACAAATCCATTCTCGTATATCCTCCCATTCTTCCCATTTTTGCGATGTATACACGGGGAAGAATATTCATTGAACATTACTTGGAATCCCGGCCAGGAAAAATCTTTTCTCTTCAAAACAAAAATATTTAGAAATAGTTTCAGTATGTTTTTATATTTTCTGTTTTAGTTTTTATCTATTTTTTCCTATAACAAAATTTAAATTAGCTAATTTTATGCTTTTTAAGTATTTGAAGTATAATTGTATTTCAGGCTGCAAATCCTGGGGCTTGCATTGAAGATTTTATTAGGTGGTATTCTCCTAGGGACTGGGTTGAGGAAGAAGGAGAAGATCAGTTTGGACAAAGGAAAGGTATAAAGTATATAGTGAAACTTTAATAAACATTTCGTCATAGTATTTAGCTTTACGTTTTTATTTCCTCTGAAGCATTGTTTGGAAAGTTTGCATGCTTTTAAAACATTTACTTATATGTTTAAACTAATACAATTAATTAAACATTAGGAAAATTAAGTGCAAGAATGACACTTCCTGGAAACACATGGCTAGAAGTATGGGATTCTGCAAAACCTGTTCCCGCTAACAGGCAGAAAAGGTTATTTGATGAAACTAGAGAAGCAGAAAAAGCACTTCATTTCCTTGAATCTCAAACTCCAGGTATAGTTTAATTATTCCTTTTATGGTTTATTAACATTATATTATATTTTCTCATCCATATTATAATAAAATAAGCCACAATAACCACATTTTTTACCCATAAAAAAGTAATTATAATAATAATGAAAAGAATTAAAATAATATTAAATATAATGGTAGTTCTCCCAACCCTCAGGCATTATTCCTTGAGATCCTTCATAGACCAAATTCCTACCCCATCCTCCTTACATTTACATCTCCCATTTTGCAAATCCTAAATCCTTTTGCAAATGTCCCTTCTCTCAGAAATCTGTGCTCCATTCCATAAAACTGAAAGATTTAGTACTTCCTTTCTTGGTCTCTCAGATTGACTGGTGGACCCGCTCTTGTATTAGCATCCTTCGTACAAGACGATCCATCTTTTGTATGCTAGATCTTGATCACCGTATTAAGCCAAATCTTTAGCTCAAAGCCAGCATTAACCATGTGTTGATAGCTTTGACTTTTTGCTTACCAGTTAACTGGGTACTTACTTTAATACTATTCAATACTTTTTTGCAACCTCGATCTAAATACTGTTAAAAGCTGTTGCTGGATGCACTTTCTTGCAATTTCCTTGAGTTATAAATAAATTTTCTGATTAGACTTGCTTTTGAAGAAGTAGTTTTTAAAGTAGTGTGTTATTTTTTTTGTTTAATAAAGTTGCTTTTAAAAAAATAGTTTAAAAGTAAAAGATAACCTCAGTAATTATGGCTAATTAATAGTTCATGTTTTCTGTTAATGTATTGCCTTCATGTGACTAGTTGAATTCTCATTTTTCTTAATAAATTTTAAGTAAGTACAAATATATCTGTTTTTAATAATCTTAAGCTATCCCACTCCTGATAGAAAATAAATAAAAGCAAAATGGTTACTCTATTTTATAACAGTAGTCAATGGCTTTAAAAAACGTTATATTTTAGCATCTTCTGCGCTTATGGTGGTACCAGTTCTGGCTCATGCTGCCGTTGAAAAATTGAATGAAGAAGCCAAAGATATTCAGATACCATCATTGCAAAATACAGTCCAACAGGCTATTAAAAGAGTTGAAGCACTTTCTAGAAATGCTCCAACGGATGTGCACAGATATCAGGTAATAAACATATTACCTGTTTTTTGTTATGAACTATTTAATGAAGTTTTTAACAATAGTTAAATAAACAAATAGTAAAATATAATTTTTAAGAATAGTTAGTAAACTATTCAATAAATAAATATTAATCAGTAATTAAACCATTTAGGTAATTAGTAATGAATACTATTATGCCTGCAGTTTCTATGAATAAGTGATTAAGTATAATTTGTCTAGAGTGAGTTAATTGTATTAAGGGGAGTGGAATCGTGTTATTATTGTAGTTTTTGGCTTGAAATGGAGTTACAATATAAGCAAAACTCTATTTTAAGCCAATGCCTGACTTAGTAATTATGTATTACAAAAATAACACAATTCCAAGAAACCCTTTTAGTGAAAATTCGACTTTACCATTTTTTTCACTGGAGCTGTGGATATGTTATAATTTTATTAAAATTTTAAATACTTAATCATATTTTTTTTAAAACCGGGAAAGTAAACATTATAGCATCTTCTCTGTTGCATTGTTAGACTATTCCAGTTTCTAATCGTTAAGCTGCTGTAAATATTACTTTTTTTTCTAATAAAAGTAAGGTTCTTTTATTGTTGGCCTTTTTCACCGAATTACTAAAATGTTAAAACAGTATTGTCTTAATTACATTATTTTTATTTATATGATCAATTTCTGAGAAAGAAAGTGTTTTTATCTTAAAAGTATTATAGTCTTAAAGTTTCAACCAACATTTCGAAATAGAGATGATGTATGTTTGTTGACATGTTAATTTCTAGATGAAATAATGACTGAAATCCACTCATTACCCATAATTACATTATCTTTTCCACAATTACATTGTCTTTTCCATACCAAAGAATCTCATGATAACTTGTATTTTTAGAAAATATTAAGAGGGAAAAAAAAAAAAAAAGGATTTTTATCTAATAACTGTGTTTTTCAGGAGCTGTGCTTTGAATTAGGTTATGCAGAAACAACAGTTTCTCAAATAAGATCTTTAGAATCGAAGTTAGGAAGTGATGAAGTGGCCAAGGAATTCGCTTGCAAGCTAGTTAGTGAAGGTGAAACTGTTCTACCTGGTGGAAGTACTGGACCGATTGCATCTAAGCTCAAATCTATTTTTGTCGATTCTCGTAAGGTGAGAATTATTTTGTTAATGGAAAAATTCAAATTTAACTGGGAAATATCTTATGTTGCCAAAACATTAATTCTCCTACCCTTTAGAAACTTATGGCATCCTCAGATGTAAATATTATTTTTTTTTATTGCCTTTTCACAAAACTTAAACATCTTATTTGCTATTACCAACTTTTTGTTTGTGACTAGATATCATTCATGAAAAGTTTGTAATTTGTGTGCTTTAGTACTATTCTTTAAATGATTATGTAATCATAAGTTGTTTATACGACATATCAGATATCGCATTTCCAACATATTTTCTTTTTTAAGAAAGTCATATTTTGATTTGTATCATGCTTGAATTGGAAGTTTTATAGGAATAATGACACAAATTAAAATAAAAAAGTTTCAAGCATTTAAAAATTATCTAATCATTAATATATTTAAAGACTTTCAATAGCATCATTACAATAGGGATGTGTTGCTTTTCCAATGTCCAATTTTTTATTTTTTAACTAACATGGAACTTTCAAATAACACTATTGAAAAATTAGTTTTTTTGAATTATGACGCTGTTCTTTTGAAGGAGCGATAGGGATATCTGTTGTCACTTTGAGTTGAGTTATAACTGTTACTGTTTATTCATTTCATTTTCAATATTTTCCAAAAATACAAGTTATCATTAGATTTAGTTGGAAAAGAGAATATAATTATGGATAATGAGTAGATTTTGGTAATCATTTCATCAAGGAATAAAAGTTTCAACTAACATTTCAATGATATATGTTTGTTGAAACGTTCATTTCTAAATTAAGTGATTACTGAAGTACACATTCCCATTATTATATTGTTAATTATTTTGAAGGTTGTTGCTTCATGTTGAATCACAACAATTTTTTACTTTTCATTTATTTCCCTCTTAATATTTTCTAAAAATACAAGTTATCATGAAATTCTTTGGTATGGAAAAGACAATGTAATTGTGGAAAAGATAATGTAATTATGGGTAATGAGTGGATTTCAGTCATTATTTCATCTAGAAATTAACATGTCAACAAACATACATCATCTCTATTTCGAAATGTTGGTTGAAACTTTTATTTATTGATGAAATGATTACCGAAATCTACTTATTACCCATAAATAATAGGGTGTATAAAAAATATGACCGTTTTATCAAATTCCAGAGTTCAAAAATCGGTAAATACTTCAATGCTATTTATTATTTACCAACACTTAATAATCCCTTTAGAGCATTCTCTAAGCTTGTTTACTAAACTGGACTTCTAAAAAAAAAAGCTTCAATTAGTTATTTATTTCGTTTATTATTATTTAGTTATAGTTATTTATTTCATAGAAGAAACATGACAGTGTCCTACGAAATTCTCATTCTCGTAATTTTAACTCGTGAAATTATTAAATATGAAGGGGAAGGAGTCCTTGACCAAAAAATTGCATTGCATTGGTTTGAAAAATTTAGCAGTGGAGATAGGACGTAGAAAGGAAGAAGGGCTTCGGGCGACCATTGATGGATATTGATGAGGTTCTGAAGGAAGCTGTTGAGTCAAATCTGTCCACAAGTGTTCGCGAACTTGCCAGGGAATGTGGTGCATCGAATCATTGATCAAAGAAATAAGAATACAAATATTTGGTTAAAAACGGTCATTTTTTTTATACACCCCGTTACATTCTCTTTTCCATACTAAAAAAGCTCATGATTACTTGTATTTTTGGAAAATATTAAGAGGAAAACGAATGAAAAGTAAAAAATTGTTGTGAAGCAACAGTCTGCGGAACGGAAACCAAAAATCCTATTTTGCCATGGAAACGGCTAAATTTTATAACTTAATTTTCTTACCAATCTATATTTAACCTTTTTTACCTATATTTTTTTTAAATTAACAGATTTATTTTTACGTTCTTAATAAAATAAAATATTCTATTCTTTTTTGTTTAAAGGCTTGTCTGGTCGGGGATTTAGATGGTGCTGGAAATTCTTCCGGTGAAAATCAAAATAACTCCGTCCTTCCTCAGGCGACAGAAAAAGAATTCATTCTTCGGGCCACAGCTCCTAGGCCTCACAGGCATTCTCGGCCAACCCCGCAGAGACTTCACGTACGAGTTTCTAAAACTGACATATCCATGGCTGGAGCCTTTACACAAGATAAAACATTCTTTTAAATTATATATTTATATATAATTATAAAATATTTAAGAGGAAAAATTGTTTTATTTTATGTTTTTTTAATAAATAGTTTTAACATTTTTGCTAGATAATATGTAGTAGCTCTATTATTATTATGTTATATTTTGTAATTTTTTTAGTTTTATTTGTGTTTTCTTTTATTATAAATAATCAAGTGAATATCATTACATAATTTACAGCGAAAATTCAAAATTGGTTTCAGAAGTGTCTTACTTTCAAAAAAAAAAAATTAGTTCAAGTATACATTTATATATACATATAAATAAATATTTCATATAATATTTATAATACTATACTATAGAATCATTAATGAATATTAACGATTTGGCATGACACTTTAAACTGAGCATTACCACTGTATAAACATGTGTTCATTGCTATTAGTAGCTCACTCAAATAATGGTAACAATTAGTGAATAATATTTTAAACATAAGCCACTAGTTATTTACATAAGTATTAATGTTAAAATGGTGTAGGTATTAAGTTAATCACTCATAAATTTCCATTTATATTTCTCTTCTTAATTTTTCAAATGACTGTAATAATAATAATAATAATAGTGTTCATTTGTAATTGATCCAAAATGTCTAAGTTTTTGTTTAGTATAGTATAGTATTTTTTCACTTATTATCTAAGCTCAGTATATGATTAAATATTTTTCTTAAAAGTATATTTTCTTAACTTTTAGATTCATTAACATATATGAAATTAATGGTAAGTAGTTAATTGGTTATGATCGGTTTTTATGATAATGTTTCTTCTAATTATTACCTTATGTATTCCTTTGATTCATTATGGCTATATTAAGCACCGGTTCCTAAGAAAAGTTCATTAGTTTATATTATTTTAGAGGGGTTTATATTATAAAAAGAATTATAAGTATATATACTGGGCAAAAATGAATAGGGATATTTCTAATTTTGTAGTATATACTTTACCTAGTATTTATATTATCATATTTATTTAATAATTAAATTAATCTTGAATGTAATATAATTACCAATTAATATTAATGGTTTTTGTAATAAAAATAATATTAAAATGCTAGGCATTTTATCAAAATTATCTCTATTCATTTTTGCGCAGTTTATATATTAAAAAAATAAGAAAACTCATTAAAATAAAAAAAGTTTATGCCAAATTATACTAGGGAGCATTACACATAAAATACTTGATACATCCTTATATAGAATTGTTAAGACTTATAATAAAATAAAACATTTAAAAATCCTGTTTAACAACCTCACTTTCATTGTTTGTCAATTGTTTTATTTTCCTGCAGAAAACATTGGCACTGGACGTACTTGGTCTAATTATTTCAACAATTATTATCATTATTCTGAGAAAAGATAATGATGCTTATGTTGGAAAAGATATTAATATTATTTAAAAAATAGTAATAATCAAAACAGAAAGAAAATATATAAAAAAGTAATAAATATTATAATATAAAGGATGGTAATAGCAATTTCAGATCTTCTTGAAATTATTTTATTTCTTTGTATCTTTAATGAGTTACTGTATCATATTCTTTTTTGGCTTAATTTTCTATGGTATAATGGAGTACATTTAATAAATATGCACTATTGCCAAGCTTACTTTACAGTTTTAGATAGTTACTTTACATCTTGGTTATCAGATGAGATTGTGCCAGACTAAGTCCTATTGAGGCATTGCCATTATCTTTATGATTTCAAGCTTGCTTAGGTAACTTGCTAGTCATTGTTCCATTTCTTGAAAATTGTTTCTTTTGCTTCCACTGCAGTCGAATACTAATAAAAGAATATATTAAAGCCTATATAACTAATTCCACAGGCAATGATAAACCAGTTCAATTTGTTTATATCTGAATTAAAAAATAAGTAAATAGTGAAATAGCCAACAGTGAAATAAAACATTCATAAGAAAAAAATATGAAAAATCTCAAAAATATTTTGAATGCTGAAACAGACCTGTATTAGGAACCACTTAAGTTACTTTTACAGCAGAAGAGATATAACAGGTAAAATGCAATGTCATACTTTATGTATTTTTTAAACTGCTTAATTAAAGATTGCGCTTTGAGTTGTAAATTTTTAAATTATATTTTGAACTAATATTGAGAAAAACTCTATTATAATGTAACAGCCGTTCAAAGTAAATTTTGATTTTTTTTTTTATGATACAAAACGGTTATTTTAATTACTGAGGATTAAATATTTTCAATTCATTTGATTTCTATTTCTAGATCAATAATGAAATTGTCTATATATCTTTTATATGGTATAGTTTTTCTCTTTTCCATTAAAGATTTTTATGTTTTTAAGAAGGTAATTCCTTTATTGTTGTAATTGATGGTAGTAATAATCCTAGACTAATATAATAATCGTAGACTGCGTAAAAAAACATGCAGTTAAAGCACCTTACCAAAAACCCTAACCTCTAATCCTAGACTGCAATTTTCATAAAATAACCGAGCACTCAATGTATTTTGAACAAATTAAAACTGTATCTGATACCTATTTTGATAGATCAAAATTATAGGATTATTATAAATACATGTTCAAAACTTCTGGATTGCCAACCAAGATTTATCCATTCTTCACATCAGAGGAATAATTTTAAATAATATTGCATTAAAGCAGCAGTAATTTTAATAATAACAATGAATACAAATTTTAGAGTTAAATACAAAGCAGTTAGTTACCACAAAATCCAATAGGTAGAATTAAGTTAGTTTAGATATGAACTGGTAAAATGACAATACTCTGAATTTGTATTCATAAAAACTACACAATTATTTTAATTAATAAATATTAATTTTATTCAGTTATTCCTGTAATAAAAAATTATACATTTTACTGAAATGTGTTTATTTTTTAAAGTTAAAATTATAGCATTAATCAGGCAGTTTAATGAAAAGAGCAGTGGAGATAACTTTAGTTTGATACATTTTGGTCTCTTATGGACTTGAATAGGTTTATAGCATGTGAATTATGCCCTAATAAGGGTATATAACAGGGCAAAAGTGAACAAAACAGTAAAAAGATACTTCAACACTTCAGAAATAATTCAAAGTACGTATCTAAATATTTAAAATATTATCCAGAGAAGCTATTTAAATCACATTGAGAGTTAGAATTAATTTAAAAAAAAAGAAATATAATATTCTAGGAATAAAATAAGTATTTTATTTTATAGACTAATATTAATAAGAGCTTTTAATTTTTTATAATAAATAAATCAATTTATAATTTATTAATTTAGTTGGTATACCTTTCTTTGGTTTTTCTACCCATTTATATAAAATTAGGATCCATGGCCAAATCTATGGCTTTTTCCAGCATGAACGAGCTTAATTTTGCTGCCCTTTTGTTCAAAATCTCCTGCCAATAGTTTTATAATTGTGTTTTAGATAACATAGTTCAAAATAAGTATGATCATGTAGCCTGAATACATCTAACTGACTTAATTAAGGTCAAAAGAAACTATTAAAAAGTAAAATAAAACAGGGATTAGGCCAGAGGCATTACAAGTAGAAGACTAACTCTGAAAGGAAAAGGCTGGGCGAGGAGCTTGAAATAGAAGAAATTAGAATATTCAGAAAAATCTTGGGTCCAGTAAAGTTGTAAATTAATACCACCAAATCCATAACATCAAAAAAAAAAAGAAAAATTAAAGAATAAATGGTTTGCAGAATTGGAAAATGACATGGAAAAGCTGAAGATTACCATCTGATATTGCAGAAGGATCATCTGCAGTTTTCAGGAAGCACCTTATAAGAAGTGCCACTTGGATAAGAGAGTCTAAGGAATCAATAATCATGCAAGAATGGAGGAAATGGGAAACAAGTGGAGAGTTGAAGGTACTTAGTACACGGTGGCTTATTTATAAAAAAACAAAGCAAGCATGCATAAATTTTGTTTTGGTAGATAACATTTTTATGATCTGGTCATATTTTATGAAATTACTTCTTTCTAAATTTTTGTTATTTATTTTTGAAGTACTACTATAATATTCGATTTGCTGCTGTAACTGGAACTACATTTTTCCTGGCCCACTTTTCTTTTGTTGTTGAGTTAAGGGAGCGGAGTGGCTCAGTGTTAGAATGCTGATGGTGCGCTGAAGGTCCTGTGTTCAAAATCCACCCGCTAGCAGATTTTATTTAATCTGTTAATTAATACTCTGTCTAATTTTAGTTAATCTGCTAGCAGCTAGAGATGGAATTGGCTCTTCTTCCCAAAGCCTTTGGGATCTAGGATCATCTTGAGGCTCACTCAGCCTCTATAAAGTGGGTACACAAAACAAGAGGGAAAAATCTGGTGGTTGAGCGTGATCTAGGGCAAACATATCCTTGCATAACCTTTTTTTTTTTTTCTTTTCCCCCTTCCTGCCATTGCTGGCATAAGGGGTTTCGGCTGTGGCGGGTTGATACGTTGGGCTTACGCACGCCCACCACTGCCAAAAAAACACTCTTTATTTTTAAAAAAACATCTTATGATACATAATCTAGTGGGGGGGGCATGTATAATTATGGGGTACAAAAATAAAAATAATAATCTGTGGTGCTGCCCGGTGCACGGATGTGGAACACCTTTTAGGCCTCCTGGCCGGTCTGCATCCGTCCGGGTACCGTCAAGCCCTCCTGGTCCGCCGCATCCGTCCGGTTTTACTTGACAACCTGGCATGGTGTCCTTCCATCGCGGTGCAGGAGAGCACCACGTGCTCTGCCGTCTCTGGGGCTCCACAGGTGGGGCACCGGGGGTCAATTTCTCTTCTATACTCGCTGAGCTTTCCCTGGAACCCACCGTGTCCCGTCAGCATCTGCGAGACCCATTAGTCCGGGAGGACCCATGTGGCTTCCAATCTCAACTGGACGGTGGGGAAGAACTATCTCAACGTAGAGCCCTTCCTCAACGTAGAGCCCTTCTGGCTCGTCACCCACCGTCTGTTCCACTCCTCTACTATCCGTCGAGTCCTCCCTCACTATCTTCTTCCACATGTTCGGGGTCTTGCCGATCCTCTGCCGAAGTCCCTCTGGCAGCGTCCCTAGCCCCTGCCTCTTCGCCTCATACTTTACGGCGTCCTCCTTCAGGACGAGGTCCAGGGGCATCGCTCCGGCAAGCACCTGCACTGCCTCATGCGACACCGTTCGATAAGTCTTCGTGACTCGTAGCAGAGCCAATCTCTGGATCGTCGCCAGTCTCCTCTTCTGCAGCTGCGTGAGGTTGCGGCTCCATGCCGGGGATGCATTCATCAGGATACCCAAGACCACGCCTTTATAAATGGTCATCGTTGCCGGGTACCTGAGGCCCCAAAATGCACCCCCTATTCTTCCAAGTCCATTCAGTGACAGGGTCACCCTATCCTTCAGGTATCCTTGCACAACTGTCAAAGAAACAGCCTCTACTATGTATTGAACCCTCATGGGCTGTAGAGGTACAGGTTTTTTTTTCTTTTAGTTTTTTCATTTCGTATTCCATATAATATAGTCCTTTTCGCGAGGGGCTATACTTTCATGGCTATCATAATTTTCCACTTTTATATTATGCTGTTCTGCTCTTCTAGTTCATGGTCCAAGAACATCTGAAACATTTTTCTATTGATTTTTTAATTATTTTATTTTGGTTTCTATATATGTGAAGATCTATGTTTTGTCTTGTTTTTTCTTCTTCTTAATTATTCCTCATCTACTGCTTGGTCAAGTGTGAGGTTTTTTCTGCAGAGCTTAATCCATTGTGCTTTATCTCTCTCTCCTGCGTTATCTTCTTCCCTCTTGTCCAAATTCTTGGCCACAAATGCCTCGCAGACTGATTTTGACAGGCACTTTCAAAATCAGTCTGCGAGGCATTCTGTCCGACAGAGGAAATTCTGAGGATGATTCCTCCCAGGATTTCCTAGGACGGCCTCGACTCATTTCATCCGTCTTCATGTCATAGGTCAACTTGGCTATTCTCTCAATTCTCACTCATGAGAAATGTCTAAACAATCATAGACAATTCTCCTCAAGAGATTCCTGTAATGATTTTAGGCCGAGACTTTCCTTATTGTGGTGTTTCTCACTCTGTCTTGGCTAGTTTCTCCATCAATTTTCCAGAGGAATCTCATCTCCATGGCCTGGAGTTGGCTTATATGTTTGATGGTTAGGGTCAATGACTCTGTATTCTTTGCATATTTCAAGACTTCTGGCTTTCCTACAAAGGAATTTTGCAGGGCATTAAGTAACCTTCCTGCCGCATCTGCTCTGTCTCTTATTTTACATCTATGGTGCCTCACTCATGTATGTGTATTCCATGGCATTTGAATGTTTCCACTGCCTCCATTTCTTGCCCTTCTAGCCTGATTATTCGGTCCCCAAGGGTTTAAATTTATTTCATCCTATTTTCATGTGACTTTTGGGGAGTTATTTTCATATTAATGCGTGAGCTCTCCCAAGCACTCCTGTATCGTCTGCGAGGTCAAATGCCTTTGAATAGACCCTTTGCATGTTTCTATGTCTTTATAGAAACCCCTCATCTAGCTCTTGGCAAAATGAACAGGAGTGGGCTGAAGCTGCATGCATTTAGCTAAGATAATCTTGTTTTATTTCACTAGTGCTGCTTCTGTTTTTTTACCATTAATACCTCATCACTGGATAAAAGATGCAAAGGGGCCATCTTGCCAACATGGATTCTTTTCATTTCAGCCTTCCAATTGGTTGGACAAGAGCAATGGATAGACTATTTCTCCCAAACACTAGAACATATAGTTTGTTTATTCTTCTTTATGGTTGGGCATATATCATTTTCATCAGACAATTTATTTTATCTGTAAGCCCTGTAAAATTTTAATGACAAAGTCATGAGATTTTGTCACAAGCCTTTTGAAAGATAGTAAATACTATGCTCACATCCAAGCCATGCTCATTGTTTCAAAAACAAACATTTATTCAAGTGTCTTTCATGTAGTAATATATATATTTTTGTTAATTTTTGGTGCTTATTACGATTACAATGTCCGTTGTTTATCTTTTCTATAGATATTTATTATTGAAATAAAGTATAGATATCATGTTTTGCTTTAAATTCTATCTTATATATATATATATATGTTAGGATTTAAAGGAAATATATTTATTAGCAATGTTTAATGCAGTAATATTTTTAAGAAGAATAACATGGGAGCAAGAACTGCATGTTGCAATTCGTCACTTTAACGTAAAACAATACTATCTAAACAGTTCCTTTGTTTAAAATTATATTATTAATAAATGTTTCTCTCTCGATGATATAAAACAATGTTTTCTACATGTTATAAATTTATAAATATACAAGGTGGGATAAACTAAAAATGGGTCTTAAAAAATTAAATTTGACTGAAGAATATTTATACAATTGGAAAAGAGGAGAAGGTCTGCGAATTTGCCTACAATTTTGTAATTTCTGGTTTATTGTGATTATATAAAAAAAAAAATTGAGTCAGAATTATATGAAACTAACTAGTATATTATTTCTTTAATACTTATACAACTTTATTTACTAAGCTCCATTTATATGGACATTGTTGTTTAACATTAAAATGACCATTTTAATAAAATATTTAAGAAAATTTTCTTATGAAATATGTAGCATATGATCATGGAAGCATTATACTTCTAGTTACTTAGATAGCTTTGATGTTTGTTGTTATTCTTAAATGTTGTTGTATATTACAATAAATATATAAACAAAAAATAAATGCTTCTTTCATTGATATGTTGTTCGTAACTGTGTTCATCTTTGGTTTTACTCTGCTAGTAAGTATTTGTTCGAAAACAACTTAAGGAATAACTTTGTTGCTGGAGTTTAGTTCAGGTTGTTATTTTTTAAGAAGGGATACCCATCTCATTCTATATAACTTCATACAGCTGTATAAAATACAATCTTAAATTTTTTAAAGCATTTTGGTTTATTTTACATATTATAATCTAATGAATTAATTAATAAATTTATAGTTATAATAACAAAACATTTGGTGGTACTTGTGTATTAGCCGGTCTGCATGAAACCTGACCTTATCTCATGTAACCCCTTCTAATCACTCCTCTCGCTTGGGCTATTTTTGTGTGCTTTATTAAATTGTTTTCTGTATTGTTTTTTAGTATTTTGTCTTGTTAATTTTGTTTATTGTCTTTTTAAATTTTGCCTTGTTCCTTTTGTTATTGCCTATTTGAAATGAACAGGATAGCACTTTGGGAATAGCCCTCTTTAAAAGAAGAAACAGCTCTAGAAGTTCGGAATAATTCCAAATATGACATTATGTGAAAAAGGTCATCTAATGATAATTGGTAAGGATAGAAATGTTTTCATCAAAAGTGTCGGGAAAACATTTATATTAGAAGAGGAACATGGCTAGAGGAGTCTAGAATTTACATTCTATTATTACATTTTGTATATTTCCATGTCCAATATTATGAATAAGAAGGTATCTGAATTATCATTGTTCAGGTTATAAACACAGGTGGATAACAGTCTCTGCAGGCCAGCTAATACACAAGTACTCATTCCATAGACACATGTAGACTAAAAGATTATTCCTTTAGACGTTTAAACATCCATATACACATATAGACATTTACGAAATCAAAAATGGTTTATAAAATATTAGAGCTTTTATAGAAAATAATTTTATAACATTAATTTGAATTGATTGTTGTGATTTCCACAGGGTCTATATATAGTAATTATTTTTGTTTATATTTTTTTATATGGAGAGTTATAGTATGTTTAAAACATATAATCTCATTAAATTAGTTAGTATAAATTATCGACAAAAATGAAATATTTTAAATTTATTTATAAGCATTATCTCTTTGGTATATCAGTATATTTTTGCTGCCATTTGTTTCTTACTGTTGGCTTGCATGGAAAATTAGGCTTATTGTTGCAAAAAGAGAAAAATAAAGGTTTTATAATTTTTAATATAATTTATGTTCTGCTTAATTCTTTTTTAAGGTTCTATGAAAACTCATTTACAACATGTATTTAAATTTAACTTATATTTTTATAATTTGGGTAAATACCCAAATCATGTGTGGTTTTGAATTTTGCTTGAAAATTAACTGGTTTGGATTTATCCCCTTGTATTGGATAATATAATGGAGTTAATAACTGTAGCCTGGTGAAAAACTGGTCATTTTTTTTTTTATTGAATTGTTTTCACGATTTTTGCCTAACTTTTTACCCACGCTCACTCCTAAAATACCAGTTTTTCGCTGCTATTTGTTGCATATATAATGGAAATATCAAAGTAAATATTAACTCTTTTCAGTTATTGAATGTAGGGTTATTGATTGAATCTCTCATGTTAGGATATAACAGTGGAATCTTCGTTTTGAATCATAACAAATACATATTTTATCTCTCTTTTGGAGTTTTTCTCTTCTAGATGAATCTTTTATGCTATAACTTTTCTTTTTTTCTTCCATATTCCTCATAACCTTTCCACAGCTGACTTGAAAATACCTGCAAAATATGATTATTTTATTGTAAAAAAATTAAATGTAGAATGAATGAATTTTGCTGTTATTATTTTTAAAATATTTTTTTACAAATTCAAGTTAATACTGCTATAATTAATACTGCTTAGGTGTTGGTATTTAATTGGGTAATAATTTAAGTGATATATTTTCCAAAGTTTTCATAAAATGTATTGGTGTGTAAATTAATTTTAGGTATTCATTTATTTGAATGATAATGACTAATTCATTTGTTTCTCTGTTTTAAAAGTTATTAAATGATTTTTTTTTGTTATAACATTTTAAGGTAATTGTAGATGCTATCTTGTTTTCACTTAACACTAATATTATTCAGTTTTAATTTATTACTTACAAGTATGTATCTATACATTAGAAACAAACTGTGGTAATTCAAATTTTGTTGAATAAGTAATGTTGAATATGAATAGTCGATTTTGGCTAATATAACTATCATAAATATGTGGCGTGTCAAATATAAAGAATGGCCACCACTAGCTATAGGTACAGTGCAACCTAAAATATTTGTTTGCTATATTTTATAACTTTGGAAATGTAACTTGACTTTTGACAGTTTATTCTGATGTATAGATAATGTTTTTGTTTTTTGATTTTACCTGAAATTACATTATTTTGTTGTGAATGAAAACATTGTCTATGTAACTGAACTGATATTTTTCTTTCTTTTTGTGATCCATGTTGAATAAACTTTATTGGAAACAATTAAAAATACTTGTACATTTTTAGTCCTATCTCTTAAATTATTGTTTCAAATTTTCATCAACCTCTATTTAATTTCAGTTATTAGATTCATTTTTTCATTTTATAGGCATTCCGACAAGGGTTGTCTCTACTGGTCAGAGCAGAGTTCCATATCTCCCGATTCATCCAGTCATCCTCTTGGAGTCCTCGACCAGCCATCTCCTCCTGGACTCCCTCCATCCACCTGCTTCTGGGCCGTCCGCGTCGTCTCCTCCCAGGTGGAACCCAATCTAGAACTCGGTTTGACCAATATTCAAACGCCATTCTCTTCACATGACCGTACGACGTGAAACGATCCTTTCATTTGTAGATATAATTACAACCATTCCCTGTCGAATTTCTTGGTTTCTTACTTTATCCAGCCTAGTGACACGGAGACACCTCCTCCAGAAATCCATCTCAACAGACGGGGGCTCATAGGCCAGGTTTCCGAGGAATATGTCAGGAGGGTTTCCACTATGGCTGTGAAAATACGGCGTTTGTTTTCTTTAGATATTTCTGTATTCCAGAGGACCGGATGCAGCATTCTGGTAGCCTTTCGAGCTTGCTCCACCTTTTTCTGACGTCATGCTCGGACGACCCGGTAGCACCCAAACAAGAACAGAGGTACTAGAATACATTTACTTTTTTACAGGCATTCCTGTCAACCAGAAGCGGACTAGTATCAGTATCTGCGATTGCCATATACTCGGTCTTTTCGAAGTTAATTTTTAAGTCCACCCTTTCGTAGCACATCTTCAGGGAATACACCGTCATTTTAAGGTAGACCTTCCGCCTCGCAAATACGACCTGGTCGTCAGCGAATATCAAGGATATTAGTTGTCCGTCATCAATGAACGGCCCAACATCCCCACACTGCCCGTAACAAAAAAAAAATAATGGTACAATTATTAGATAAAATGGAATAATATATAAAATAATCATGGCATCAAAAAACAACTTTATATTAAAAAAATAGAAATAAACAAAAAACTAAGAAATTGGTGAATGGAAAGCAAACATTGCCATTGCATAGGATGTTTTGATGGTAATTTATGAGGTTTTAATACGAATGAGTGGTATTGTGCCCTAAACTCGATGAGATTAACTTTTCTTAAGCTCTTGTAAGAGTAAACCATGGTGTAATGGTTAGCATAAAAAATTCTATGCCCGAAATCGCGGGTTCACAGCCCGGCAGGTGACCTTAGGATTTTTTGAAGGGAGTAAAAAATCCTAGGTTATGCCGTCCTTCGGAAGGGACATAAAATGTAGGTCTCGAGCCTGTGCAGTGTCCGATTAATCGTTAAAGATTCTTTTCCTAATTATACGTGGATAGGCAAAATTTATAACTCCCTCTGTAGCATTGTCCGATTAGCCATAGCGGCATTAAGTGACGTTACATGAATGAACATTAAACTCTTGTTGTAAAATTAAATACGATTTAATACCAACTGTTTTCCTCAGTGAAATGGTCTGACAGGACTTTATGCTGAGCTTTTAAAATTGCTTCCTCTAAAGCACCTTTAATTTATTTTATTTGAAATAACTGACATTTTTAAATTGACAGTTAAAAAAAAAATAAACGAGTGAATATAAACTATGGAAGAATTTGATAATTAAAAAGAGAGAAATATATTACCCGGTTTGAAAAAGGTTGCAGGAAATTACAGTTGTAATATAAACGAGAATGGTAAAAAAACATTTGTTCAAGCAGCAATCGCTTCTCATTTCAAAGCTGTTTTGTCGCTCGCGTTTTATCTGGAATTTTAATATTATCTTCACTTGACATCACTGGACAGGAGTAAAAGATAATGAAAAAAACATGGGATTTGTGTCAGGTGTATACTTTACCTAGACTACTATTTATGTATTATTTATAAATATAAAGTAAAAATGAGAGATTGCGGTATAAAAATTCTAGGAATCTCCCTAGTTGTGATTGTACAAGAGTTTATTTTTATTTAACGGGTATCTGACTTCGCATAGGCTCAGGATCCCCCGTTTACGTCCCTTTTGAAGGACAGCGTAACTTCTACTTTTATTCCTTTTAAAAAATCCTAAGGCCATCTGCTGGGCTGCGAGCCCGCGATTTCAGTCAGCTAACCTTAACACCACGGTTAACCCTTACAACAGATTAATCAAATCACAATCCTTCTATAATTGTTTAATGAGTTAGAGTTCTTTATCATATAAATTAATTATATCGAATCTTTAAGAATTTATGGTTAACTTTATTTAGAATTAACAATTCAAAGTCCGTGTTTACTCTTAACAAAAGGGTTAACTGTTAATGGTTATTGCACAAGATGTTTTCGTAACTTTTTAGCAAAGGTATAAGACGTTCTATATTAATATTGGTAAATAGTAAAGGCTATTTCATCAAAGTTTCTTAGATTTTACTGTTTTGAAGACATTTTCTTACAAATGCCACCCATATCCGAGAGAAGAGAGAACCATTTTTTTAATTATTATTTTAAGTATTCTAGATACGGGCGAAAAATCTTAAGTTATGTTTTACACTATTAAATGAAAGATTCAAGAAAAAATAAAGAATCGATTCCACGAGGTGAGTGGGTCGATTATTTCAATATTCAATTCACTACAATTCGATATAATCAAGGAACTCTTTCGAAGAGATTGGTCCTTGTACGTTGGTGAAACATCGTTATTTGAAGTCAAAATATTGGAAAAACATTAGGATACAGGAGTTTATTATAATATAATTATTCTGAGAGCATAGGGAAGAAATACGTGTTCTGAATTGCATAGGAGGCTGCTCCCAATTCGGTATTTTTTGAATACATTTTTAAAATTGCTTCAATGGTGGGAGAGAACTAAAAAAAAAACGAATGATAACAAAATCGGGGAGGGGGGGTACAGTTTAGTGTTGCAGCTGCATATCTATCATCTCCATCCATAGATTAGACCACTAGATCAAAGATAAGTGAGGGCTAAAGCATCGCACGCGGTGGAGGGGTAAGCTCCGCCATTTTAAGGTAATTTCCTGCTTTTCGAGATTTCCATTCAGTATAACTTTTGACTTGGAGAATGTACGACTTTCGTTTAGGGTTCAATCGTCAGCTGTCGTCAAAATCTATTGATTTTATATAAAACATTAGTTTAAAATGGTGACAGTAAATATAATAACATGTTATAATAAAAAAAATATTATCAAAATTATATAATGTCAGCCTATACGCGTCAAAAGCCAAACCCAAAGATAGAGATCGTATACGGTTGGAAAGGGTTTAAGAAGAGCGATCGAATGGTAGCAATAAAACACCATATGACCTAGTTAAACAGACCTATAATTAAAAAAATGTTATATTGTAACTCAATAATTATTTGTTGACGTGATTAATAAATAAATAATAAATAATTATTTTTTCCTGAATAAATATATAGTACATAATATTTTATATTAAAAAAAATACCCGTTATGTAAACGTATTCACGTACAACGCACGGCCATGACACAACAACTCCCCAATTTTTTTTTATATACCTACTACTTATATGAACAAATAAAAAGCCTTCGTCAAATTTCGTAATTACTATGATAATAGGTTTACATTATTTTTTTTAATATTTAAACACTTTAGCTCGATGTGCAGAGTTCATAGTTGAGATGCCGTAGTTCCCGAGTTCAAATCCAGCTGGGGCAGATAATTTATTAGATATTAAATCTGTTAACAGCCATGGATTGATCCCGTGGGATCCTGACATATTTCCTGGGACTCAACCAGTCTCTATAATATGGCTATGAAATGGGGGAGGGGGGTGTGGGAGAAAAACCTGGCAGTTGTTCTCGGACTAGTCCTCCTTGCACAATCATTCTTCTAAAAACAGTAAAGTCATACAATTTACTGAATACAGGGCCATTCATCGGTAGTAAAGCAGGCATGTTTAATTAAAGAGTTTACAATAAAACTACCAATGCTTTACACACTTTTTCAACAATCTACTACCGTTGGATTAAGTTCCCAAATAATCAGTAAATATTTGGGAAAGACTTAAGAGGACTAAATATTTCTCAAAAAGCAAAAACTCTACGAAAAACAAACCTACTGGGGATAAATTATTCTAAAATCGGCCATTAAAAATGACCATGATTTAGTAGATAACATTCACTAGCGAAGACTTCTCAACAACAATCAAGAAATGAAAAACAAATATATAATCATCAAAAGTTAACATACCTAAAATAATAAAAGCTAATCTGTACGCTTACTTTTCAGGTTTCCTTCAAGTCTAAAAATACAAGATAATAATATCATAAGTCTGGAAAACATTACAGACGATGCAGGAACTCTATAATAAGAAAACAAAGGATTCAATTCTATGGTCACCTACAAAGAATGAACCGAAGCTGTATGACCAAAAGAGTTTTCACTTATCTTGAAAAACTGAAAATAGCCAAAACATAGATTTAGGAGACTGAAAAAGGTTTCTCCAGATAACAATGAAGGACGTTTTTACTTTAGTAAAAAAAAACTTCAAAATGCTTGAGGCTTTTAAAAAAGATCAAAAAGAAAAGCAGGCACTATTTGGACTGAGCAAAAATAAAGGAAACTAATGAAAGAGGTATAGAACAGAAAGAAAGAAAGGTTTAAGCAAACGAAGTCCATAGTAGCTCAGTCGTAAAAAAAAAAAAAAAAACGAATCAAAAGTTTTTATGCTGGCATAACTGATTATGTTAACACAAGGGGGAAAACCACCACGGTTAAAATCCAAATCCTTTGGATTAGCCTAAAGCAAATTCGTAATTTTCGATAAACGGCATTCAGTAATCACTAAACTTATGCTTTTTAACATATTTCTTCTAAGATTTAGTGAGAAAAGGAAAAACTCAGAAAGGTTATTGTTGTTTGTTTATTCATTTAACGTCACTTTATGTTGATATGGCTAATCGGACGATGCTTTTACTACTAGTGGGAGTCCTAAAGTTTGCCTATCCATGTAAAATTAGGAAAGAGTTAATTTTACACTTAAACGAGTACTTGGCACCGCATATGCTCTGTTCTCCTATTACATGTACCTTCCGAAGTACGGCATAACTAAGGATGTGTCCTCCCTATAAAAAAATCCTAATCCTACTGGCTAGGCTACGAACCCGCGATCTTGGGCATAGTAGGTTATGTTAACCACTAAACCACAAGTGACCCTAGTGAGTTTATTGACTTAATACTAATTATATCATATCAGCAAACAATTGTCACCAACCTATATCGAAATTTCTGTATAATAACGGGTTACAGGGCTTATAAATTAACCCTGTTGCATCACTTCACAATGAAATTATCTCTTTCAGGTGTAATTCTGGCAAATTTGAACGAATCAATTATGACTGAGGTGCACCGTTTATCACCACTCGTTAATTAAGTGTGTACAAGTTTATTTTGGAAGGTTTACACAAGCTATCACATTTCCTCAACGAACCAGTTTCGTTTGTTCACTCATATTAATTGGTTCATTATGCAGAGCGTTTCAGGGTTGTGTTCTGACTGCTAATTTAAATTAAGGATCTATTAAGGATGTTCATTTTCGCATTGATTAGGAGTTAATATATACATAAAATTTATTAATAACTTGATCATATTTTCTTAACTTCTATTTTGGAATAGCACTGAGAACTCTCAATAATATTTGCATGTTTGTGTGGTCCTCTTACATATAAACTTTATAGAGTTTACTCCTTAAGAAACAATTTTCATATTTAGCCCGCGGTATGAAAATTTTAAGAGTAGTAAAATCGAATTTCGCAAAAAGTGGTCTGTTACGTCCTTTTCTCGATAAGATTTTAATAATTGTTTTACATAAAAGATAGAAATTAAAAGTTAAATTCCCGGACTAATCGGGAAGAGGTATGTGTGGTATCTATGGTAACAGTGTATTCTTATTATTATTGTATTCTTATGCTTTATTCTCGGAGTGTTAAAATGTGATAATTTTTGTATAGGAGCCTTCTTAAAGACACCTATACAAACAAAAACTATAACTACTCTTATTTAGATTCCGCCTTAAGCTGTTGGCGTCCATTCTTATCACTTGGACACAACCTCAACAGACGACAGGGCAGCGTTGCTCTGATAAGAGTAGGAAATTTACTAGCTTTCTTGCAAGCTGTGCAGTGACTATTTAATTGTGTAGTGTGTAGTGTGTAGTGCTACTAGGGCAGGGGATTGGTGTATTAGGAAGTGGACAGTGATCATGCCTCCACACCACCTCTACTGGACTCTAAAGGAGAGGCCCGCTTCAAAAAAGTAAAGACAGGGAAGCAATCGGCCAAAAAGAAGACAACGAAAGCAGAAGAAGCGCCACCGGTAGTGACATATACTAGCTTTACCGCTCTAGCTAATTTACTACTAACTGAGGAACCTACGGCGGCTCCACTGAAGAAGATTGGTGTGAGTTCAGTTGAAAGTTTTAGTATTGTAACAAGTCACTAAACCCACTTTTTCCCTTGAAGATGGTTTGCAACGAGGGTGAAACGTTGGCACGATTAATAAAAAATAAGATTTGTTAGTTTTTGTGTTATAATTGACTGCACCCCCGGACAAATTCAATCCATCATTTGAATTTTCCAGTCAACTATTTTCCACTTAAATATCTATCTTTTTTATTTACTTATATATATTTGTACGACAACAATAATATGGAGAAATCTCGTTGCATATATACATAACTCTTTACATTATTAACTGGTTCAACTATTTGTACCACGAGATTTTCGGCAAAGAATAAATTATAAGGTAGATATTTAAATCAAAATGTTTTTAATCCAAAATTTACATTATTTTTGTCTGACAAATGGAGCTAGCCTAATTAGAAGACCGCCATTTCCCGAAGGATTTTACGTTTAATATGATATTGGGAACAATATTTTAACAGATTCGCATTTTTTTACATTCTCGGCTTAATACGTGCACAATTCTCCGATTTCTCGATAATTATTAATTGTTAATAATTAGGTAGTTGAAGATATTCCATTGCAATTGAGAAGGAAATTGTGGTTGCAATTAGATGGTTAGGTGGATGGTTACATTGCGGAAGAGGTCCATGACTGTCAATTATCTGGATCGATGGATTGGTGGCGCTAGACCAGTGGATAGGCTTGCACCTTCTTCAGATCTGACTACACTAGACTTTTAAAATTAATTTTAAACTCAATAAATTACCTATTCTTTACGAATAAGGGTAATTTAAACTCGCGAAAGAATGTAAATGCCCTCTACCGCTGTGAAAGAAAGATACCAATAGGCTTTTATGTAATCACTTTAAACATTTACTATTTATTTTTTTCCAAGTAGTTTGTTATGCCCAAGTTGAAACATAAACAAATGTATTTAAAAACTAACAATTCATAACCATGAAAAGAATATGGGTCAACTGTGGTGACCATAGTACTTTTTAAAGGTTGTAAAAATCTTGTTTGTGCCCCCGTTAAAAATCCTCGGCACTCCGAGTATTCTAAAAACTGAAGTTCAGTTTAGTAATTATTTTGTTGTTTTTTCATTTATTATTGTTTTGCGATATTGAGTATTTTGTATCAAATAAAATAATATACTTTTTTTCTATTTTAGATTTATTTCATTGATTAAAAAATACATAGTTGATAAGAAAAATCTTATTTCAGTGCATTGAAATAACAGACTTAAATCGAAATATTAGTATCAGATTTACCTTTTTTTAATTTTTTAAAACGATTCATTCCATTTTTTCTATTTGAATTCTAAAATACTGCTAAATATATTCTGTGTAAAGGCTTAAAGAAGCAAGGAAGGAAGGATTTGCCATTTTTTAATTTTACCGATTGAGCACTACATAAGCAAAAAGTAGTTCCTCAATCCGTTGCTAGGCAACGCCGATTAAATTTTACACCACTAAAACATATAGTAGAGAATCCTTGGCCCAATCCTTTATACAGTTTATACATCTGACATCCCAACTCATCCTAATACTATCCTTAACACGTATGCTGATGATACATGTGTATTATCAGTCAACACCAATCCAGTCATTGCATTCCAAAGCATCCAATCCCAGATCACTGATCTTGAAGAATGGTGTCAAAACTGGAGGATTAAAATAAATTCTCAAAAATCGCAACAAATCACTTTTACCTTACTTCGTAAACCAATGACATCCTGCTCTCAGTATCCTTTAATAATATCTCACTGGTGCCTGTAGAACAGATCAGTTACTTAGGATTGCACCTGGAATCCTCATACAAGACTGAAAAGACAAGGAACCGCTCGACGTTTCATGCTACTTCAACACTTACTAGACAAACGCTCTAAGCTCCCAATTAATCACAAAAGACTCATCTACATGACCATCATACGACCTAATTGGACTTAGAGAGTAGAGCTTTGGGGCTCCACTAAGCCATGGAATACCTCTCGTATCCAATCCATACAATCCAAAATCCTTCGTACAGTCCTCAATGCTCCTCAGTTTGTTAAGAATAACGTCATCCATAATGACCATAATGTCCTATTTGTTGCTGATTTGGCCCGGGCCCGATATCTATCATTGCATAACAAACTTCATTTCCACTATAACAAACCCTCTAGTTTCTAACCTGGCTTCCTCTTCAATTCCCGACAACCCTCCGAGGCGTCTGATAAGAACATGGCCACGTGACCTTCTTAGTTGAACTTGTGATTTGAGTACTACCAGTGGGTAGCTTCTCTACTTGTCATTCTCATGTCATTATGTACCACTTATCCTATTTACTTGTTGTATTATTGTAATACAGTTGTAAATATCAATAAATAAATTTTAAAAAAATATATAGTAGAGAGATGCTGTCAGGGAAACCAAGGCCCACTTCCGGCTGTAAAGCTAGATAGTAAATTAACAAAAGGAAGGTAAAAAAGACTTATGATCGAAAATGACAAAATAAAAACGTCTATACAATAAAAGAAAATAAATTCAATAGGCTAATAATTATTTATAAAAAGGAACAATAACTGATATCTTGTAATTGAGAGTGATTGATTTTGAACATGAACATAAGACATATGTTAAATGAGATAACAGTGGTGATTAAGAACTAAAGATGAATATTAACTTCGAAAACACCGAGAGAGTAATTGATAAAAGTCTTCATTGCAAATATTGTCTGTCAAGCTCCCGATTTCAAATACGGCAGCAGTAGATTTTATTTAATCTTTTAACAGCTGGGGATGGATTCTTTGGGATATGGAAACCATCCGGAGGCTCATTCAGTCTCATGAAGGGTTTACCATTTATTGGGAGAAAAACCTAGCGGTTGAGCATGATCTCGGAAAAATCACCTCCTTGTATAACCGTTGTCTTAGAAACAATACACTTTCTATCGTATATTAATCCTAAGACTATTCATGAGTCCTAGTAGTAAAGTTTTTTTTTATATTAACTTAGTAACAAAAAAAACTTAATAAGGGCCGTGTTTGGTTTTTTCCGCAATTAGACCACCACCGTGAGTAATGAACCCCCTGCTTTTCCTATTACTCCCGGTAAAGAAGTAATTACCAGAGACGGGTGGACAGTGGGGCAGCTATATAGGTTCCATTAGCATCGGATCTAACTTCAGCGCAAAACTCAGGCGGCGGCTCAAAGTTAGTCAGTCTGGGTGTTTGAAGCTGTAGGAGGATTTGAATCCAACCCATTTGGATAGTGAGGAGAACAAAAAAAATAGTCTTAATAGGCAATAAATAATTATCATATATAATATATAAAAACACAAAAATGAATAATGATAATAAAATATTATTATTAATTTTGTTTTATAAACCATTTCATCTCTCTGTTATATAAAAATTTGTTAGTGTTGTAATATTTTATCAACCTTGCCTAGCAACGGATCAAGAAACTTTCTCTGGGACAACTTCAGGGCAGAGAGAAGAGAGTCCAACTTCAACCGACAATTGTATTTCTCGTTTAGTGTTTTGAAGTTAATACTATTCTTAATTATCACTGTTATTTTTTTCACATTTTCATTAAAAAGTCAATCACTCACAATGAAAAGATATTAATAATAATAATAATAAAGTCTTTATTTATTCTGGGACAAGTTCTTTTAGAATTACAATACAAGTTTCCATATTGTCCAGGTATTATTATGTCTTTGAGTATATTAATACAGGGCATTATTATGTCGTATTAAACGAGAAGGAATTAATGAGAAAAAAGTGGCGAATTACCTACAGTGATAACATTTAAAAAATAAAAAATAAATAGAATACAAGAAATAAAAAATAACAGAAATAAGATTACAATAATTATAATAATTTATTTTATTGGTATATGATATAATTTTTTATATAGAGAAACAATGGATAATTATTTATTTATGCAAATTATAATGACAAGTAGAATCAAAGAAAGCCAAAATTGAAACAAGAATATGAACAATATCAACTAATATAACTTGTTTTTAAAAATATCTAATTGGATGAGTGAAGCGTCAATAATATAAATAAATAAATATGTATATATATATATATATATATATATATATTAATATATATATAATGATATGAATATAGTTATATATAAATAAAAACACATCATCCATTTATCAGTTAGAATTTTTTTTCTCTTTATATTTCCATCCACACCTGTCAAATACAAGTAAAGAAAATTTTAATCTGAGAACTGGGTATGTTATTTCGGTTTTTTTGGGAATTATAAGGATATAAGGTAATTAAATGTACAGGATTTGAAGTTTTAAAGATTATTTTGGAATGGAAGAAGGTAAGGAGTTCCAAAGGGAAAAATTATTATTTATAAGAGAAAGATATTAGTTATTGTTGCTTTTCATTGACCATTATTATTAGCCTGATTTTTATTTTCTCTTTGTGATATGGAATTTTTATTTAGTCCTTTTGGATCATAGGACCTTTTTTTTTTTTACTTTTCTTCACTTTACTCCAAAGCTGTACAGCTAAATCATGAGCATAGAGAAGATATGGGCCTTGGCTTCTCTGACATCTCTGAATGATACATAAATATTTTAATATTGAAAAGTAATGATTCGTAGCATTCGAGCCTTGGATGTGGTGGGATGTTTCTTGGGTGCATTATTAATTTTTTGTTTTGCTGTTATTCCCTTTCTACCCTGAGGATGCCTGAATAGGCGAAATATTGGACAGATAATTTCAATTTCTGTTTTAGTTTCGAGACTAAGGGCTTTTCGTTGGAATTTTTCCACGGTCTTGATAAATATTTTAAGTGATGTAATATTTGATCGCCGGTGAAAGAAAACGGAAAGCTTGTTTTTTAAAAATTTATTAGTACCAAGAAAATATTGTCAACTAACTGATCGGAACAACAGAATTGTTAAAGTTTGTTACTTATTTAACATTAACATTTCAAGGTATAATAGAATGACAAACATTGTGTTGATGCATTATTCGTTTCTTGTAAATTCATGAGAAACTTTTATTACTTTACTATTAATTTATTATTCATATATATCTCCTACGAGCAGTGGTGAATTTTTAGTGTATTACTAAATTTATTTATGTTTATTCTTATACCAGACCATCAACTCTCAACACCCGTCCTATATCTACAGTCACCTTCAATTCAAATCCTCAAACCATCACAAATGTATGTCAAACGAAATTATAAATAAAATTTACAAAAACATTGTAACATTGCCTTTCCATCCGTAGAAAATAGATAACTATAAAAACCAAAAATCTACAGGCGTTGATGATCCTAGGGTTTTACGCCACTAAGCAACAACAAACAACAACATTTGTAGAAAATATTTCCTTGGTTTATTCTTATACCAGTCCATCATCTCTCAACACCCATCCTTTACCTACAGTCTCCTTCAATCCAAATTCTCAATCCAGCACCAAGAAACAAGATCTAGCCTTTCCGATCTCAGACTGAACTAAAACATTTGAATGTTCCTTTCTCGCCACAATAATTTGAATCCCGGTCCCTCCTAAAATCCGTTCTTCTTTCATTCTTCTTCCATATCTAAACCCTTGCTTTTCGCCAGTTCTCTAACCAGGTTTAGTGTTTTTTTTATCTAATGTATCAGTATTAAATAGTGTATTTTATTATTTATTATTTTTTCTTGTAAAATTTTATAATATGTTTGAATTTCAGTTGGATCCAATGCTAATTCGTTTCTCTCGATTTGTTAACTAGCGTTTAAACACGGTCCACTGTGCGGCGCAAGAATGCACACCACCTACAATACACAAAGCTTTTTAGTCAAGCGATTTATTTTATTATTCCGGTTTAACGCCCTTTCCTATTCCAGTAAAGGCAAGCAGCTTATTATCAAGTCGTTAAAATATTTTTATTGTTCCCTTACCCGAGAGAGTTAATTAATTAATCAAAGTAAAATAAATTAATTAAGCAAGTAAAATAATTCACTTTAATGCGCTCCATAACCGACGACGTATTCAATTCAATTAATTGAAATATACATTTGTAACTAAGCAAAACTTTTCATATATACATATATTATATTTGAGTACTATCAGTGGGTAGTTTCTCTACTTGTCATTATCATGTCATTATATATCACTTAGCCTATTTACTTGTTGTATTATTGTAATACAGTTGTAGATATCAATAAATAAATTAAAAAAACAAAAAAAAAACATATATTATACCATTAAGTCCAGAAAAAAAAATTCTTTCAAATGTTATTCCGGATTAATAAGTAAGATGGGGATATTAGATAGGTAGGATTCATCCCAGCACTGAAACATCCAGGAGTAACGGAAAAGAAAATATGACTTTAATAGTTTTCCCACATATACCTAGTTATGGCTGCTCCATCTATAGTAAGATACACCAATTAAGTATTAGCTATTAAATGGAAATCATAAATAAAAAAAATTATTGTAGATTTTCATTAAGGCTATGTAATAATACATATCCATATTTAGAGAAGGCATTCGAAGAGATATCATAATTATTATACTAATTGATAATTAAACATGAACATTTAAATTATTTCATTTCAATTAGCTTGTTCTTATTCTCGCGCTTACTTATTATTCTTTTAATAACTTTTATTCCACCATTATTGTTATTAACTGATATCCCATTGCTTTAGTTCAAAACACGAGCGTGCTCTATCTATTGAGGAACTCCGATTATGTTTTAGCTAATAGCTATAATAGAGATCTTACTTATATCTTATAGCTTCATTTTACAATTAATGTTATTATTCTACGGCGCTACAACTCAGGGACGAATCCTGACTTCCTCTACCAGCTTCTTCCAGTCGTCTCTATTTTGCTGGTTGATTTGCCCCACCATATCCGGTTGATATACCCTCCACACCATCCGACCACCTTAGCTTCGGTCCTCCCCCTTCTTCTCGTGCCGTAGAGAGGTTCTGTTAAAGCCTTTTTAGGAATGGCCTCGTCCTCCATTGTAGCCACATGATCAGTCCATCGCACTCTTCTAATTTTTAAGGAGTAAATAACTTCTGTACGTTGAGTAAACTTCGTTGTTTGTTCTCCTTCGCCAGTTTCCATCTAGATAAACTCCACCGAAGATTCTTCGGAGGATCTTTCTTTCGAAGACTAGGTGATCATGCTCAATCAGCTTGGTCATTGTCCATGTCTCCGATCCATACAACAAAATTAATTAAAGAAGATGGAAATATAAGATCTAAGGTTTCCTCCTTACTCTGGAATCGTCTATTTTTCATTACACATGCGATAACTAAATATTGTTTAAATCATTGAATTTGGAAATAAGATTCTATAAGATTCGATTTTAAATTTAATTTAATTGATCAAACCATTTTGCTGGGGATTTCCCTTGTTGCAAAACTGTTTGTTTCGTTTTGGTCGAAGCGGGCCACTAATCACTCAAAACTTCATAAACTATGCCTAGCTGTTCACAGTAGAGGCTTGAGGAAGTGGATTTGGTTTAGTACCTTGTAAGCTCTAATTGATATGTAAACCATAAAAAATAAATAAAAAAGGATAATAATTAGGAGGATGATTGAGGACCAGAGTGACCACAATTAAGTTTTAATTAATTATAGATTCTCATGAAGACGAATAAGAGTTGTTACGTGGCCATATTTAGATGAAAAAAGATTTATAAATAATCAATTTATCAAAAACGTGGGTCTGTTTCGGAAAACGCCTGCAGATTATTTTTTAGATATCTGTTATTTATGCTATTAAATAAAATACTCATAACAAAACATGTATATATTTATAAATAACCTCAAAACAAAACAATTTCAATTAAATTTGTGGATAAAAATCAGTTATGCTTTCTAAAGTCTTAGTAAACAAACATTCTTTCTAGTACCTTCCCCTCCATATGAATTCGAATAAATATGAATACAACATATTTCTACTGGTTCTATATTCTTTTTTTGAACAAAAACAAAATTTTTTGAATGGCTAGCAACATAATGTTTATACCTCATTCCTTCAATTGGCTTTATCCCCTTACATTTTTTATTAATTAATTTAGAAAAATATTTTAAATTGCTTATTTTCAGGACCCGACTGGAAAAATAGATTTCAACTTTAAGGACCATAGTGCTGTTTGGACTCTGACAAAAGACTTTGGAGTAAACGTAGAAATCTTTTCTGGCCATTTAGTCCCTACTTTGCGTTTGAGACATTTTTTTTTTTTTAGAATAATTTATTGATATTTACACCTGTAATTATATTTCATCAAGTAAATCTGCTGTATGAACAAAGAACATGAAAATTAAAACACTTGTGGAGAAACTATCCATTGATAGCACTCCAATAAAGTTCTATAGTAGAAAGTCTCTAGGCCATCTTCTTTTCAGACGCCTCGGAGGGTTATCAGGAATAGTATGGGAAGCAAGTTGAGAGACTAGCGGATTCAAGTGTGTATGGAGCTTGTCATGGAAGGATAAGTATCTAGTCTGAGCCAAATCAGCAACAAATGGGATATTAAGATCATGATGGATCAGTTTGTTTGTGACATAATAAGGAGCATTGAGGATTTTACGGAGGATTTTGGATTGCAAGGATTGGATACGAGATGAATTGGATGGTTTAGTAGAGCCCCAAAGTTCAACTCCGTATGTCCAAATAGGTCTGACAACTGTCATGTAAATGAGTCTTTTGTAATTAATTGGGAGCTTAGAACCTTTGTCCAGTAAATGTTGAAGTAGGCGAAAACGTCGAGCAGTTTCTTGTCTTTTCAGTCTTGTAAGAGGATTCCAAGTGAGACGTTTGTCCAGGTAACCTTTGAGACTAAATTATTCGTTATGTAAGAAGATTTGCTAGAACTGTATAAACCAAATAAAGTTTTAGGAATAGACATTGGTAAGTTTTTAATTGTGAAACTTACTAAACCTTATGTTTTTGTTTTAGGTACTGGATCGAATTGTATTCATCCCTTATTGGCTGCGAAAAAGTTTAACTGGTCTATGTTATGTACCGAAATTGATGTAGAAAGTACAAGTGGTTTCTGTAATGCTGAAAATAATTATTTGATTGACAAAATAACAGGTAATTTTACATTGTTATAATAATGTAAAACACTTTATTCCCTTACAGGCTTTTCAGCAAACAGAATAGATTGTTGTACCAGGTAGTATTGCAGCTTTAATGCAAGAAGTCTATAGCAAGAAGGGTTATTTAAATTTCGCTGTTTTACATGGGACATAACATATATTCTCCCCACATTATATTTCCTTTTGGAGAAGCAGGACTCATCGATTTCAACACTAAGACCTTTTCCTCCAATCATTATAGGCTTTCTTAATATATCAATTGCACATACTTCTCATTACATGTTAAATTTCTCGAATATATGGTGTTATTTCATATAAGTAATCATAATTACCGAATAAGTAATCTACATGCGTTTTCTGAAACAGACCCAAAAACGTTATAACTAAATAAAAATTGTCAAGCCCATTGAACACTCGGTTGAGAACTATCCATTATTCACATTCCGTAGGTAATTAATCGATGCTTCCAACTTCCATAACCATCAGGGAAGAACTTTTATGAAACTATTTCCAATCTAACTTGCCGAAACTAATTTATCGTATTACAGGAAATGAGAAGAGGGTAAAAGGAAACTGATTCAAACTCTCAAGGGATGAGTGAAAGATGTGTTTAGTAGTTGATTTCGTTTGGATGGTTATATATATATATAAAAAAAGTCGACACATATTTGTTTCCTTCAATGATCTTTAAAAACTCATTTAAAGAAAATTTAAAATAAAAAAATTATCAGACATCTAAATCAAGTTTAAAATTTGAATAGACACAGTTTTTTAGGAAATCTGTTTGTTTTCTTGACTTTACTATAAGGAAATTCTTTAGCCTCATGGTTTAATAAATAACAATAGTAATAATAATAATAAAAATATTTATTTAAGAAATCATACAAATGCCACTTGGCACATATTGTATTTATGGTGTTCTTCGGAAAACCTCCCCTAAGGGATTCTCTTGAAAGCGTGTGTGGAAACCTCCCATTGAAGGCACTCCTAGCGTGATCTGTAGCAGATCCCTGCTCCAGAGACGTTTCAGTCTCATTGTCGGATTATGTGGTAATGAGTCTGTCAGTAATGATTGTACCAGTAAGTTTGGATGTCCTGTAAGTGAAATTTTTTTTAGTTGTTCTTGATAGTGTCAGCCACGAGTGGTATGTTGAGATCTTTGTGTAAATTTTTATTAGTGATGTAAAAGGGACTATGTGTAATAAAACGAAGGAATTTCGATTGAAAAATTTGAATGGTCTGTATGTTGGATTTTTTGCATGACCCCATACTTGCGAGGCGTAGGTCCATATTGTTTAATAAATAAAAAACAAATATTTACTGAAATTTACAACTGTACGAGTAACTATAATAATAAATGAATGATACAAAATTATAGAAACTACCAACTGGTATTACTAAATAACAAATGAAACTTATAAGGTCATGAAACCAACTTCTTTTCAGACGTCTCGGAGGATAATCAGGAATTGAAAAAGTATTTAGGTTTGAGTGGGAATAAATTTGAAATGAAACCATTGTTATCTGGTTCGAGCCAAAACAGTAACAATTGGGACTTTAAGGTCATTTTGGATGACCTTATTCGTAAAAAAGTTAGGAGCATTGAGGATTTATGAGAGGAGGAGAATTAAGACCATTTTTTTCTATCTATTTCAAAATTTTAAATATACTTTTAAGACGACCCTCCTGTGGCTCACTGGCCTCTATAAATTATGTACCCTTAACTGAGGTAAAAACCTTTAGATCAAGCGAGATATCGGACAAATAACCTCCCCACTCAACCGTTGTCTAAGAAATAGTACATTCTCTATCGCCTACAATAAATCTATAAATACTTTGTCTACAATTAGTACCATTGGATTATGTTTCAAAATAATGAGATACGAAATGAATATTTTGAGTAAATATTTTGGAAAGAGTACCAAATGAGAAACTGAATAATTCTCAAAAAAAAAAAAAATAAATAAAAAAAAATTACAGTGGGTCTGTTGAGGCTTAATATTAATAATATTTTATTGTTAATTTAATCTTTATTTTTTTAATTAGTTAACGCAGTATTGTGCATATAGTGCATTTTATTTGTTTACATGTGTTCATTATCAGATGATTGATAGTCATTTGTTACTCATTTTAGGTGGCAGTGTAAAATATATGGGGCCAATGACTAAATACACTTGTTTTATTTTTAATTTATTTAAATTGTTATTATACTTTTTCCGTTCAATTTAAAAAAAATATTCCAAGTTTTAGATTCAAATTACTATTTGTGTTAAGATTGGGTTATTGATTGAGTAAAAATAAATACTTCAAAGGGACAGGAATGACCATCGAAAGAAGAGAGAGATAAAAAAGGAAGTCGGGACGGTGGGAACAATTGAGATCAATAAAGGTGAAATTCAAAGATCTTTCCTGTCAGCGTTTTCTTCCTAGGCGGGACAAGAAGTATCCTTTCAAAACCAACACTCCACTCAGCTACAATGCCCACTTGAAAAAATTGCTGTCGAAATACAATCTTGGGCCTTTTTATTACATCAATCATAGAATTAATTAATTTTTTATATTTAAGTATAAATGGCTTTGTATAAAATATTATCTGAAAGAAAATATACATATATAAATTTACAATCATGGATTAAAATATAAATATAAACATAAGACTGAAAAGACAAGAAACTGCTCGTCGTTTTTGCCTACTTCAACATTAACTGGACAAACGCTCTAAGCTCCCAATTAATTACAAAAGACTCATTTTCATGACAGTTATCAGGCCTATTTGGACATACGGAGTTGAGCTTTGGGGCTCTACTAAACCATCCAATTCATCTCGTATCCAATCCTTGCAATCCAAAATCCTTCGTAAAATCCTCAATGCTCCTTATTATGTCACAAACAAACTCATCCATCATGATCTTAATATCCCATATGTTACTGATTTGGCCCAAACTAGATACCTATCCTTCCATGACAAGCTCCATACACCTTGAATCCTCTAGTCTCTCAACTTGCTTCCCATACTATTCCTGATAACCCTGCGAGGCGTCTCAAAAGATGGCCTCGAGACCATCTACTATAGAACTTTATTGGAGTGTAACCGATGGGTAGTTTCTCTACAAGTGTTTTTCATGTCATATTGTACATATTAGCTGATTTACTTATTGTAATATTATTAAAGTTGTAAATTTCAATAAATTTAATTAAAAAAATATATAAACATACACTTCTCTTGGTTTTATAAGATTTCATTTATTATTATCAGTATCTATATTTCTATGCATATTATAAAACAAAGTCCTCCGCCGCGTCTGTCTGTCATTTCGCGTTAAGCTCAAAAACTACTGCACGGATTTTCATACGGTTTTCAACAATAATTAGAATGATTCATGAGGAAGGTTTAATTTAAAGGGTTTAAGAGGGTATATAATGGTCTGTGAATCAATAATTAAAAAAAATTGAAATTTACAACTGTATACAAAATACATCAAGTAAATATAATGAAAGATAAATCATGTCCAGAGACAAAGGCAAGTAGAGGAACTATCCAGTGGTAGTACTCAAATAAAAAGTTCAGCTTAGAAGGTCACGAGGCCATCTTCTTTTCAGACGCCTCGGAGTATTGTCAGGAATTGAACAGGTTGCTAGGTTTGAAACTAGTGAGTTTGAGCGGAAATAAAGTTTGCCAAGAAAAGATTGATATCGGATTCGGACCAAATCAGCAACAAACGTGACATTAAGATCATTATGGATTACTTTGTTCGTAATAAAGTAAGGAGCATTGAGGATTTTACGGAGGATTTTGAATTGCAAGGATTGAATACTAGAGAATTCGATGGCTTAGTGGAGCCCCAAAGCTCTATTCCATAAGTCCAGACGGTTCTAATGATTGTCATGTATATGAGTCTTTTGTAATTGATTGGGACCTCAGAGCGTTTGTCTAGTAAGTGTTAAAGTAGCCTGAAACGGCGAGTTGTTGCTTGTCGTTTCAGTCTAGTATGAGGATTCCAAATTGGATTGTCAAGGTGTAGTCCTAAGTACAGGACCTGTTCTAAAAGAATCAGTGGGATGTTATTAAACGATACAGGAGGGCAGGAAGTCGCCGGTTTACGGTGGAGGGTGAATCATTAAGAAATAGAAAAATGAACTGAGTTCTTGAAAAGTGTTGAATTGTTTCTTGATAGTGATGAGTTGATGCTTCGATATGTTAATGAGTTTGAAATAACTGAATGTCTCTTACCGGTAAGTCCACGGTGAGGTGAAAAATAAAAGTTTTTACTGGTGAGATTCGAATGTGAAGAAGATGTTGAGAGTGGCGACAAAATCAAATGGTGATTAGCAACCTTCTCACACGACAACTGTCTTGAGACTGATCTTGTTTTGTTTTTTGAAGATCGCACGACTTAATATTGTAACATATGTTTTAACTACAATGTGAATATTAAATTACTATCTGAATTATTTTTTCCTTTTAGCTAGTTATACTATTGCAAGAATTATATAAAAGAAAAAAAAATATCTGGCTATATTTTATTAATGTAATAAAATATTCGTTAGGAATCTTAAAAAATCAATAAAAAATAGCTATCGGTAACCGACAGTAGGTTTGTTGGCTACAAATTATACATAAAATTATAAATAGTTCATGTAAAATAAAACCTTCTTTAGTTTATTTAATATACGGGGCATAAAATTACAGCAGTTATAAACATAGATTAGATTATATACAAAATTACTAAAAGTTTAGTAGTATGAAGACGGTTGATAATGACTACTAATTTGGACAACCATTTTACTCATTACGGAGCGGGGCTACATCGATCAAGATAGAGTGCGTCACGTAGACCCCACCCTCACGAAAGGAATACCTATTTAGTCACGGAATAGTAACCGCGATAATAAAACATTAATATAATTATCGTTGTCATAAAAAGTTGTACTTTAAGGATTATATTAATATTCACTAAAAAAAAATATATATTTAACAAGTTATTTAATGAGGATTCATCATGCGTATTACCACAAAATATTAAGGGAATAATCCTGTGAACATGGCTATCTGAATAAATATTAGAATAATGTAAAATGGTTAAGGGGTGCGCAGTCAATAAATAACACAAAATAAGTTAGACTAATTTTATTTGAACCAGCGTTTCGATCTAATTTTCAGTCCAACTTTAGTGGCTGAGAATATAATTTTTTTTTTGGATTAATTTATTGATATTTACAACTGTAATTGTATTACATCAAATGCTGTATGAAAGTACATGAAAAAAAAAACACTTGTGGTGAAACTACCCATTGATAGCACTCCAATAAAGCTCTATAGTAGAAAGTCTCTAGGCCAGTCTTTTCAGACGCCTCGGTGGGTTATCAGGAATATGATGGGAAGCAAGTTGAGAGAATAGCGGATTCAAGTGTGTATGGAGCTTTTCATGGAAGGATAGGTATCTAGTTTGGGCCAAATCAGCAACACATGGGATATTAAGATCATGATGGATGAGTTTATTTGTGACATAATAAGGAGCATTGAGGATTTTACGAAGGATTTTGGATTGTAAGGATTGGATACGAGATGAATTGGATGGTTTAGTAGAGCCCCAAAGCTCAACTCCTGTTAAGAAGCTAGATCTTAATACTCTATTATTCAAAGAAGCAGAGGCTTTAAAGAAAAGTAAACTCATGATTTGCGGTAGCTTTTAAAGTTAGAAATTGAAATTAACAACGGTATGATGATGCTATAACAGGTAAATATAATTAATGAAACATAATGGCATGGGACTAAGGCAGGTAGAGAAACAACCCATTGGTAAACAGGTATGTCCAAATAGGTCTGATAACTGTCATGTAAATGAGTCTTTTGTAATTAATTGGGAGCTTTGAACGTTTGTCCAGTAAATGTTGAAGTAGCCGAAAACGTCGAGCAGTTTCTTGTCTTTTCAGTCTTGGAGATTATAATAAAACAGAAAAACTATATATACATTGGAGTACCAAAGAAGGTATAACATTTTATGTAAACAGAAATGATAAGAATGGGAAGAGATCTATCAGATAATAAAACATCGGTAATGGAGATTGTAAAGTAAATTATAAAGTCATTACAAAATGTAGTAGATTTTAAAAAATAGTAAACCCATTAGGTTAGTTTAGGCATTAGGTTTAGTTCAGAACAGAGGCTGAATATTCTAATAATGCCCATGAAATGCTTCAGGTTACTAAAGTGTATAAGTTGATGAGGATTAATAATGCACTCGTCAAAATAGCTTTCCAAATATCGCATCAATTTTTTTTTTAATATAATAGGTAAAGTATGCTATCCTTAAACAATAGATAAATGCTATCTCTGAATTTTTTGTAGTTCTATAAAAGAGGAATATACCTCCATGCACTTTTTCATTATATCGCTGCTCCGGAAGTATGATGATACAACTGTAAAATTGTGTGAAATTGGCTTAATTTTCTTGGTGGGCTCATAAATGCATTTACTATATGTTTGTAAATCGACATAACCTATTTATGTTTATAAACTAATCTAATAGAAGAATTGAACCGAATCTATAGGCCATTCTATTAAGACAAATTGCAATTATTTTTATTTTGCTTGTCATGTAAAACTTCAATTTTTTTTTCAATTGTGCCATTATACTTCCTTAGCAGCGTTATGTCAAAGCATCTTTCATGAAACCTCCCTGGAGGTTATCCTTTTTCCTACACTTCAAACAATTATTGTTACATTCCAACCCATTTACACAAAACTTCGACAAATTATATACCTAAACCTTCCTGGTGCATCACTCTATCTATTGGTGAAAACCCCATGAAAATCCGTGCAGTAGTTATTGAGTTTACCGTGAACAAACGAGGACTTTGTTTTATATCATTCCACTGATAGATAGTATCCTTTTTATAATAGCACAGCGGATATCAGGATCACCATGCAATTCCGGCATTGCCTCTGATCCTCCACATGCGCTCTTCGCTGACATGTTCAAAGACTTTTCTCAGGGCTCTTCTCTTCCAAATCAGAAGAGCTCTTCTGTTTTCCATTGGCGAGAGTCCGTCTCACTGCCATACATTACTACCGGGCTAATTATCGTTTTAAACATCAAATGCATTGTTTTCCCGGAAGAGTTGTGTCGGAGAGCTTTTTGCAGTGTATAGAAACATCTGGTTCCTGCTACTGTTCTGCCCTTAACTTTAAATTCTAAATTGTTCTCCCCCACCACTCCTCCCGTATTTTTGTACTTTCTGATAGCTTGCCTGCTGCTGGTGCAACGAAACTATTCCGAAAGCATGACGATTTACACTGATGGCTCCAAGTCAGAAACTGCAACAGCATCCGCCTTTATCACCCCAAGCTCAACTCACAAAACAAAATTATATCACCTTTGCAGCATTTACACAGCAGAATTGAACGCCATAGCAAGTGCTATATACTTCTCAATGTCAAACACAGACAAAAACATAAAAGACATCGCAATCGTATCAGATTCTATTAGCGCACTTCATGATCTAAGTAACATGTACTCCAGTCATCCTATTATACTGCGAATCCATGAATATCTAAAAATGCTAGCGGGAATAGGTATGTCAGTCCACTTCATCTGGGCCCCTGGGCATGTGGGCATTACCGGGAATGAAATGGCCGACAAAGCTGCCGGTGAGGCGCTATCCCTCCCAGGGAGGGGAACTACTATCCTGACGACCTCAGAACTTGCCCGACCATTGAAGGAAACTGTCAAAGCGCGATGGCAATCGATGTGGGAAGAGAGTCCACCGAGCAAATTAAAGAGTATAAAACGAACGGTGAAGCCGTGGACAACCTCAAACCGCAACAAGCGCCGAGAAGAAGTAGCGATTACCCGACTGAGAATTGGACATAGCCGTCTAACCCATGTCCACCTTATAACACAGGAAACACCTCCACAATGCCAAACATGCCAAACCAACCTTACTATCAAACACATATTCGAAGATAGCCACCGTCATCGGTCAATATTGCAACAGCTTAACATACCTCCGGAACTACCGAAGGCGCTGGGAGACGACCAAGACATGATAAATAAGGTAATTCAATTTCTCCTAAGAAGTAAACTACTTCTCCACATCTCATTTCTTCATTTGTTTAACTTTATAACTTTACTTAATTGGTTCGATTGCTAATGTGTTTTCTTTTGATTACTAGTGAGTGATGGTAGCGTTGAGGAAGACGCCATCGGCGCGGCCCGCTGGGTGCCGGGGGGGGGGATGTGTGGCCGGGGCTCCTGGGGGCTCGTGCCGGGGAGTCGGGGACGTCTCCGGTCTCATAGAGCAGTTTAGCTCCGAGGACTTGGGAGGATTTGGACTTTTCCATGTACAATGATTGTAAACATTAGTAGGTTGCACTAATGTAATGAAGTTAAGTGGCCAACATGGTTTTTATCCACATCCTCCGATAAAGCCTCGTGTCGAATAGAAGCCGCCATCTGACAAATGGGACCGGGGCGCCCCCTTTGCTTCGGCTGGCCCCTATCGGCCCGGGTGCCGCTCTCGTCGGGGCCCTGCGGGATTCGTGTCGGTGGTCTCCCCAAAGCAGATAAATATATAAACCGACGGGCGTTGATGACCATAGCTGTTTTTCGCCCCTAAACAACATCAAACAAACAACAAACTATTCCGAAAGTTTTCATTATCACTGTATTGGAATTAGTTGGATGTTTCTTACATTTTAAATCGTAGTTTCCTGCGGTCTAGGAAGTAGTTATAGAGGAGAAATAAAAAAAAAAAGAAACAATAACATCACTGTACAAGCTCTTTTAATTTAAAATTCAACGCGATTTAGATAAGTATGTAGGTTACTTCGATTGTCATAGTATTTGTACATTTTATATTTATTTAATTCCTTAATTAACTAAGCGAACTATATTCATTTAAATGACAAAAACAGTGTTCCTATTTTTTCATCCGGAACTAAATGAATAATAGAACTTCAATCAAAAACTCTAGCAGCTTTTGGTAATGAAGTAAAATTCTGTGGCACCTGTGCATAGTAGGCTAAGTCGAATTTTGTGAATTTCACGCTATCTACTTAGAATCGTAATTTTTCTGAACTTATTTTCAGTTCAAGATTGGAGTATCAGCCCAAGGTTCACAAAGGAATACCCTTCATTGCAATGGACGGAACACTTAGCGTGTTAGACACAAGGAAAGAGAAAAAAATTACGATTCTAAGTAGATAGCTTGAAATTCACAAAATTCGACTTATGCACACTATGCACAGGTGCCACAGAATTGATTTATCAAAATATACAGACTGAGCAAAAATCAGATTTTCGAAGTTGTCTTTTCATAAGTCTATATACTTACAGTTATGATTATCAAATCTGTATTAAAACACATTAAATCTTATTTTAAATTTACAAAATATGTAGATAATAATTATTATAATTTTCAAACGCTCTAGAAAACTAATAACTAGAGAATGAATTCAAATTTTATTTTTTAAATAACACGAATTTCCAGCGTGCAAATTGACTAGAAAATTACATGAAAAGTCGATATATGCAATTAAAACAAAAATGTCAAATAATGTTTACAAATTATTTAAACGATTGAGTTAATCGTTAAGAGGAAGAGAGGTGTAAAAGACATGAACCAAACGTCTTTCTTTTGAGCGTTACTGATACGGTCACTATGGTAACAGCTGGGATATAAAAACTGGAGAGGTTACTCTGAGTTTTCCTTTTTATTTAAAAGTTGAAGAAAATAGTTTTGTAATAAGTGTGTGAAATGCTAGCTTTAAATGTCGTTCCTTATTTCACAGAGAACCTCAGTTTAGTTTTTATTACGACACACCAAATTTAGTATTTGAATCTATCAACATTATGTATGCATAAACATATACATACATATCTAATATATAAAATTGTCGTGTCACAGTGTTTGTAACAAAACTCCTTCGAAATGGCTTGACCGATTGTTATGAAATTTTGTGTCCATATTCAGTAGGTCTAAGAATAGGATGTAAACTATTTTTCATACCCCTAAGAGATATGTGTCGGCCATTATTATTGATTATATGTAATTTGAATCCACGAATTATGGAATCTTACACGTTTGGTCATCAAAAATATCACCGGGAATGTTATTGAAGCAGCAATGTTGACTGGAATATTTAAAGGAGAAGTCGTCCTGTAGTCCCGTATTCCAATGATACCATCAGCACCCATAATACCATTCAAAATACTTCAATTTGATATGAGCTTGGCTTTTGCTATGACCACAAACAAGTCTCAAGGCCAAACAATGTCCATTTGCGGGTTGGACCTAGAACATCCATGTTTCTCCCCTGGACAATTAAATGTTGCATGCTCACGTGTTAGTAAACCATCTAATCTATTTGCATTAATAAAGGACAGATTAAAAAAAATATTTTGCATCGATTAACACTCAATTAAATTGAAATAAATGGTTATAATTAAAAAAATATTATTAGCCATAATTAAAAATCAACCATGATATACCTCATTCATTAATCTAATGTTTATATTTTATCAGTTAGGAATTTTGTATATTATTTATTCATTAATATATTATAACATATAAGATGAATAAAATTTAAAATGAAAAATCTACTATATTCATGTTTTCCATTCATTCATTGTTTTTTTAAAATTAAAATTTTAACATAATATATTTTTAAAACTATTACAACAGCCACAGCAACGCTATTATATATATGAATGTTTGTGTGTGTGTGATAATTAAATAAATTTTGCAAATAAATTATTTATAAATTTTTAATAATTTTAAAAGTCCTTATTTTAATAAATTTTGGTCGTTAAAATTTTGAATTTTTATAAACTTTTTATAGCTGTGGGGGGTAAGTATATAGTGGTGTATATAAGATGGTAGATGTATTCAAGGCTAGGTTTTTTGGAACACGTTTCACTAAAAAGAATATAGTAGTCTCTGGAGATGGAAAAGCTGTATTTTTCAATTCATAAGTCAAAACATCCAACTACTACTTTAGGATCTCAATTAGAAGTAAAACTTACAGATATATAATTTAGTATCCAACGGAGGTGCTATGTTCATTAAAAAATAATAAATATTTGAGACAGTTATAGCTTGAAAATAATTTGGCGATTTTTTAAAATCTAGATCTTAATATTCTACTATTCAAAGAAGCAGATAGTAGACGATTTTCGATACGGCTTTTAAGTAAGGTAAATTCATAATTTGCGGTAGCTTTTAAAGTTAAAAATTGAAATTAAAAACAATATTGAAATTAACAACGGTATGATAATACTATAACAAGTAAATATAATTAATGATGGCATGGGACTAAAGGCAGGTAGAGAAACAACCTATTGGTAAACTCAAACTAAGGGTGACCTGTGGTCTAGTGGTTAGCGTAACAAACAACTAAGCCCAAGATCGCGGGTTCGTAGCCCGGCAGGTGGGCCTAGGATTTTTTAAAGGGAGGAAAAAATCCTTAGTAACGCCGTTCTTCGGAAGGGACGTTAAACGGGGGTCCCGAGTCTGTACGATGTCAGGTACTCGTTAAAAATCCCTATCCTAATTAAACCTGGATAGGCAAAATTTAGAGCTCTCGGTGTAGCATCGTCCGATTAGCCATAGGAGCAAAAAGTAACGTTAAATGAACAAACAACAACTCAAACTACACATTCTGCAAAGGTCACGAGATCTTTTCAGACGCCTCGGATGATTATCAGGAATCGAAGAGGAAGATAGATTTGAAATTAGTAGTGCAGTGGGTATAAAGTATGCCATGAAAGGATTGACATCAGGTTGAGACCAAATAACCCGGGGACATAAAGACATTACGGAAGATTTTATTCGTTACAAAGTCAGAATATTGAGGATTTTGGATTGTAAGGATTGGATACGAGAGGAATTCGATGGCTTAGTGGAGTCCCAAAGTTCAACTCCGGCTTTTGTAATCAGTTGGGGACTTGGAGCGTTTGTCTAGAAAAGTTGAAGTACCTTGAAAAGCCGACCAGTTTCTTGTTTCAATCTAGTATGAGGATTCCAAGTTAAGCGTTTGTCAAGATGTAGTCCTAAGTATCGGATCTGTTCTACAGTAACCATTGGGATAGGAAGTCATTGGTTTACGACAAAGGGTAAAGGACATTTGATGGGATTTGTGTGAATTTATTTTAATCCTATAAGAGTGGATTTTGATGGCCTAGTGAAGCACTAAAGCTCTACTCTGGAAGTTATAGTAGGCCTTAAAATAGTCATGTACATACATGAGTTTTTTTTAATTGATTGAAGTAGTCTGAAACAACGAGCAGTTAGCAGCAGAGGATTACAAGCTAAACGTTTTTGTAGCATTTAGTATAAAAATTAATTTAAATTTGTTGTTAACTATTTTATACATTAATTTTATTATTAAAGGAAAATGTTAATTTACCTGAGTCAATTTAAAAAAAAAAATTATAGGTTTTGAGTATAATCAGGCATTAAAGGTTAATTAAAAATTGCCACATTCCTTTTCCTGATAAAGAATAATCTCTGATGCTAACCTCTGGACGGCTATTTGATATCCTTGGCAACCTCAAAGAGATTTTCTATATAAGTAAGAAAGGATATCGTATGAGTCCAATAACCGGTCGTTGTGAGTTAGCTTTATCAAGCGGACGGGTCTCAAAGAGGGGGCGCTTAATGAGTCTTGGATTAGGGTTCGAACTCACAGCCTTTGGGCTTGTATTCTTCTTTTCCAAGCGCGTTAAGTAAGTCGATTGCTCCGACCCTTGCAGCATTTAAATATGTTTTCCTTATAGGCCATGGATAGTACAGCTGATATTTGCCTACACGAAAATCAATCAATCACGAGATACGAAAGCTAAAATAAGGTATATATAAATACACAAATAAAAAAGAAGAAATAAACAAAGGTAAAATATATTGGGTGGATTCTTAAGTTCGTTCGGTTTTTATTAGTAATGTGGACATGGTTTTGGAACCGTTCAAAGGCATTTAGGACAGCTTGGTTACGTGTCCTGCCCCGTATACGATTTTTGGGCGTCACACAAACTGACTCGGCTAAACATGGCCAACTGTAAATATCAATCTGCAACTCTCTTCTGAAAGGGACCCATTTTACAAACGAACAGAGATGGAAGACGAAAAGTGGATCATCCCTGATAATATAGTACGCAGGAAATGGTGGAGAACTGCTTATGAGTCGCCTAATGCCCACAATAACTGTTCGAGACTCGTCAGCAAACCAAACACCGATGATTATCTCAAGGCGATGGGGAAGGTAAAAGCGTGACCTTTAAAGCTTGAAATATTGTTGTATGTTTCAGCTTCACTAAATAGCAATATCAATCATATTTGGGCCTCACTATATATACTCACTTCCACTCTGTTAATATTGCTTATTTCCGAACAAATAATATTGCTGTATGAACTAGATATCAGCCCTAAATATCATGTGATCAGATTTCTTTAAGCTAATTAGTGAGAAAAGCTGGTGACATTGTGTCCCCTTAGTTACTGTAGCAGTGGGACTGTAACTGACGGGATAGTTTGGAGATAAATAACTTTCTTTTAAATTTTACCAGTCATCATTTCTCTTTTCGAATATATTGAGCCACGTAGTGAATGAAAGGGGCAGTCCTTCAAGGTTAAAGACGTAATTGTAAAGAAAAACATTTTTCTAATAAGTTACTAATCCCGTAATGAATGTGTGATTAATAACCTGTAAATTAGTTATTAATCCCGTGGCAACAGTGATCCAGTGAAATGGCGGGAAAAGGCTTCATAAAGTTAATGGTACCTTCCACCTCTATTACCATATTGAAGCCAAAAAAGCATAAAGTTTTGTCCTTAGACTATCCTTTAAAAACCGATTATTTTTTTTTATTATTTGTCACATTTTTTTCATAAAAATGTTCATCAAGGCTTAGTGACGGGCTTTTGTGTGTGATCCTTGGTCCACCTAAAAAAAATGGAATATATGACATTTAAAAAAAAAATTATTAATGAAATCGCAAAAAAAAGAGTCATGCTAGTTTCCGTTAAAGATGTAAAATAATTTTTTTATACTCATGTGATATAAGTAAATACATAGGTGTACACAACATTATCCCGATTTATCCAAATACAGCCACCATATACCATCGAAGGCATTTTCGGAATCGACATATTGTAGAAGTACAGTTATTGATATTGGTAATAACAAAGTGAGCTTATAATTGTAACCGAGCCTCGAGAGGGGATAACTGATGAGGGTAGTTAATAAGGACCTTGTTTAGGCGGGAGGGGTGGCTCTGGGCCCGGGGGTTGCTAGGCGCTTCGGAAATTCTCGTTCATCTTCGGCCCCGATCGGGTCCTCAGTGATGCGCCGACGGTCGTCCTGGCCGCACCCACAGCCACGCTGAGGTGAGTCCTCTATCTCTCAGTCATCTTTTATCAGCTTATCTAATCAGTAAGGAGTAGATATGTATAGATATAAGGTCCTGTGTGGATCTAGGGGCAGGGGGTTGATCCTGAGGCAGGCAGCAGCCCCTCCCGGTTAGGGGGCACACATATGCGTCATGTTTATTATTGTTTACTATTAAAAAAAAAATAAACATTCAATAATACCTTTATAAAAGAAAATACCAAATGACGAATAGATGTAAAACTGAATCATAACAGATTTACAGAAGGCGTTGGATCTAGTACTCGGGGCATAGACCCAGCCTACACCATTGTCAACTGTGTTCCAATATAAGAACATAGTCTGTAACGATGATATATGTTTCTTCCGCAGATTACTTTATAATATTTTCTGATAATATATAATTTATTAAGCTTAAAAAGGTGCCTAAATTAAGAACAACTATTTATTTTACTTAAAATAAATACAGAAATATTTCAAATGTCCAACTAATCCTAATCAATTTTAGATATTCTTATTAAAACAACAATTATAACATAAACTTTAAAAAACAAGTATACTAAACTATAAACATGTTTTTCTTCTTAATTTATGAAAATTTGAAGTAATATAGTCCAGTAACATACATCGAATTTTAACATAAACATGTTTTTCAAAATCACATTCTTATTTAAACAGGTTTATATTGCGTTAAAATTAAATAAACTAATTTTAATTTTATTGTTTAAATGATTGAGTTAATAAACAGTGGACAACTTTTTTTAAGAAAGCATTTTTTTGATATACACTGACAGGCAAAAAATTCCACCCACTTGATTTTTTTCATGTTTTCATCTAAAAATATTTCTGATTTGAATTGTATTTTGTTTCTTCTAATGAATAAATATGTATATATTTTTTTTTCAATGAGGAATGTCAATAACCCTTAATCCTTAATTCAATGAAGGTATCCTGTAGATCCCAATGTTCACTTTCTATGGAATTAAAATGTTTATTCAGTGTCATTTATTCAGTGCCGTTTCTTGCAGCAAATTTCTTAATTTCCGGCCTTTAATTTTTTCTTTTTTAGGTTTAAAAATACCTCAACAAGTCACATTCTTGCAGAACCGTTGTCCATGAAACAGTGTAGTCTCTTCCATGTACTGAACCCCAGATCCTTCATGGGTTGTAGTGGTACAGGTTTTTTTTTTCTTTGTGCTGAGGATGTTGAACGTGGTGTGGTACTTATTGATGATGGACGTTCCATTAGATATGCAGATAATGCCATCGGAGTTATGAAACTTTATGAGACGCTATAGAAGGTCTTCTGTCGGTTCCGGACGGCCTAGGGTAACAGAACCACAGGATGACCGTTTTTTGACTTCAAGAATTTTACGAAACCAGCACCTTACCTTTATTCAGGCGATTCATCGGCTCGAAGAAGTCCGAGGTGTGCAAATTTCTGGACGTACTGTTCGGAGAGGATTAAGTGAGCATGGATTAATGGCTTTTCCCCTAGTAAGAGGACCAGAGTTGACCAGAACTCACGGAGTTACACGGCTGGCTTTTGCACATTGAAAAGGTCGGCTCTAAATAAAATTACAGGCTGCATATCTTTCATTTCTTCTTCACGCCCGTTTGGAGATCGAAGAGTAAATCTTGATTCTGTAAAAATCACAGCACTCCATTCGTCCATAGTCCAATGGCTGTGTTTTCGAGCAAAAGCTGTGAGTTCTGATCAACTCTGGAGGAAAAGCCATTAATTCATGCTCATTTAATCTTCTCCGAGCAGTACGTTCAGAAATTTGCACACCTAGAACTTCTTCGAGCCGATGAATCGCTTGAACAACGGTATGATGCCGGTTTTGTAAATTTCTTGAAGTAAAAAAAAGGGCCATCCTGTGGTTTTGTTACCCTAGGCCGTTCAGAACCGGGACTTCTACGGCGTCTCGTGAAGTTTCATAGGAAACTCCGATGGAATGAACTGCATATCTAATGGAACGTCCATCATCAATAAGTGCTGCACCACGCTCATAATCCTCAGGCAAAGAAAAAAAAAACCTCTACCACTACAACCCATGGAGGGTCTGGGGTTCAGTACATGGTAGAGACTGTACTGTTTCATGGACAACGGTTCTGCAAGGAGGTGACTTGTCCTAGGTCACGCTCAACCGCCAGAATCTCCCCCTTATTTTGGGTACCCTATTTATATAATATTTTATAGAGGCTGGGTGGCCCTGCAAACAGACTAAATAAAAATCATGGCCTGCAGTGGGATTTGAACCAGGATTTCCGCCATGGCAACTCACTGCTCTACCACTGAGCCACTCCGCTCCCTTCCCTCAGCAAAAAGAGGTATTTTTAAACTTAAAATATAAAAAATTAAATGTCGGAAACTAAGAAATTTGCTGCAAGAAACGGCACTGAATAAACATTTTAATTCCATAGAAATTGAGCATTGGGATCTACAGCCCTTTCATTGAATTGAAGATTAAGGGTTATTACCCTCTATCATTGAAAACCAAAAAGGAAAAATACATATTTATTCACTAAAAAAACAAAACAATCCAAAGCAGAAATATTTTTAGATGAAAACATGAAAAAATCAAGCGAGTTGAGTTTTTTGCCTGTCAGTGTATAATAATTGACATTTCATTAATCATATTAATACAAGTAAAGAACTTGATACGTTATGACTTTCCCAGATGTAAAATGTTTATGATAATAATATTGATTTTTATGATCGGTACGTTTATAAATAAATAAAGAAATAAACGAATATCTTTGCATACGTTTACTCTAAAATAATAAAAAAAGTTGATATAATAAATTTATGGACAAGATTAGCTCCACTACGAGGGATATATTTTTTATACTTAAATTAAAACATACTTCAGAAAATACAGCGCTCCTAATAACAGCAAATATTATTGTTAGTCATGTAAAATATGAAATGTGAGTAAAAACGCCATTTATTGTAGTAGCAAAATTGAATAATTTTCGAAACTTATTGGAGCTGATTAAGAAGCAATGAAAATAATCCGATTTTTAAATTTTATTTTTAGTTAACGATTTTACGAATTTTAATAAAATAAAATTAAACTTAATACAATTTATAAATTATCACGCAGTTGTTTTTAGTATTTCTTTTTTATACGCAGTCGTTAAATTGACTGACACGTAAATCATTGGTATTCGTTCTGTTAATGCAATTTTATTTTATAATTATTTGCCTACAATTTTTCCTCTCATGGAATAATAAATGCATTCTTATATGATACATTTGAATTAACAGTAATAATAATAAATAAATTGTTATTAAAACAGAAATACAAAAAGAATGTTTTTCGTTACAGTCGTAATAAAAAGAAATAAGAATATTGAACGAGATAATATATATATATATATATATATATATATATATATATATATATATATATATATATATATATATATATATATATATATATAGAAGCGGAATCACAAATATATGGATAATTTAGATTATTATGAAATGATTATTTATTTGAGACAATTATTTTTAGAAATATTAGACTGGCTTTGACATGTTTTGAATGTTGAACCATGTACCATATATAGAGGACGCTAAATTTGTGAAAAACATTAATAAAATTATAAATTATAAAATATGGATTTATCCCTTTTTGCACCCCCACGCCTCATATCATCGACGATATGAGTTAATTACTTCAAGTTTTAATTAATAACTCAACCTAATTTACGAGATCCGATGTTTATTCTTGTTTATGTTTGTGTTTCGATTTCAAAGGCAAGTATTAACAGAAATACGTATTAATCTAAAGGCAATATTAAAACCGTCATTAAGGTTTATTTACCTTAAATTTCAATAATATTTACTTACATGAATATGCTTTAATAAGCTTGCTCATCATGCTTCAGATAACCTTACATGAGTCAGTTTATGAAGAGATTGTTATTTATTTGTTTTTATGTTTTATTTCTCTGATTTTATGATTTTTCAAAAATATTATTCATGAATCTATATATATATATACATATAAATTTTTCAGCCATTTTTGTATGTCTGTCTAATAGTGTATTCAACTAGATGTGATATCGTAACTGCTTTTTTTTCCTGTACATACTAAAAGAACACATCTGGTCGCAAGAAAAAGAATACAAAAATAACTAAAGGTCAATACGTATAGCAATAACCAGTATATTTAAATTCTAGTATATCAAACTACTAAATAAACTAATGAATGAAGGCTATAAGCATTATAAGCTATTAAAACAATCAGAATTCAAGTTGTCATGAGGACGATAATGGACCTAGGGTGAATATGGACATACGATAACAAGCATTTTACTATTAAGAAGATAATTTATTTTAAAAATTGGATTGTTAATTTAATACTAAAGCATGAAAAAAAATTGGCAGTTGATCGTCCTCGCCGCCGCTTGGTATATTTGCCCTGAAGATGGCCTACATTGTAGGCCGAAACGTCGGCACACAATAAAAAGTATACACTTATTAAGGTGTTTTTATTGACTGCACCCCCAACTATTTCTTCCTTACATTAGAAGTTACAGTCAACCAATTCTTCTCTAACATGAAAAAAAATCCATCATTTATCTGTTGAATCTCTCAGGAGAAAAAGGAATGATGAAGCGAATGACTAATGAAACGGAAAAGTCATTTTGTTATTTTTGAAACATCGAAAAGATGCAATATTTCATTATTATGATAATCGGATTATGTTAAACTAAAGTTTTTCTGTCAATCGCGAAAAACTAATAAAGTCTGAATTCATGGAAAATCCTTTATTTTTGTCTGTAACTATTTAGCGCTTCATTCGTATCATGCCAATGAAAATAGCCTTAATTTAAATTTTTTTCCATCAAATAATTCTAGAGCCCCTCCAGCTTCCACTTAACCTCTACAAAGTTCTTTCCCCAACGCGGTTGAGCCTAATCTCGGAAACACCACTTCCTTGCACAACAGTTTTTACAGAAACAGTACAGCTTCTACCATATACTGAACCCAAACCTATTTACGGGTAGTAGAACAGGTTTTTAAAAATGTTTATTACAATATTCAAATACAGTTATTTCTTACCATGTATTATTTTAATTTATTTGTATCTTGTATATTTAGCCCTGAGAAGATCTGCAATGTGAGTCAAAACGTCAGCTTCCAAATAATCAGTCCTCCCTATATAAGAGAATTTTTTGACCTCCTCTGAAAATCTGACTTTCAATATTCATTTATTAATATATTTATTCTATGATCGATGTTATAAAGTGAACACATTAAATGTCCCGCGGCGATTACAGAGGCAATAAAATCCACCAAATGTTTTTTGCCCGTAAAACACAATCTCAACGAACCATGACGTCGCTATCGGAACTACTAAATATATATATATATATATATATATATATATATATATATATATATATTTTTTTTTTTTTATTTTATGTAATCTCTTTTTATTAACGGTGTAATTTTATTGAAGGTGATAAGTAGCTTTGTAGCTACTTTAATACAAATGTAGTTATCCAATTGTTACAATAAAAAATTAAATTGATTACCATTTCCATTAACATAACGCTAATAATGTACTATATTATTACTGTTAACATTTATCATCTGTTATGGAACATTTAAACTAGATTTATAAGTCTAAGCAAGGAATTTCTTCTTATGATCATTCAAATAAGTGAATTTGGAATTACAGCTAAGGTAGTTAGCTGTGTAAAAACTGGATTTTAGCGAGGATTTTGAACTCAGAAAAATGTTTTGTAATATATATATTTGTATATATATTTTTTTTTTTTTTTTTTTTTGGGGGAAATGGGAAGAAAATGGTCAGGTCGGAGGTCAAAGAATTAACTGCAGGTCTTGGTCAGGGAAGGATGGACAAGATACTTAATGATTTAAAAATTAAATAATTAGAAAAATGTAATACAAATAAAATAATGTTTATTTTTATTTCGAAATGATATGTACACAAATGGTTAATTTTATTTTAATTTGTTAAAATCATTTGTAATATGTAGCCAAGCTGGGGAAGCCCCTTCTGTATGGGGAAGCCCCAAAGACAAATAAAATTTCTATCTACTCCAATACAAATAAAATAATGTATAAAAATGAAACTATTAGAGTAAACTAAATACAGTAACATAAATAATTATTTTAAAATTTGAAGCAAAACAATGACAGATAATTTAATGATAATAATGATGGATAAACAATATTTGAGTAAAAGTAAGCCAAAATAATGAAAAACATCTAATAATTAGTAGCTAAAATTGTTATAAAAAGTTGTTCTCGACAAAGTTATGAAGACATTATGGGAAAAAGAAACATCAGGAGCTAAAGTAGAAATCAGAGGAGCAATATCCTGGTAAAATATCTGGCTTTCGCGGATGACTTAGCCCTACTGGCAGAGTCGGAAGAAGGTGCGATTAGGGCAAATAAATTCCTTGAAGAAAGTAGCTGAAAAAAAATGGACTTAAAATCTCCGTTCAAAAGCTCAAATTTATAACTACAGACCCCCACATTAGTAAGAAAGAAGTGAAGACAGAATTCGGTAAAATTCAGGTGGTTAATAGTTTGTAATATCTGGACGAAATAATAAGCAGATATTTATAAGAAAAGGAAAGCAAAGACTACAGAACTAAACCTTTGGAGAATTTACGCTACTTAATGAGTAGTATGTATAATAAACATTTCCTCTCCAAAAAGTCCAAAATCAGGGACTACAATAAAGTGGTGATATTGTACGAGACTGAGATTATGTCCTTTCCCAGTTTAGATAAACTTCTTAAAATAAGGAGAAGGATTCTTAGGAGAATCCACGGGCCCAAAATAACACCAGAAGGATACCAGGTTAAATCTAACAAAGAAATTTACTTTGAAATGAGTGACTTGGAAACAGTAATGAGGGTTAAAGAGTCAGATTTTATTGTCACATGATGAGGATGAACGAGGAGAGACTAAACAAACATTTTTTTTACCTAAATTATAGGTTACGAATTCAAACAAGGAGATACAGAACAAATAAAACAAATTTAAACAAGATTTATTAAAAACCAGAACGGCATACCAAAAATGCGGTACTAGTGGCAGACAGAAAAAAAATTCCATCTAAGACTTGGACCGAAGAAAGAAGAAAAACTTTCAGTGATATTATGAGGCAAAGATGGGCCGAGAAAAAAACTGAAAAAAAAAACGCTACATCATATTCAAGATTTTTTTATGTGCAATTCAGTCTTAATTTTGGGCATAAAAAAAAGTTCATTACATGCACCCTCGTGAAAAATATTTATTTGATATTTGATAGATTTAATAAAACGTATAATAAATAATATAATAATAAATAAACAAGAATCGTTATCAATATTTGTATAATAATACAAACTTTTACAGTCATTTTTCTCGGACCTTGGCACGAATTATATTGACCGCAGAAATCGTCTGTTTCCATTACCTCCAATTACCTTCGTTGCGTTAGTTGGAATATACATACGCCACATTCAAGTGTGTTAGGAATTTTATATTTGTGTATTATTATTTTTTAATATTTTAAATTTATTTGTAATAATACTCTTGATTTTTCGATTGTACATTTTTTAAAAAAAGGTCAACTGGACTCAATCATGTAATTTATTCTTTAAATAGAAGAAAAAACCAGTTTCCAGTAAAAAAAATTTTTATTCTTTATTTTCGAGATACGTTTCGGCCTAGGCCATTCTCAATCTTCTGTTTTAATTGTTTCATTTTTTACTTATTATATGGTTAACAATTCGACCATAAGTCTTTCATCTCAATTTAAGTTGTTTTAGTCCATTTAATTTTTTGTTTAAATTCAGAGGGAACCATGTCCTCTACAGTCATTTAATAATCCTAATTATTCATTTATTTATTAAATGACTATAGAGGAAATGGTTCCCTCTGAATTTAAAAAAAAATTTAAATCGAATAAAACAACTTAAATTGAGATGAATGACTTATGGTCGAATTGCTAACCATATAATAAGTAAAAAATGAAACAATTAAAACAGAAGATTGAGAATGGCCTAGGCCGAAACGTATCTCGAAAATAAAGAATAAAAAAATGTTTTACTGGAAATAGGTTTTTTCTCCTATTTAAAGAATAAATTCGATTGTAAATAATATAATATTAAAAATTAAGTATCTAAATTAGTGTTTTTTGAAATAAATGGTTTTGTATTCATGGCCATTGTCAGATATAATAATAATAATAATAAATTCTTTATTTATTCTGGGACATGTTCCTTTAGAATAACATAACTGTACATTATTGTGGGCAATAGAGCCTTACAGTACAAAGAAAAAAAAACAAGCAGAAAAATCAATCTATAAAACTGATAATAATAAATAAAAAAAATAGCTTCTAAATATAATGAAAAAATGAAGATTTCACATTACTTCACATTAAATATATATATATTGGTTTTTTACTTTTCTTGACTGTTATGGAAATAATATAATATTTAAATCTTGAGTTTCAGTCTTTTATTTCTTTATTAATTTTTCAGGCGACGTTTCGAGACTGGTTAGTCTCATATTCATGCCCTGACAGTGAACAAATGAGCTTTTTAGTAAAAAACATCAAACAGCACACTAAAATAGATGTAAAATGACCTGTGTAAGATAGGGTGTACTTACATGTTCTAAAGAATGAATCAGTTTTTCATTAATCTGTTGCCTCTTAAAACAGCATAAATTGTTTGTATTGTAATTGCTGTGATCAATGAACTAGTAATCCATTTTTTAGGAACAGCAGTTTATTTAATTGTTGAATCATATTAGATTTTTGTTATTTTTATATATTATGAATTGATTAAATTTGCATAACACGAGCTAAGACCCTGAACATCCGATTTTTTGTTTACAGCGCGATTTCTATATTTCTCTATAGTTATCATCTCCTTTATATTCCGTTTGAAACTATTTTTCTCTTGGTGTATTATTTTAGGTTTATAAAATTTAAAGGAATGTTGTGTATTTCTAAAATGTGTAGTGAGAGCTGTTTGATCTGGTTTATTGGGGTTTTTTATTATTGAATCACAACTATATTTGTGTTGGTACACTCTACGTTTTAAGTATTGTTCCGATGTTCCGAAATAGGATTTACCGCATTTATCTTCACATTGTATTTCGTACACGACATTTGATTTTAGCTCTAATTTATCCGAATCTTTGGTTTTTGTAAATAGTCTTGACACAGTGGCTGTGTTTTTGAAGGTAATTGCGGAGTCTTTTTTACTTTTATTACTGGTGAGTGTTTTTGCTAGTCTTTCTGAAAGTGTTGGTATATAAGGTAATGTATAGTATTTTTTAGGATTTGTTTCATTTAGGTTGTTTTGGTTAGAAAGTGTTTTTGTTGTTTTTAATAAATTGCGAAGGAGGCTGTGCGGATAACCATTCTTTAATAAGACGTCCACTACGTTGTTTTCGGCTGTTTTTTGGTGTATGGGGGATGATAATTTTCTCGCGCGATTTATTAGGTTTTTAGCCGTATTTATTTTATATCTTCTGGGGCATTGGCTTGTGTAGTGTATGTATCGACCAGAGTGAATAGGTTTTTGCCACCATTTAGTTTCTATTTCTCCGTTTGATTTTCTGATTAAGAGAACGTCTAAAAATGGTGTTTTATTATCTTTTTCAAATTCAATAGTAAAGTTTAATCGAGTGGAATATTTATTAAATTCATTTAAAATTATTTCTTTTTCATTATTTTCAGTTGGTATCGCTGTTATTATATCATCCACATATTTGAATAGAAACGGGATATTAAATGGTATTTTTGGTATGACTGTATTTAACAGTTCTTCTAAGTAAATACCAGCTAAGATAGGTGAAATAGGAGATCCCATAGGGCAGCCGAATTTTTGGATATAAATGTTGAATTAAATTTATTAAAAACAACAAAAACACTTTCTAACCAAAACAACCTAAATGAAACAAATCCTAAAAAATACTATACATTACCTTATATACCAACACTTTCAGAAAGACTAGCAAAAACACTCACCAGTAATAAAAGTAAAAAAGACTCCGCAATTACCTTCAAAAACACACCCACTGTGTCAAGACTATTTACAAAAACCAAAGATTCGGATAAATTAGAGCTAAAATCAAATGTCGTGTACGAAATACAATGTGAAGATAAATGCGGTAAATCCTATTTCGGAACATCGGAACAATACTTAAAACGTAGAGTGTACCAAAACAAATATAGTTGTGATTCAATAATAAAAAACCCCAATAAACCAGATCAAACGGCTCTCAATACACATTTTAGAAATACACAACATACCTTTAAATTTGATAAACCTAAAATAATACACCAAGAGAAAAATATATATATATAATAAATATACGGTAACAACATGGTCTAAATAACTTACACATAATTCGATATCGAAAAAATGATATTGGAAATACACTTATATCGTTTGTATAATGCAATGTAAGAGAAAAATAAATTTTGAGCTGGAATGAATGGTGGGCTAGTTCAAATAAATCTTCAAGTTTACATAGTCTTATTCCATGACTGACAACTAATAACATAAAATAAATTTAATAAAATTCACAAATTACAAACTATCTTAGATTTTAACTGAACATGGACACAAAAAAGTTGTGTGGTTTTATGAAACCACGATGCAAGTGAAACTTTTTTTCGGTTTATAGGCATTAAACTAAAAAGTTTTGGAAAATTATTCGATTTAGGGAATTAAAATTGCGTTTTTAATCTTAACTTAATTATTAAAAAATGGGAAATAAATAGTAGACAAAGTATTCAATTATAAAATTTCAATTTGCGTATTAGAGTACGGAATACATAATTAATACAATCATTTAGATGATAAACGCATATTAAAAAGTAAGAACAATATTTATTTAAATCTGGGATACAGATATTGTATCTCGACTCGACATGCCACTGATGCCTTGATTAGAACTGGCGCCCGATTTTAGCCGCTTGCATTTCTGACGATATCTGTGGCATATTTCTATAGTTAGTCGCCTTCGAAGCAAATTTTTTTCTGTAAAAATATTTTCGGATATAGATTCGCCACTTTGAACGATAAACGTATTAAATCCAACACTCGACTCTGGACCCCTACTAGTACTCGGCATGACATCTGTCGGCAGTCTATTAATTTTTTTCCGGCGGCTCAGAGTGTAGTTCAGCTTGTGAAGATGACTAAAGGCCTAAATAAAATTAACTATATTGAATTTTTTTTTCTCTCTTAACCCCTTGTCTTTTATTAATATTTGAACAATAGCATGTTAATAATGATAAGTAGAATCTCTTTTACTGCACCAGGTGCATTTTAAGAGAGGGTTGTTCAGAACATTGAATTTTTTTGAACATTACTTAGATGGAAGGAGTGGGGATCTAGTGATGGGGCTCACTAGTTCACTATATTGAATGAACCGGATTTTTTTTTCTTTTTTTTTTTTTTTCTTAACCCCTATAAGTTTGAAGATTTGTAATCTGGGTTACGATTAGGTTGGAGAGGAATCTCTTTTACTATACTGCGCACATTTTAAGAGGAGGATGAGAAGACGGAAGGTTCTAATTTCTTTCTTTATTTCTTAACTTTGGATTTTTCCGGTGATGGGGCATACCGTGTCCTTTTCCTTTTATTTTATTTATTTCTCAGTTCAGGCTGAGACTTTGAACGTGATCTTGCCACGTTTGTGGCCGTCCTGCTGGGGTGAGTGTCCTGAAAAGAGGGTTAGTACTGTATTTCAGACTGTCAAAAAATTTGATGTGTCTGCGTTTTATGAAGTCTGTGACTGTCGGTAAGTCGAGAGTAGTGTGTAGGAGGTCCATTTTTGTTTTGTTTAATGTCGTGTGTCTCACTATGCGTTGTAGTACGCCGTTCTGAAACTGTTGGAGCTTTTTTGCTGTCGCCGGTGTGATGGTACTTAAAAGTGGTGCTCCGTAGAGGAGCGCCGGTCTTAAGATGCTTTTGTAGATGGTCAGCTTGAGGCGGAGGGATAAGTTAGGAGATGTAAGCAGATGGTTAAGTCTGTAAGACTTGGTCCGAACCGCCCTGAGTTTCTTCCTGCAGTGGTAGGCTAGTTTCAGGTGTCGGTCTAGTGTGACACTTAAGTAGACTATGCTGCTTGCTGGTCTGTTTTCGCGTCCCGCTACCCTATAGACCTTAGGGAGAGGGCGACGCTTTTTTCCCTGAAATGAGAAAATTATGCAGTCCGTCTTTTTAGGATTCACTGTGATGTTGAGTCCTTCGAGCTTCTGTGTGATGCTCGCGCAGACCTCCTCCGCCTGCCGTAGAGCTCTCTCTGCGCTGATCGAGCTGCTGTAGATCGCTATGTCATCGGCATAGGCTGCTACAGCAGCTTTTTTGTAGTTGGCTCCAACAGTTTCAGCTGTGTATATTGAGAAAAGTACTGGAGATAGCACAGACCCCTGAGGTACTCCGCAGGTGAATGCGATGGCTTCCGATGATGTTTCACCGATGCGGACTGCTGACGTTCGCTGTTGAAGAAACGATCGTAGGACCGAGTAGAGCTGTTCCGGAAATTCGTTGTCCTGTAGTGTCTTGCATAGTAGGCTATGGGACACTGAGTCAAACGCTTCCGTGCAGTCTATGGAGATCATAGCGGTCGTGCAGAGGCCTGAACGGATTTTTTTTTTTTATTTTTTTTTTTATTTTTTATTTCTTAACCCCTTTGGTTGTTATAAATATTTGAAAAAATAACATATTCAAAATTTCTAATGATAGATTGTATCTCTTCTACTGCACCAGCTGCATTTTAAGAGAGGATTGTCTGAAGGATTTTCTGAACATTAATTAAATGGAAGGAGTGGGGGATCCAGTGATGGGGCTCACTAGTTCTGTCTGATTGGAGTTTGTTAGTAGTTTACTCAGTCCATGTTGAGTGTCTGTACGTGTGTTTGCCAGCGCTGAGGTCGGCCTGTCGGTGTAAGTGCGTTGAATAGTGGGTTCGTGCAGTGTTGGAGGCTATCAAAAAATTTGATATGCCTCCGTGTGATGAAGTCCGTTACCGTCGGGAGTCCGAGAGTCTCGTGTATTATGTCTGATTTCGTCCTTTGTAGAGAAGTGTGCCTTACTATACGCCTCAGCATACGGTTTTGAAATTGTTGGAGCCTTTTTGAGGTTGTTGGCGAAATGTTATTCAACATAGGCGCCCCATAAAGGAGTGCTGGTCTAATAACTGCCTTATAGATCATTACTTTGAGGCGGAGTGATAAGTTCGGTGAGGTTAAAAGATGATTTAGCCTGTAAGATTTGGTTCTCACCGACCTGATCTTCTTATTGCAATGTTGGGATAACGTCAAGTGCCGGTCGAGGGTGACACCGAATTACGTTATCCTATTCGCAGGTTTGTTAACTTTGCCTGCTACTCTATAAACCTTAGGTAGAGGGCGCTTATTCTTTTGGAAGGAGAGAATAATACAGTCGGTCTTTTTGGGATTAACTGTAATATTCAATCCGTCCAGTCTTTTAGTTATTTCCTCACAGGCCACCTCCGCCTGCCGTAGAGCTCTCTCTGCATTCAATGAGCTACTGTAGATGGCAATGTCATCGGCATACGCCGCCACAGTAGCTTTTTTGTACTGAACGGATAAAAATTAAAATACTTCATCATATATATATATGAAATAAATAATGCGAGAAGGTAATGTAATGCGACATGCGATAGATGAACGAAACATTTTGGGGCGATAGAAAAAAAGTTTCACTTTAAAAAATCACACAGATTTCATGTAATATATGACAATACACTAGACAAAGAAGAAAATACATTGAAACATATAATTTATGACTGCCAAATGTATGAACATGAATGGTCAAAATTAATTATTTCAATCATATTGAAAGAAAAAAATTGACTATTGACTGAACACGAACTTTATAAGAGATACATTTCGGCCCGAATGCATTAAATGAATTAATAGTATCGATTTTGAAAATTTGACATAAAATTGCAAAGATATTAGGTGTGCAATGTAAAACATATGCAATAATTAATGAGAACATATATATGTTATAACTTTTGTAAACGTAAACTTTTATAAAATGTTATAGGAAGTAACTTATAATGTATTTTTATTTATTTAATTTGAGTATCAAATACGTTATGATTATATTTTGTGAAAAGTAATTAAAAGGGACATAGTGTAGACAGTGTTAAGGAATGTTCCAACAAATAAACCTAGATATAATAGCATATTGATTTATTTTTAATTTGTCATTTATTATTCATTAAACTAAAAAATCGGAGTGGCTCTGTGGTAGAAGGCTGGGATGCTCTGCCAAAGGTCCTGGGCTCAAATCCCTCTTCTGGCTTATTTTATTTAATATGGAGTATGGTTCCTCTGACATCTAGGACCTTTCTGGAGCTCACCAAGCGTTAAAAAAGAAAATCTGGCGGTGGAGCGCGATCTAGCACAAATCACATCTCTGCACAATCGTTGTCAAAATGTTAGAATCTCTACAACGTACTGAACTGCAGACCATTTACGTTTTTTTTTATATTATATTAGCTTTGTGTTTATTAAGACGGGAGTTAGGCAGGGTATGGGCTCTCCCCCGTGCTCATCAACTATGTACTTTAAAAAGTCATTCGTGAGTGGTGCAAGGGAATCAAGGCGATGGTGTCCAAAATGGAATAAGGCTGGGGAACAAAAAATTGAATCTCTCCATTGATTGCCTCGCTTTAGAGGATGATCTTGCAGTTTTATCTGGTATCCAGATATCTTGGAGGAAAACATCCTTTATTACCAATATTGTCTGCACCAGAGGAGCTAAGAGGTTCAGTTTAAGTGGACAGGGAAAAATCAAAAGGCAGGAAAGTTTAAATATCTGAGTGGATAGAGCTCAGCGTTGGTGAGAAGGAAACCTTTTATCAGAGCTTGAATTAAATGGAAATGGTGTACCAACCCACCAAGGATATTTTCAACAAAAGATCAATGTCCTTGAATGCATAACTCAAGCATTATTGCACTCTTGTACGACCGGAGGTCTTATATGCTGCACTGTGCCTGATTGTGAATAAGATAGGCCTGGTAGAAAACTTGGAGATCAAAGAAAGAAAGATCTTAAGAAACATTTTTGGATCACTTAAAGAGCAAGGTGAATACAGGCGACGACATAACAGTGAGCTGTACATACATGTTCCAAAAAAATCGGATGTTATGAGAAAAAGGAGAATATAATTCTATGGCCACATATTAGGAATGAAACACACAAGACTGACGAACCGTATTTTTACTTACTTAAAGGAAAATAAGACCAAACCTTCCTGGTTCGAAGATGTAGAAAGAGATTTACAGGAGATGATGATTACCTGGGAGGATGTTTTGAAAGAAACCGTCTCAGGACGAAACTAGACACGGGTGTGTGGGTTTTCAAGAAAAACCAAAGCTGGAGACGGGAAAGAGATAGACAGAAGAAAGAAGTGAACAGCACCGTAGACGAATGAGGAATACTGAGCCAAGGTCAACAAGAAAAAAGACAGTTGAAATGACATTGTCCTTAGTAGGCCAATACGGAAAAAGAAAAAATTAGCTTGGTGAATCCAATCTGTTATGCATGTTGTTTAACATATACGAACAGATAATTGATTTTTATTTACAATGATGTGTGTAAATATAACTATATTAGTTAAAGTAATTATTTTGGATTAGGTAGGAAAGAATATTGTATTTTATTGAGCTAAAATTGTGAGTATTTTCTGCTAACAATAAAAACTTAGGACTCATATCTGTATATTTTAAGAAGAAATGTTTCACCTTTTAGCTGACTCCCCTCGTCAGGGTAGCTCTAGCCTTCATTACTGCAAAGTTAATATGCTGAGTCAATTCATTCTGTATGGCCCCCAACAACTCCTACAAAACCACTTGGGCTTTTTTTCATTTCGGAACTCATTATTTCTCTTTTAAAAAATATTAATCAGAAACCTCCTTCTGTTAATCATTAATTTGGCATTAAAGTATCTTACCAAGTAGCTGAGTATATAATATATTTCATTTATATCATCTACTATATTTTAGAAAATGAAAATACATCCTCCTTCTAAAGAACAAAGCCATAACTAAGAAAAACAACTATTTTTTCAATAAAGGTATTTGAAATACTTTACGGAATGGACACAGCTTCCCTCCCCAGCTTAAAGAAAATGTTAGGGATAGAAAGACGAATACTAAGAAGAATTTACAACCCAAAGAAGACACAGGAAGGCTATAGGTTCCTATAGATAGATATAGATCTAATAAGGAAATATACAAAGATGTGAATGATCTGGAAACAGACATAAGAATAAGAAGATTAAGGCTCTACAGACATATGGTGAGGATGCCCCCAAAGAGATTAAATAGTGAAATCTTCTATAAAATGAGAAGATGCAAGAGTGCTGGGGGTACATCAAACAGATGAAGGAAGAAACTGAGAGACTGAAAATAAAAGACCAAGACTATTTCGATAGGGATGACTATGGGAAAACACTAAATGAAATTAAGGTCCTTGTGGGAAAGAGAGATGCGAGAAAAGGAATAGCGTGGACCGAGGAAAGAAGGAAAGAATGAGGAAAAGATGGAAGGAGAGAAGGGGTATGAAATGAAATGAAAATAATGAGCCCATTCCGTGAAAAAAAGAAGGTATTTGAAATTTTAATGTGAGTTAAAAAAATGAATACTTGGGTACTGGTAAAGCAAAACATTCCTATTTTATTGATGGCATTGAGTTTCTTTTATTAACGATTAGAAATGTTTAAAAGCTTGATAATTTTTTTATTTTAACTTATGTCATTATTTCCATAAAACTTCAAGTTCTAACATGATATAAATCAAAATATGACTTTATTAAAAAATAAACATGTTGAAAATGGAATATCAGATACTAGTATGTCCTTTCTGAATTACAAATCTTCAACCAATATTGACATTGATACTGAAATCTTAACTATCAAATGCCAATCTTTGAGTTATGTCTTTGTTCTTTTTAAGGAGCGGTATGTAAGCATGTGTTTATTACCATACGACTGATTGCCTTTTGATAGTGTTTTGTTATTCATTGTAAGTGGTAGTATATAAAAATAGTGTGTACAAAGGACTGTTAATAAATTTCTATCATTGGCTTTAAGCTTAGAGGTTATTCAATTGCTAAAAACAAAACAATTGATAACAGTCCCTTAGTACACTCGATATTTTTTATACTGCCACATGCAATGAATAACAAATGACAATCAATCATATGGTCATATAATAAATACATGTTTACGTATATTTATATATTATAAAGCGGTGAGACGCCTATACAGCAACGACATATATGGGTGGATATATCAGATAAAATGCGGTAACCACCTTTCGGACCCTTTTCATGGTACTAAGGGATTTAAGCGAGGGTGTAGCATGTTACCCACTCTCTTCAAGGTATATCTTCACGAAGCAGTGAAACCATGTTACAAGCAATGTGGAGATATTGGACCGTTCATTGATGAGGAATAGGTACTATCCCTGCTCTTCGCTGACGACCAGGTCGTGTTTGCGAGAAGAGAGGTCTACCTTGAAATGATGGTGTATGCCCTAAAGAAGTGCTACGAAACGGCGGGCTTTAGAATTAACTTCGAGAAGACCGAGTATATGGCCGATGGACATCCTGATACAAATGCGCTTCTGGTTGACAGGGAGGGATAATTAAGTACTTGTGATCTGTTCTATTTGGATACTACTGGGTCTTCTGAGTATGATGTCAGAAAAAAAGGTGGAGCAAGCCCGAAAAGCTACTAGAATGCTACATCCGGTCCTATGGAATACAGAGATATCTACAGAAAATAAACTCTGTATTTTCACAACCATTGTAGATTCTATGTAATAAAATACATTAAAATGTAATAAATGCCTGTATATAAATGTAATAAATGTGAAAAACAATTGTATACTTAGAAAGGCGTATGTTGAAGGATATTAATCTATGTCTTCCCTTTTTTATCCTTCTTCTATACCTAATGCTTTATTTAAAATAAGTGAAGAATAAAATCATTAAAAACAAAATTAATCTCAAATCCCTAGAGGCATTCTGAATATTATATTCCCTACTTAATAAAGAGCATCCCATTTTCATAAATGAAAAAAGAAATATCAGTTTGTCGTATTTTAATCGAGAGTTATAGAATTTTTTACCTACTACGTTATACAGTTTCAGCCAGTGCCTCACTAGATTATAAATAATAAAATCAACTTAAGTTATGTAAAGGTTTTTTAATTATTTATTAACTAATATTTACTAAGTTTAAACATAACGATAAAGAAAAAAATACTTACCACTACTATAATTGAAGGGTCTAGAATTCAGTAAATGGTAGAGACTGGAGTAAGGTTGTGTAGGGAGGTGATTTATCCGAGATCATGCTCAACCATCAGATTTTTTCCCCGATTAAGGGGAACGGAGTCATAGAGGCTGGGTGAGCCCCAAGAGGGTCTGTAGATCCGTTGCTATTAAATAATTATATAATTTATCTTTCACAGCTGGATTTTACACCACAACCTTCAACATAGCTACTCAGCACTCTACCTACTGAGCGATCCTGCACTTTAGATACTAATATATTCTTCAGAAAACTGTTGTCCCTATAAATATGGCGAAACGGAATGTTCCTTGATGTAGTAGGTAACCTCATATACTTCTTTCTACTTGTAGGATTACTACTTTTCGACGAAGTGTACTTGATAGATGAAAAAATCAAATCAAATAAGACCATAAAATTCTAATATAATCACGAGTCTTACAAGCAAATATTATAATAATCTAATCAAGTGAGGGGATTAATTAAAGGGGGTACTTCAGAATGTGTTATGAGTTGCACTGGGTAAAAATCCTGTGGCTGGTTTCAAATCAGCTGGAGATAAATCCTTGATTGACAAAAGTGATTTGTCGGATATCAGTATCCGTATCCATATTCGCGGATTTCCGAGGAAAAAGAATGATCCGTATCCGTGACTTTTTTGGCGGATCTTTTACCTTAGTAATTTTCAATACATAGATGACATTTTATATATGGGTATTTTATACTCACTGGAAAACTCTTAGGCATGTGTTAGTGCCCTATAAACAGCAAATTTTGGTCTGGCCAAAGTCGAAATGAAAAAATAAAACAGTCCTCCATTCAAATGACCGGTCAGCTTATCTTTATGTTTTTCCAGAACAAAAGTTGGTGTTTATAGTGTGTGGAGCTCTGCTCTGATAGGTTGAGGCAATCCATGCTTGAACGCCTATAAATAATATATATTTTATATATATATATATATATATATATATATATATATATATATATATATATATATATATATATATAAATCAAATAAGACCATAAAATTCTAATATAATCACGAGTCTTACAAGCAAATATTATAATAATCTAATCAAGTGAGGGGATTAATTAAAGGGGGTACTTCAGAATGTGTTATGAGTTGCACTGGGTAAAAATCCTGTGGCTGGGTTCAAATATATATATATATATATATATATATATATATATATATATATTCTATTTGTCGTTCCAATAATATTTCAACCTTCAAAATCCGGAATATTCAATCATCTAATATCATTACAATTCCCAAAAAATCGGAAGTAACATTTTCATTTTTCAGATTAAAATTTTCCAACTGATAAATGAATGATGTGTTTTTATTTATATATAAGTGCGTTTTATATTATAACCTGAATAAAGGTTATTAGATAGCAGTGAAAAACTATTGAAATTTAAAATTTGACTCAGGTTATTAAGATTAAGTCCTTTCAAGATTTAAAGAAAAACTTCTTTGTTGACAATATTATAACTCCCTACCAAACACAAACGTTATCTATGCCGCCCAATGCAAGTCGAAAACTCGAAACATGTACCTAACCTACTGTCCTGTCTGTCACGCAAAGGGTCAAGTGGTGACAACTATCAAAGTCACGCGCACGTACATCGATTGAGTAAAAAAAGAAGTCAAGATCTGTATCCATATCCGTATCCGGATCCGAACCCGCGGATATACTTCGTAAAAGATCCGGCACATCACTATATGGGATCTTGAGACCTTCCTAGTCTCACCCAACCTCAATCCTGCGATTCCTTGATTGGGGGAAACCTGGCGGTTGAGCATGATCTCGGACAGATCATCCTCCTCAACAACCGCAGTCAGAAAAACTTGGTACTTTTTTAAAAATCTAAACTTAGTCAATATTACATAATAGATAATATCTTCAGGAATTCAAATACCTTCAAGCCTCTTATAATTCTTTTATTATTTATATTGTTGTGACTCACTGGGTATAATTTTCTATAGCACAACCGTTGTCCTAGAAACAGTGAAGTCTCCACCATGTACCGAACCTAAGACTCTTCATGAGTGGTAAAGCAATAAAAAAAAATCCAAATATTATTGTAGCATTACCAGCTACTGTGAAGCTTAATCCTGTATAAGTCGAGATTGGAGTTGGTTACTGATCAGATCACCTGTTGTGTAGCCTTTGTTAAAATATAATGCATCCGTTCAAAGTACTGAATGCCCTTTATGGTTCATAGTAGCTCATGTTTATTCCCGATCATTGTAAAAAAAAATCGTTTTCTCTGGAGTAGTATTTTGTTAAAAATAAAAATGAACTTGGATGGGTCCAAATCTAATTCAAAGCGGCTCTAGTATCTTCTCACTTCCATCCTAACAAAAGTAATTTATTGCCTTTGAGGCGGTTACAGAGTACAATGTCATTAATCTGGCCCCCCAACACCCTCCTATTTCTATTTCCGACTCGGTTTCCTAGCAACCCTTTGATTCCCCACAATAATATTTGGGAATGAACAACTAATTTGTTTCGTTTTAACATAGTGTAAACAATATTTATTTAATTTCATCTTCAAGAAAAAAAAATAAAATCGGCTTCCAGTCAACTCCTTTATTGTTTTATATGATAAAACGTTTCGACACTATGGTGTCATTTTCAATTATTTATTTTTCTGCATTCCTTAACTGGAAAGTCAATATTTTTTAAAAATCATTTTTAAGGAGATCTTTTGTCCTCCATAGTCAAACTCACTATCAATATGAGTTTGACTATGGAGGACAAAAGATCTCCTTAAAAATGATTTTTAAAAAATATTGACTTTCCAGTTAAGGAATGCAGAAAAATAAATAATTGAAAATGACACCATAGTGTCGAAACGTTTTATCATATAAAACAATAAAGGAGTTGACTGGAAGCCGATTTTTTTTTTTTTTTCTTGAAGATGAAATTAAAATAAAATTAAAATTTTAAAAAAAGGAAAAAATTATAAGAATATTTATTTAATTTTGGAGCGCTAGAGAGTACATATTAAGCAGAATCTAAGTTACAACTTCCATGAAAAGTGAAATTTACTTAATAGAATAAAAAGTCATAATAACATGACTTTATCTACGACAGGATATATTTCAGAATAGATAGAAGGCCACTACTCCACCGTACGTACGCTTACTGCCGGACTCCCACAGGGCGGGGTTTTATTGCCGACGCTCTATTCTATTTATATTAATGATATAGCGAATACATTCAAAGTACTAAAATCCCTATTTGCAAATGATACAGTTTTTTATACTTTTTTTATACTTCCAGTTATAGAACAGACACAGTTACAAATCGACTGAATACAGCTCTAAAAAAATAGAGAGATTCTACAATAAATGGAAAATTAAAATAAATCAGGATAAAACCCAAGCTATATTATTGAGAAAGAGACGGCCGGATAATATCCCCCAATTAAAGAACTTCTGTACCTTGGACAACCCATATTAAATACTTAGGGCTTAACATGGACAAAAGGTTAACTTTTATTTTCCACACTGATTATGTGTGCAATAAAGCTAACAGAGCTCTGTGTACTATATATCCATACTTTAACAGGAATTCCAAATTAAGCACAGATAATAAGTCATTATTATATAAAGCCTGCTTACGACCTATACGACCTATACTACGGCCGGATAATATCCCCCAATTAAAGAACTTCTGTACCTTGGACAACCCATATTAAATACTTAGGGCTTAACATGGACAAAAGGTTAACTTTTATTTTCCACACTGATTATGTGTGCAATAAAGCTAACAGAGCTCTGTGTACTATATATCCATACTTTAACAGGAATTCCAAATTAAGCACAGATAATAAGTCATTATTATATAAAGCCTGCTTACGACCTATACTACGCATGCCCAATATTTAGTTACATGTCTAAAACTAATTACAATTATTCCAAAACAAATGTCTTAGAATTGCTGGAAATTATGCATAAAGAATTAAGTATATCTTACATTAATATATTTATCAACAAAATATGTAAACATTTTTTTTAATGTAAAAACAATAAAAACCCACTTATAAAAAATATTGGGAACTATACAAAAAATAGTACAAAGCGGTATGTACATAAACGAACCAAACATTTATTATTGTAGGATACCAAATTCTTTCATTTTATTGATATCGTTATATATGTATATAAGTTACTAACAATGTATAGTTATAATTTTTGTTTATTTTATTATTATTAATTTTTTTTTCTCTGTTGGAAGTTTTTTTTACATTTTTTTTTCATTGTAAATTATGATTCTCTACAGATATATTTAAGTTTGTACAATTGCTTTTAATTTGAGACTGGTCATTTGGTACAGCATTTTTATTTTGTGAAATGTAGCAAATTATACTAGAAATAAATCAATAAAATAAGAAAATAAAACAATTTCAGAATAGAAGGCGAAGGTGAGAGTAAAACAAATATTTAGTTATGCCGTTCTTCGGAGGGGACGTAAAATAGGGTTCCTGAGCCTGCCAGGCACTCTTTAAAAATACCTTCCCTAATTATACATAGATAAGAGAAATTTATAACTCTCACTGTAGCATCCTTCGATTAGACATACCAATGTAAAAAAACGCTTAATGCTTAAAAAATAAACAAGGAACAGATATACTCCTGGGGCATAAAAATTATGCATCCTGTATTATACATCATTATTTATTAACTTTTTTATTAAATTATTATTTATTGTAGGCTTCACCCTATTTTTTTTTAACCATCCTCTTATTAATGGAATCATATATTTTCACCTGTGCAGACACTTCGTTGTGTTTTCTCCGATTTCTACACCTTCATTCTCTTCGATTTTCCCTTTCTTTTATCTTCCGAGATTACTCTTGTTATTCTAGCCTTAGTTTTATCTTGGAGTAATTTATTCTCATCTTTAAACAGATTCCTTAAGTGTACAGTATTTTTAATTATACACTCTGTAATATTTAACTACATCTCGAGGAGGTTAAAGCTCATTGATGGGATGCAGACGCACAAAAGAAGAAGAAGAAGAAATATTTAACTAATTTCAATCGAGTTAAACTTATTTGAACTTGTTTTCGTGTTTATAAAAGAGTAAACAAATATTTGTTTTGCCCTTATATGCTTAGACTTACATTATAAATCATTATTCAACATTATCACAACTTAATTATAGTCCATATAACAAAACATAGGGATTAAAAGATAATGGGAATAAAAAACAAATAAAAAATTAGTTATGCCGTCCTTCGGAAGGGACGGAAAATGGGTGTTAGGTACTCTTTAACAATCACTATCCTAATTATACCTGCATAAGGTAAAATTTAGTAATCCCCAGTGTGGTATCGTCCGATTAACCGAAGAAGTATAAACTGACGTTAACAAAATAAACAATTTTTATAAAACACGGTGTTTCTGGTAATATCTCGGTGTAAATGCACCTTTAATTAAATTACATGGTGATGAATATATCATTTACTAAATGAAATGGTATATACAGCTCCTTACAAGTGCTCTTCATTCAGACCGTTCAAGCACGAGCGCTATGCGGGCTTAGTCTAAGCCGTACATTGAAGGATTTACATAAACCCATCATTGTACGAAGGAGAGAGAGTGAGCTATTTATTGATCTGAAATTATATAATCCGTATTTTACAACCATTCTTCCAAAAAGCACTCAAAGTGATTCTCCAAATATTAAAATGTACGTATATTAATATTTGGTACAATATATTAGGTCCTGCTACACTGGGACGGAGCAACCTCCGTGTTTGCAGAACATGTTTTAACTCCTAATATTCCCATAAAGGACTCTCATATCATCATATCATAACTCCTAATATATTATATATTATGTATTATAATGACATACATATATTAATCGTTTATTTTAAAAATTAAAGTACTGCAAAATAAGAGCTTTTATTGTTGAAAGCGGTATAAATCTATTTTTTTTCACGATATTTGATAGTTTCCATTTCAATTGCTTTACAAATCTAGACAAACGGATTAATGTTTTTAAAGTTTAGCACTTAGAAAAGAGAGGTGTATTAAACCCCATACATCTTTTAAACCTTATTATGAAATAATAATCATTAAAATCATTTAAACGAATAAACGATTTAAACGACTTATACCACTTTCAAAATTAACAGCTTATATATTTCAACTACCTTTAAAATTATATTATTTTAGAAAATAATAATTTATAATATTTTTGTTCCAATGAAATAATATAACACTAGTTGTTCAGCAGTATTATTTTATTAAATATACTAACGGTATATTTAATAAAATTAATGTATTTATACAAACGGTTTCGTAGTTTAGTACACTTCTCGAATCTTGAAAAATACATTGAAACTATTTGAATAAATTTTTACCTAAACTTCTCAAATTGATATTCGACTAATCCTTTTATTTTTATCATAATCGGCCACAGTAATATTGCTATACAGAAGAGAGTTTATATTGCATTCTGTGAGTCTATGTAAAGTGCATTTTCTTAGAACTATTATGATGTAACGATATTGGGTAATGGCTTAACCAATTTTAATTTTTCTTCTTACGCCTTATAAATAATTTTCCTTATAAATGTTCGTTAATCAGGAGTAATATGAATATTTAACGTAGAATATAACTATCATTTATCTAATTTTATTTGTGTTATAATAAAAAGTTAGGAAATAATTTTGTTATGTAATTACTACTAAAAATAGACAATTTATTGTTTTAAAATTACATTTAAATTTAAAATAACCAATAATTAAATTTGGTAATATTTACTGAGTATAAGTTTTACATAAGTTTAAATCAATATCATACACTGAATAACGAATATTGAACACTGAGTGATATATCTTTTTTAAAAAATGAACAAGAGTTGAGCATTACAAGGAAGCCAATACAGTTGGCAATCAAAACTCTATTAATTCTGCATCCTGAAAACCAATATGTCAGGCAATAATAAGCACTTGACGTACTTTTATTATTTGACAACCTGACATTTCCGGGACGAAAATGTTATATGTACCCTACCCATTAATGTTATATGTATGTACACACAGTCCTATCATTTTGTGTATTGGCAATTAGTAGATACTTACGAGGACTTTAGGTAAGAAACGATTGATTAGAATGTTAAACAAGATAGGACTAACATCTGTAATTGTTTGCATGTATTGAAAAAAATAAAATACGATAAATATGCATATAAAGATAAAAAAAAATTACAACGGTATTCTGAATACATCAAGTAAATTTAATGAAAGATAAATTTTTTCCAGAGACAAAGGCAAGTAGAAAAACTACCCAGTGGTAGTACTCGAATAAAAAGTTCAAGTTAGAATGCCACGAGGCCATCTTCTTTTCAGACGCCTCGGATGGTTATCAGGAATTGAAGAGGTCGCGAGGTTTGAAACTAGTGGGTTTGAGTGAAAATGAAGTTTGTCATGAAAAGATTGAATCGAGCCAAATTAGCAACAAATGGGACATTAAGGTCATTATAGATTAGTTTGTTCGTAACGGATTTTGGATTGTAAGGATTGAATACGAGAGGAATTCGATGGATTAGTTGAACTCAAAAGCTCTATTCCGTAAGTCCAGATGGGTCTAATGATTATCAGGTATATGGGTCTTTTGTAATTAATTGGGAGCTCAGAGCGTTTGTCTAGTAAATGTGGAAGTAGCCTGAAACGGCGAGCTGTTTCTTGTCGTTTCAGTCTAGTATGAGGATTCCAAGTTAAGCGTTTATCAAGGTGTAGTAGTCGCGGACCTGTTCTGCAGTAATCAGCGGGATGTTATTGAACGATAAAGGAGGACAGGAAGTTGTTCGTTTATGACGGAGGCATATACAGATATAAAAAAATAAATGGTAAAAAAAACTGAATGAATACATGGGTGTATAAAACGTATTGGTACCACCACTATGCTTTATGAGAGAATATATAGTTTACTTTTAAATTTGACCAGGGTATAAACGACTAATTCCCTTTAATGGAGATTAAAATATATCACCTCTCACACCAATGCTCCCATCCATGACATCAATCAGAGATAGCTTCATCACTTCGATATCTCTCATTAAACATCTAATTATATTTTCAATTTAAATATTTTAATATAAAAAAATAGGAAATAATTTTTTTACTATATTCAGCATAGGCCTGTAGGTCGTGGATTAATCAAAAGATTTTTTTATTCTGGGCTTTTATATTTTTCGAAGCTTCGTCTATTCTATACAAAACTTTAATTTACATAGTTCATAGCTTGCATTGTTAATAAATCTGATTATTGCAGATTTTTTAATTTTTATTTAACACGTTGCCGCACACTTTTAATTTGACGATCATCCTCAGAAACACTTTTTTTTTCAATTGTTTACGACTGCCATATGAAATCTTGTGTAGGTTGTATGTTTGGAAGTGAAAATTATCACATTTGGCCACAATTTTTCCAAAAAAACTGTCGATTGTTATAGCCGTCATTTGTCTCTAGAAACAGCATAAAAGGACAATATATGCTGCCTAGCATGCTACACCTTTTTGTTCGACGCATTACTCAATAATTAAGAAGTGTATGCGTCAGTTCACTTCATACTAGATCTGTTCTTTTTTTTATTAATAAAAATGTGCACGACGGTTATAGCCTACATATCGCCAAAGATTGGACGGCTATAGCCTTTATTTGGGGCAACTTGTTAATATGTGTCAAACTACTTAACACTTTTTTTGCTACTTTTTTCATTATTGCTTGTTGCCCAATTGATAATGTAGATTTTACAGTATTTTTTTTTTTATATTTATTCTTATATAATATTCCTACAATTCACAAGGATGATATGCTGTACCATAAAGACCAGTCTCAAACTTAAAAATGATTATCATTTAAATATATCTATACAGAATCATAATATATAATGAAAGCAAAAATATATACAAACAACTTTAAACAGAGAAAAAAAGTAATAATAATAAAATAAACAAATATTTTAACTATACATTCTTAGTAACTTATATATTTATATATATATATATATATATATATATATATATATATATATATATATATATATATATAAAATAAAAGAAATTGGATTCCTAGAATAATAAATGCTTCGTTCTTTTATGTACACTCGTTGTGTTTTTATTGTGTTTACACTTAAAAAATAATTTTTTAAAATATTTTATTTGAAAAGAAAAGATATGGCCAGGGCAAGGACTCGAACTCGGGACCTTCACCTCTCCGTGGTGAAGTTATATCATATAACAATTAAATAAATTATAATAATATTAATGACTTAAAGTCAACAAGATCCAAAAATAAAGTAATGTTCAATTAACATTCTCCCCGTTTATACATCTCAAAGTGCGAGAACACGGAGATATAAGATCAGTGATAAGAATTGATAAGGCTGGCCGTGAAACGAGCCAGGGTGGCCGAGATGGTTGAACCTCACCACGGAGAGGTGAAGGTCCCGGGGTTCGAGTCCCGGTCCTGGCCATATCTTTTTTTTTCAAATAAAATATTTAAAAAAAGAATTGTTTGCCTAGTTTGTTGATGGATACATTAATGTTAGGTATACATAATTCTTTACGCATAATTTAAACTTTAGTGTAATATGCATAATTTCCAGCAATTCTAATGCATTTGTTTTGGAATATTTGAAGTTTTTTGTAAGTAGTTTTAGATATATAACTAAATATTGGACATGAAAATGTTAATATAGGTCGTATGCAGGCTTTATATAATAACTTATTTTCTGTGCATAATTTAGAATTCCTGTTAAAGTATGGTTACATAGTACACAGAGCCCAGTTAGTTTTATTGCACACATAATCAGTGTGGAAGGTAAAAGTTAACTTGTTGTCCATATTAAGTCCTAAATGTATAATCTTCGCTGTCCAGGGTACAGGCGTTCTGTTTACATTCAGTTGGGGAATATTATTCGTTTGTCTCTTTGTAAATAATACAGCTTGGGTAACAGTATTTATAGTTGTTTAGAACAGGGAAAAAAATTAAAAAAAAATATGTATAAAGAGAAATTCGTATAAGGTATACTAAGAAAACCAAATAAGATACATTAATATTTTCTTTATTTTAACTAAGACAAAATTATGGATGGGTTTCATTGTTGTAATGACTGAAGAAATATCGAAGGTCATAGGGCATTGTCACAAGAGTTAAAAGTTTTGAGTTAAAATTCTCTCATTGGATGAATGAATGATGTTTTTTTTTTATAATGTACATTTGTCTGTGTGATTATGAATGTACATATACGAGTGTGTGGTATATGCCACGTACTTGTGTATTAATATCATCAAGTTAGATATTAAAGAAAAAATAGAGAAATCAAAGGAATAAGTGTAAATCTCTGATAGTATTGTTTGAACTTTTTTTCATTATTTTTTTTTTTTGCTTGGGATAAATTTGATATATATCCTACTAATATTATAATGTAGCTATAAATTGTTGATAATAATATTGTTAAGTTATTTTAATGTTTTTTCTTTCTCTTTTTCTAATCTGTTTTTTAAAATCTTGTTTGAGTTAACTCGCATTTTTTTCATTATTTTTTTATTAATCTTTCTCACTTACTAAATTATCTGTAATAATTAATTAATTTTAATTATTTTACACTCTAAGGTATGATAGCTTACAACACCTGTATTGTTATTCTAAAGGGACTTGCCCCAGAATAAATAAAGACATTATTATTATTATAATTAAAGGGTACCTTATCGGCTGTGTGAGCCCCGAAAGGATGATTTGATCCCACAGGGTCCAACCATATCTGTTAATAGATTAAATAATTTATCTGCTGCAGCCATATTCGAACCCGCAACCTTTGGGATAGCATCTCAGCGCTCTATCCCATCGACTTGCTCAATCCCTTCCTTTTTTTATAGAATAGAGAGGTATTTTTATTTTCCGTAAAGACTAAAAGAATGCAGGCCTTTTACTTGTGTTGTTTTAACAAGTTTTTTTAAATTAATTTATTCTAAACTCAATTAAATGAACCAAAATGAAACAATTCAGCAACTCCTAAACAAAAAAGAAAATGCTAGAGGTTCTAAGCTATTGTGTTTTCGCTCCTCTGCTTCACAACAATAGTCCTATTGTAAATAGGGATTTTTAATTTTGTATAACTAGGATGGGGGATTTCTCAAAGCTTTTATTAACCGGCTATATTTAGTTATATTTTATTTATTTAAAAATTCCAAGTAATAATTCATCTTACATATTATTTTGTTTACCGAGGTTTATAAAAGAATTTGTTTGTTTGTTCATTTAACGTCACTTTTTGCTGCTATGGCTAATCGGACGATGCTACAGCGGGAGCTCTAAATTTTGCCTATCCAGGTTTAATTAGGATAGGGATCTTTATCGAGTACCACAACCTGTTACATCGTACAGGCTCGGGACCCCGTTTAACGTCCTTTTCGAAGGACGGAATAACTAAAGATTTTTTACTTACTTTAAGGGCAACCTGCCGGGATACGAACACGCGAACTTGGGCTTAGTAGGCTATTATGCTAACCACTAAACCCCAGGTCGTCCCTTTATAAATTGATATTATTATTCTAATTTATTTTTTTATTATATGGTATCATTTTTTAAATATTTTATTTGAAAATAAAAGATATGACCAGGACCGGGACTCGAACCCGGGTCTCCCACCTATCCGTGGTTGTGCTTAACCATCTCAGCCATCCTGGTTCACTTCTCAGTCAGTCATATCCCTTCATTTCACTGATACTATATCTGCGTGTTCTCGAAATTTGCGATGTATACACGGGGAGAATGTTAATTGAACACTTTTCTTTTCAAATAAAATATTTATAAGATATTATTATTCCAGTTATTAAATATAGTAATGGTCTTAGAATCTAATAAGGTTATAAATTATTTAGGAGTGGGGTAGCTGAAAGTCATGTGGTCAAATCTAACTGTGAAAATCTTTCCTGGAGTTCACCCAGCTTTTATAAAATAAAGGGAAAAACCTGGTAGATGAGTGTGATCTTAATTAAGATACATTACAGTCTCTAATAATTATGGGTTGTAATGGTAGTTTTTTCAGTTCAAACAGCAGAATACGAATTTTAATCGTGAGTTTGAAAGAAAAAAATTACGTGGATACTCCAATGAAACGACTCTTGCGGTATCCTGTAATCTTCTTACTTTTGCACGCTAGCAGCTAAGCCCATGACCCTACTAAAAGAGGCTTAAGAGAACGCCACAGGCCTTCGGCATGATATGAACGTTTTCAGTTATGGTGGCCTATACCCCTTGGTGTCTCCGTGAACTTTGTTAACTTGTGTTATGCTAACTACTACACAACAAGTTGTTTTAATAAATAATCCTGTTAAAATCTACAGTACATAGTCCTTAAGTCTATATCAGTTTCTTTTTTCTTATATGGTCTGTTTCAATGTTTCTATTAGAAGTGGTTTTTTGATCACATTTTGATTGAATTTATTTTTCTCACATTTTCTCTACTACAGGCCTGGATAAAGTCTTCTATATAGACGTTATCAAGAAGCATTCAATTACCCAGAGTAGTGTGAGGGAATTTTGACAATACAAAATCTTTAATCATGTACTGTTCCTCAAGGTGGTATCCTTGGCCCAATCCAATTTATTTCAATTCTCCATTACCATTCTTCAAGATCAGTAATATGGGATTGGAGGCTTTGGGATGCAATAACTGGATTGGTGTTGACTGATAATGTGTTTTATTTAGATAATGTGTATTATCAGTCAACACCAAGCCAGTTATTGCATCCCAAAGCCTCCAATCCCATATTACTGATCTTGAAGAATGGTAATGGAGAATTGAAATAAATTCTCAAAAATCGCATCAAATCACTTTTACCTTACGTCGTAAACCAATGACTTCCTGCCGTTCAATATCCTTTAATAATATCCCACTGGTGCCTGTAGAACAGATCCGATACTTAGGGTTGTACCTCGACAAACGATTAACTTGGAATCATCATACTAGACTGAAACGACAAGAAACCGCTCGACGTTTCAGGCTACTTCAACACTTACTAGACAAACGCTCTTAGCTCCCAATTAACAACAAAATACCCACATACATTACAATCATTAGATCCTTTTGGACTTACGGAGTAGAGCATTGGGGCTCCGCCAAGCCATCTATTTTCTATCGCATTCAATCCGTAGAATCCAAAATCCTTCGTAATATCCTCAATGCTTATTTTGTTAAGAATAAAGTCATCCTTAACGACCTTAATGTCCCATTTGTTGCTGATTTGGCCCGAACCCGGTATCTATCCTTTCATAACAAACTTCATTTCCACTCAAACCCTCTAGTTTCAAACCTAGCCTCCCCTTCAATTCCCGATAATCCTACGAGGCGTCTGAAAAAAAGATGGCAACGTGACTTTCTTAGTTAAACTTTGATTTGAGTACTACCAGTGGGTATTTTCTCTACTTGTCATTCTCATGTCATTATGTATCACTCAGCTTATTTACTTTTTGTATTGTAGTAATACAGTTGTAAATTTCAATAAATAAATTTTAAAAAAATGTACTGAAAATGCCAATAGAAAGTTGCAAAATTGAAACTGATTATCAGATCATAGGATTCTCGACTTAATAAGAAATAGTTCTGGAATAGTTGAAATATTCTGAAAAATCAGGAAAAGGAAAAATATTGTACAGTTACGATTTGAAATGAATATATCTACTATCCCGGTGAATAAGTGATTAATTCGAATTTTCTCGAAAATGAGTTTCTAGTATTTAGGAAAGCGATATCATGTTATTTTCTTAGTTTAAATTAAACTTCATTTCAAACCAAAAACCACGAGAATGGTACGATTCCCTCAATACAGACAATTGTCTCTGAAATAAATTTGTCTTAACCACATATTAACCGAGGTTGTAGATGTATCCCAGGATGAATTTAGTCTTTCAGCAAGCTGAGATGATTAAGCTTTTATGTTTGTGGCAATAACGGTGAGACAGAGCAGATAAGCCGAATGTAGTTGTCACTTGAGGCCAGAGATTACGCAGTCAGGCACAGCGTTTCATCACTAAATAGCTTCTACTGCTAGTCCCTACAACTTCACTAATATACTTGAGCCAACTTGTGCTTTCGCTTAAATCCTGGGATAATAGAAATAACATTATTAACTATAGTTCTCTTCTATCGTCTATGCATATTATAAAACAAAGTCCTGTGTTGCGTTTATGTCTCTGTTCGCAATAAACTCAAAAGCTACTGCACGGATTTTTATGAGGTTTTTACCAATAGATAGAATTATCCATGAGGAAGGTTTTGTGTTAATCGGTTGGTATATAATGATAATTGTTGGAAGTGTTGGAAAAATTCAAGCCTGGGAGGTTTCATCCATTATATCTTCTATAAAATTTGTAACGTAGAATGCGGTAATTGGAAAGCTATTTAGACGGATACACTTATTAAGCTATTAATCATTATTAACTTAAATACTTTAGTTATTTTAATGATTTCATGCATATTATTATAATATTTGACACCATATAATTTAAATGAGTATTTTGAGCTATCGAAAAACACTAAAATAAGTAAAAATAAATTCGTATAGAAATATTTGATTTTATATTTATTATTCTCATGATGGTGATAAATTTTAAATATTTTTATTTTGTTGAGAACAGATTTTTCCAGGCAGGGATTCGAACCTGGGTCGCCCAGGTCTCTAGCGCATTCCTCTAGCCTGCTGAGCTAACCTGACTCGTAGCACTACAAATCCATTCTCATCACCGATCCTATATCACCCTGTTCTCACAACTTTTGCGATGTATACAAGGGGAAGAATGTTCATTGAACATTAATTTAATTAGGATCTCGTTGACTTACGTCAATTTTATATTATAATTACTTTTATATTTATTATTCTTGTGATGGTGATAAATAAATATTTCTCTTCAAAATAAAAATGTTTAAAAATTATCACCATCATAAGAATAATAAATATAAAATAAAATATTTCTATACGAATTTATTTTTTATTGTTTTTCGATAGCTCCAAAAATACCCATTTAACTTATATGGTGTAAAATATTATAATAATATGTACAAAATGCTTTAGGTTACTAAAGTATTTAAATTGATAAGGCTTAATAGTGTATCCCCTCACTAATAATGATGAATTATTAGTGACATATTAAAATTTAAATAAATTATTTTGGATAAGTAATTACTCAATAATATCCCAATTATATCTACGACCCAGGTGAATAAGCGGTCTAGTAGTTTTTGGCTTGAAATGGATTTTTATGGATATAAGACATAGTTCCTTTTCAAGCTAATGCCTGACAGCCCTTCGCTAACTACAAAAATAACACGATTCCGCTTTCCTAAGTACAATAAACCCATTTTGGGGAAAAATCTACACATCCACTTATTCACCTAGGCAGCAGATATTTCTAGAAAACAAAGTAAATTGACTTATAAAATTAAGGCAACGATTCAAGGCGAACTTTAATCAATTATTTATAGAAGTAATTCATGTTGTTATTACTAGCCGTAAAGCTGCCAAAGTGGAAGAGGCTAAGTAAAGATGGTTCACGTTTGGGGCTTCTTGTTCTTCTTATTTGCCCACCAGGTTTTCATTATTTGCGAGAATTCAGCTTTTCTTTCTTCGCTCCATTTTGTTCCAGCTCTCAGCGCTTTTTGTCTTTTTGTTTTTGTCTTTGTCTTTTTGTCTTAGCCTCCCATTTTTTCAACTTTAAGTTTAAAATAATTTATTGTGTTTAAGTCTTCATTAATATTTTTGGCTAATTCCAAGGCTTTCTTAATATTTTGAATCCATTTCCCTCCCTCCATTATAAAGGGATTCTACTTATTTTATTATTCTTTTGGTAAGTCTGTGTTCGGGAAGCCTCATTATGTGGCCGTAGAGCCTATGTATTTTCCTCATGTCTATCTCTATGTTAGAGTATTCTTCAGTTTTAGATATTTTATGTAATCTGTACCCATCTTCCATGGGTCCATCTTGGTACCAGAATTTTCGTAATTATTTAGTAATTTATATTGTATACATTTGTATAAGATATTTTGGATATTTTTATTAGTTGGGTTTTCCTTTTTTATACCAAGTTGTAATGTAAGGTTTTCGATTGTCTAATGTTAATTATACAATTCACCATCTTACCTGACACACAAGTATACTTATGGATATCCTTTAGTTTAAACGAAGTACTGTTAACTATTAGGATTCACGCAATGATACAGTTAGACAGACATCATAATAATTCCAAACTGTCAAAACTTTCTTTGCTCATCGTTGAATATTGAATGGCAAATATGCTTCTACCCAACTCCGTTCGTGTCCTCTAATATTATTTTTATTAGGATTCGCAGTAGATTATAGTAAAAACAATTTAGCATATCGAAATTCGTATTTAATATTTAATAGGGCTTCAGTAGGGCCTCTTGTTCCCCTGAAATATGGCCCTTCCATTTAATAAAAACATAAGCATATAATGCGATAAGGAAAGTATCATAGTCCTTGCCAGAAACCCAGTAACTGAAGAATGATTCCTATCCTCTCTATTCCAAATCGTGTACATCCCTGGCCAAGTACAGACAGTCCCACGATATTTAAATTGTTTCCCTTTAACTCGACTGCGAGCAGTTTCAGTCCATCTGCTGTATTCAAACTTCTGACTATTCAGATCCTGCCCCTGAATTTATATTTTGCAACTTGAATATCCTGAAGTCCAGATTCCTACCAAAAGGATAGAATAGAAAAACAATTTCCAGGTCCTTAAAGAATAATAGATGTGTAAAAAAATAAAATAATATATTTTCCTTTGGCTTTTTGTCATCCTTCTCTTTTGTATAAAATTCATCTTGATTTGTGAAGGGTAGTGGTCTGAAGTTACATTAATTGCATTCTTACTCTGATATTTTGGATTTCTCTATCATTATTTAAATTTTAAAGGAATTATAGCAATTCAATATTAAAGCAATTATTCAAATTTAAATTGTTATGTGGTTTAGCTGGTACTCTCCCAGCATGGAGTTGGGCGATACCGATGTGTTTTTCTTACTTGGTTTAGCCAAGTAGTATGTGGAGATAATTTTCATTCTAGCGTTTTTGCCCCAACTTATTAGTCTTTCTCCATATCTGTTAGTTTTGCTGTGCACCGGGTGTTAAAGCAACAATATTACTTTAAAAGTAATTTCATTTTAATATTTTTAAGTACATCTTCTATTTTAACTTATTGTCATTTTTTACTCATTTTATTTTATATTGTATAAAAATTATGTATGTAAATGGTCGGCCTGGGAACTCGTTATCGCATATGTCACGTGACCAGGCCGCCCAAAGCAGACAGGTACGAGAGCTAGTGAAGGATGGGCCCTCTTCTTGACTCACTTTAGCAGCATGCTAATTTCATTCCAAACACCTCCGTACGATACCGAGGGCACATCAGGGCGAGAAGAGGGCACATACTTCACTAGCCATAATAGTCTCCAATGGTCTGTACTTATATCACTAATTCTGCTCTTCTTCTGACGCAATATAAGCTCTAAATTTTATCAACTATATTGTCGGGCACCATTTCCTGTTGTCTGTCTTTTCTTCAATTTTTGGGGCAATCCCATAACACCAAGCAACGGTGTTATTTATCCTCCATGAGAAAGCATTCCAGCACCAAGCAGCGGTATTATTTATCCTCCAGGAGGAAGCATTCCCGCACCAAGCAACGGTCTACATTCTCCTCCTGGAGGACGCATCCGTCGGCACCAAGTGTCACGGAGATAAGAAAGACAGACACCAGGAGTGATGCCCAGCCTTTTATAAAAAAAAAAATTGTACCTTATTCACAATAGTGCCTTTTTTTTCTCTCAAATTTACCCTTAGCCCGCTGCCTCCGGCAAACGCATTCTTTTTCAGGATAGAATCAGTTTTTTAATACTAAAGACTATCATGCCTGAACACCGGATACTTCCCTACCATTTCTATATAGTTCCTTTCTTTTCCTATTTGCGCTTTGAAATCTCCTACAAGGATTTTGACATTACCCCAGGGAATTTTGAAGATTTCTTCTTCCAGACTCCCAGAATTCCTCCATTTTCTCGGGGTTTCTCTTGTTATCTTCGTTTATGGGGGCGTGTGCGTTTACTATAGTATATTAGTTATTGTTGGACTTTATTGTGCTGGTTGATAGTCGGGAATTTACACTTTTTAGGTCTTACTGTGTCTAGGAAATTATTATTCACTATAAAAGCCGAAGACAGCGAGATGTTCTTCATAACTCTCTTTCCCGGTTTTCCTTTGAGGATCTCAAATCCGTCCGATTCCATTCTCTCTTCGTCTGGGAACCTCGTTGCTTGTAGTGCCATCACAGATATGTCCAAACTTCTTAGTTCTGTGATTAATTGTCTTAGTTTGCCTACTTGTATTAATGAGTTTATATTGTATATCCCAAAAAAGTACTTTATTTTTGCCTTAAAATTCTTTTTGTGGTTTTTACGGTGCTGCGATTCACCGTTATTATCTTTTGGCTTCACACACTGTCAGGCGCCCTAGAATCCGATCACCCGACTTTGTCTTCAGGGTTATTATTTCTGTGAGAAGTCAATTTCACATGATAAAAGTTTAGTTAGGGTCAGATAATTCTGACAGGTATACAACTAGGGTATTTAGCTTGATAAAACTGACTCTAACGAATACTATTTCAAAAATAAAATTCCAGGGACTAATAGGTAAACCGTTCCAAATAAAGACAAGGCGACGTCCTGTCACCGATTCTGTTTAATGTAGTGCTGGACAAGATCATGGGAATTTTCTGGCAAAATGATGATACGGGTGCAGTAATAGGAACAAAAAGGGACAATGTGAAAGTAAAGTGTTTGGCCTTTGCGGACGATCTAGCCCTGCTAGCCGAACAGGAGGAAGCAGTAAAACAGGTAAACACTTTGAAAGAAATATCTGGGAAAACGGGACTAAAGATATCGTATGAAAAGTCAGAGGTTATGACAACGGATGCCAGCTTTTGCAAGGAAATATCGAATACAAAATATGGGAAAATAAAAGTAACAAAAAAGTTTAAATACATAGGGGAGATAATAGACAGAGGTAACAACGGCACAGATAAGGCGAAATAATTACCAAGCTCTAAAGACTAAGCTTTGACTCTAGAAACATGTACATCAAGAAAAATTTGTCCTCAAATGGAAAAATAAGGCACTACTGTACAGTTGTAAGACCAGCAATACTGTGTGGTATGGAAACAGTCAGCCTTCCGAGTCTGGAGAAAGTCCTGAATATTGAGAGAAAAATTCTGAGGAGGATTCATGCACCCAAAGTATCACACACAAGAGGGGTATAGGCGAAAATCCAACGAAGAAATATACAGAAATATATATATATATATATATATATATATATATATATATATATATATATATATAGGAAGTTAAGTGTATATCAATGGACTAATAGGATTAAGTTTAGGTTAAGAATCAAGCTATTGTTTTTATTTTTGTATAAACATCAAATACTATATATAGAGCTGTAGACTAAATAAAGACTCAGTTGATATTCAAACGCGTACAGTTACTCTGCCCTAATTTTATCCTTTTTTTTTATGTTATACCGAAACCCGGGAACTCTGTTCGTGCGCGATTAATTAAGTTAATTACTTATACTCGTAACATGGGTGAAACAGACGAGTTAGCCCGAGAGCACGCGAAGTTCGAGTTTCAGTTGGCGAAGGCAGCAGAGGAGCATGCGCAATTAATGGCCCAACTAGAGGAAGCCAAGAAATCAGCACAAATCGAGCTGGTGAAGGTACGAACTCAGAATTCGGCCTTTATTCATGAAGTCATTGGCCAGTTGGAATCATTCACAGGTACAGTCGGTGACCTGGACCATTTTATCAAAGGCGCTGATCGAATTATGGCTCTTATCGTGTCCCGAAAAGAAAATGGAACAATTTTGGAATCCGATGCGACAATGTTAGAAGCAGCACTGGTCAGCCGGATATCAAGACGAGTCCTGAATGCTATACAAGGAGACACAACAGTTTCGTGGGATATGCTGAAAAACCGATTAAAGAAGTTGTACGGCGGAGGACGTTGGACACCAGAAGAAGATGTATTTTATCTGGTAAAAACAAAGCGGAATCAAGGCCAATCAGAGGGCGAATTTTCAGAGAAACTGTTGGTCCTCTACAATAGAGTGGTGGAGAAAATGATCGAGACCTTTGGTCAGGAAGAGGGCAGCAAACGATTAGAATTCGTACGCGGATTACGATTATAAAGGTGCAGCTGAATCATTATTTGGACCGACCAGGGTCACTACCACGGGACCGAGACTTCGTCGAATGTGCACACGAGCTGGTGGACGCGCACGACAGAAACAAAGCGCGGCGAGAAAAGTGTGAGGGCGAGTGGATTGAAGTAAGGCCCTTTAGGAGACATCATAAGAGTCCCCTCAGACGCAGCAGTAGACCGTCCGAGAACCGACCTAGCAGAGGAACTGATGAGAGGAAAAGACGACCAGAACGCCGGTGCTACGAATGTAATAGGCCCGGTCACGTAGCAGCACAGTGCAGTTTGACGCGGTGCTACGAATGCGGCAGAAAAGGGCATGTGGCACGAGAATGCCCAAGGCGGAGCTCCAGACAACATAAAAGAGAGTACCGGCCAGAACCTATGGAGGTGAACAACCAGGAGTGGCGAGAGAAGCGAATTCACCGGAGAAGCATCGATTCCAGCGGGGAGTCGTCGGCAGAGGAGAGCGTCAGTTCCGGCCGCAGCACAAGGACAACGAGAGAGCACGAGGTAAGAGTTGGAAAACCCAGGGGGGGGGGGGGGCGGTCCGTCTGGTTCAGAGGCAGGGCCGCGACGACAATTAGAATGAGGAGACGATGCTGGGTGGGGCAACGGTTCGGAGAGTATAATTATTAATAGCGCGACGAAAAAAGGGGAAAGAACACGATTGCCCGTGGCGAGAATGAGAGGAACGGGGGGTAGATTCCTAGTAGATACGGGGAGTACTAACTCACTAATTAGCGTAAAAGGGGCCGAGAGATTAGGAGCATGGGGGAAGCATGAACGATGCCAATGCGTTATCGCTACCGTTAGCGGGCGGAGCCTGACCCTGGGGGAAGTATATGTTAATTGTAAAGAATTAGCAGGACGAGATAAAGAAGTTAAAGTCCATGTGGTAGAAACGATAATGCCAGGGTATGACTTCATTGTAGGGGGGATATTCTGCGATTGACAGGGTTAAGTTTGACAGTAGAACGGGATAATTGGAATTTTAATTTGGGCAAACGACTATATCGGGTCAAGGTTACGAACGGTGTTGGCGGTATCGAAGTTGGTGCGGTAAGTTGTGACAAAGCGCTATGTAAGGAGATAGTAGAACGGAATAATGATCTCTTCTATAGGGAAGATGAGGTTTTACCCACGACAGGGAGAACGGTCCACCGGATCAAATTAAAAACAGACGTACCGGTGTATGTCAAGGACAGACGTTACCCACAGGCACTGCGGGACATCATAAAGGGACAACTGGACGATCTCCTACGTCAAGGAATTATAAGACCGAGTAGTTCCCCGTTTAACAGTCCGTTATGGGTAGTGGAGAAAAAGAAGGTCGAGAACGCGCAGACGGAGAAACAGTATAGAGTCGTGGTCGACTATAGGAAACTTAACGATCTTACAGAGGACGAACGTTACCCACTTCCCCGCGTCGAAGACATCCTGGACAGACTGGCAGGGGCAACAATTTTTAGTACCTTAGACCTCAAAAGTGGGTACCATCAAGTAAGAATGGCTCCCGAAGACATGGGAAAGACCGCGTTTTCTTGGGAACGGGGTCATTACGAATTTTTAAGAATGCCGTTCGGAATGAAAGGAGCACCAATGACTTTCCAGCGGTTAATGGATGAATTCCAGAGAGGGTTAGGAGAAGACTTCGCCCAAGTCTATATGGACGACTTAATTATTTTTAGCCGTTCGGAGAGTGACCATGTAAGACATCTTGGGCGGGTGTTCGACAGAATCCGCGAGTTCGGGCTTAAGCTATCTAAAGAAAATTCAAAGTTCGGATTACCTGAAATTCGCTTTCTGGGACACGTGGTTTCACAAAAAGGGGTTCAACCCGATAGAGAAAGGGTAAAAGCCATTCAGGAAGCACCGTTACCCAACAATGTTCGAGGGGTTCGCAGGTTTTTGGGGATGGTAAATTACTATCGGCGGTTCGTCCCAGGCATTGCTGAATTGACCCAGCCGTTGACAGAAATTCTAAAAAAGGGGAAACGTTTCAGCTTAGGACCTGCTCAGGTTGAGAGTATCTCTAAATGTCGAGAAATATTAACATCACAACAGCTGCTGGCTTTTCCTGATTTTCACCTGATGTTCCGGATTACCACAGATGCGACCGAGGTTGCTATCGGGGCGGTCCTGTCGCAGAACTTCGTAGAAGGAGAGAAACCGATCGCTTTCGCGAGCAGGAAACTCAACCCGGCCGAACAACGGTATAGTGCAATCGAGCGCGAACTTTAAGCAGTGGTATGGGCGGTCGAATACTTCCGACCTTATGTATATGGGCGTCGGTTCGAATTACTAACCGATCACAAGCCACTTGTATACCTAGCAACCCTTAAGGAATCTTCGGCGCGCGTCTCCCGTTGGAAAGAGAGGTTAGCACCCTATAACTTCCAGGTCATTCACAAGAAAGGGGTTGAGAACGCGGTGGCGGATTGGTTGTCACGCGACCTAGTCATTAATGCGGTGGAGGAGGAAGGCACTTCGGCCGAACCATTCGCGGTACGCTATTTGCGAGACTGGGCGGAGCACGGACCGGAGATCCCTTTAGTTCGTCAACAATCAGAAGAAAGCGCGGCCTCACCTGATCGATCTAGGGAACTCCCAGAAGCTGACGAAATTATCAACGATAAGAAGTTTCAGATGGTAATTCGGTCGAAACAAGGTGGAGGTACTGAGACGAAGGCATCGATGTACGAAGGTCTCTCAACAGTTACAGTCCGTATTACACCATCAGTAGATGACGTTGAGGTAGAACGACTGTTTTCGGAGTTCTGTGTACCGGGACGCCGGGGTTATATTTATGTCGGCAACAAAGTGCTTCTCGACAAAATTAAGCGATTGTGGCGTCAGGAACGAATAGGGGTGGGTTGTTCCCTAGTGCGTTGCCTTCGACAAGTCGAAACTGTACCTGACCACACAGCACAGCAGTGGATCATTAGGGATCACCACAGCGGCAAAACGAACCACAGGGGGACTGACGAGACTTTACGTGCACTGAAACGTCTTTACTTTTGGAAATCAATGGGTCGCACGGTGAAAGAATTTATAGACCAATGCACCATATGTCAACGCGCAAAATATGACCGACAGCCGCCGGTGGCAGAACAAACCGTCACCCCCACTGCGATGGAACCTCTCAGGTCGGTGCAGGTAGACATTTATTCGAATGAAGGACAGTCCTGGCTCACTTTGTTAGACACCTTTAGTAAACTTGCCATGGCGTATCCTATACCGGAGAAAACCCCGAAGGCCGTTTGGGAAGGAATTCTCCAGTGGTGTGCAATTTATGGGGTCCCTGAGGACGTAACTTCCGATTGTGGTCGCGAGTTTGACAACGCATTAATTCGCGAAGAGTGTGCCCGGGTTAGGGTTTACGTGGCGGTTTAATACCCTTCACCATATTAAGGGCAGGGGAGCAGTAGAAAGGCTACATATTACCCTGGGAGAACACCTGCGATTACTGAAGTTGGGAAGAGATCTCGATCCATTCGACGCCATGCCGAGGGCGATAACTGCTTATAATCACACTATACATTCGGCAACAGGATTGTCACCGATTGAAATTGTATTCGGGCAGTCACGGAGGGACAGGGGCGACCTCATCACGATTAACAACGATGAATTACGTACCCTACTGCACCAATCACGAACCACTCGTAAATCTACATGGGGAAGGGTGCGTGAAAAAATGATCAAAGAGAAGACAACAGAGTGCACAAAGCCAATGCTCAGGCCGGAGTATATACCAAGGGTTCCCTACCATTAGGCACGATTGTCTACAGGCGATTACGAACGGCGCGTATTAAGTCCGCGGCTCGTTATGAGGGACCTTACAAGATCGTGACGATCCGCGAACACAACCTTTACACGATTCGGGATGAGCACCACCCATTTCGCGTCCGGACCGTCCACCTGGAAGAACTTCGGGTACCTCGTGCTCTGTCACCTGTCCCGCCTGCGAAGGATACACCTGATCACAGTTAATTCAAGCATGTGGCCAATAGTGCAACAGAAGTTGTTTTGTTTTCTTTTGTGTTTTGTGTGTTTTGTATGTTTTTGTAAGTGCTTTTATTACTTTTGTTACAAGTGTTTTTTTTATTTTTTTTTTTTTTAGTTTGTAATAGTTCCTCCTGTGTAGGAACTGGAAGGGGGGAGTTAAGTGTATATCAATGGACTAATAGGATTAAGTTTAGGTTAAGAATCAAGCTATTGTTTTTATTTTTGTATAAACATCAAATACTATATATAGAGCTGTAGACTAAATAAAGACTCAGTTGATATTCAAACGCGTACAGTTACTCTGCCCTAATTTTATCCTTTTTTTTTATGTTATACATTCAGTCTTAGTTAAGTTATATACATATACGTATATATGTGTGTGTGTGTGTGAGAGATTTCATCCCGTTCGCAATCTATTATTAAATCCTCTTTCTTCGCTTACTGCATTCCTACTCCTGGTTTTGAAAAGCCACCTTCCAGTGCGGTGCCACCACAGAGATACAGCATAATGATGCGGTGACAAATCATTCTCATTGGCTAATGAAATAATTGAATTGGCGAAACCGTATCCCTAGAGGTGATTAATTGTCCCAACTGGTGGAGGTTTGGGAGATCGCAGCTGACCGACAGATAGCCGTGGACTCTACCGGCCTTGTTACTAATTTAATAATATTCTACACTTCAGGGTTATATCAGGTTTTATCAATCAAGTAAGAGTACATTGTTGAGGATACCAATGTCCTTCATGGATTTTGAGACAGAGGTAGAAGTGCAAAGTAATTCAATTTCGTATTTTTCACTGCTTTCAAGTACCATCACATACAGGCATACCATAATTCATTTTATATATATACATTCCTCAAAGTACGGACAAATTTATGTATGAGCCATTTAAAGAAAATTAGTCATTTTTCACCTGTTACGGTAACTAATGTGACACTTTTTAGCAATTTTTTTTTAATAGTAAAAATGGATATTCCTTTAATTTTTTTAAGGCTGTGAGTCACACCAGTATACGCAACAGTTAATCAACATGATTAGCATCAAAGATAACGATAGTTTTTATGGTAACTAGACTATTGCGATTTAACTAGTTGGACAAAAGTCTGGAAAAATATTTTTTTAGGCATTATATCCGTAATCTTGAAGTAGGATTGCCCCTTTCAAATAATATATACATATATATATATATATATATATATATATATATATATATATATATATATATATATATATATATATATATATATATATTCCAAAAAAGAAATGATGACCAAGTAAATTTAAAGAAAAGTTATTTAGAACTAAACCACTGTTTTCAACATTGGAAGTAGCTGTCAGACGGTAACTAACATGACTCAATTATGAAATCAGCCTTAAGTAGCCTTTCTCACCAATCAGCTGAGAGCAATATGCTATTTATGCCTCAGATATGTAGTTTATTCAGCAGGTTTAGTTGCAGGTTTAGTTCATGCAGAAGTATGAATAATGATGATCATAAGCATGAATTGATGTAAACATATTCATAATGGTTGACCTTGATAATATATGTGGAAGAAAGTGGTCCGGGTAGAGGCCAATGTATTTCTCTTAGAATTGGAGAAAAGTTTATTAAGTAGCCAACGTTTCGACCTACTTTGTAGGTCTTCTTCAGGGCTATATGCAAAATACAGACAATGGAGAATTGAAAAGTAGTACAAACATTTTTAAAGATGGTAAATATAAATAATTAAAGTATGGTGAATACAGGCAATTGAAAATTAAAAAATCATAAAAAATGCACAGCATGGTAAATATAAAGGTTAAAATGTATGAGTGTATAGTATTAACAAGCAAGTGCCAGGAAGGTAGTAAAATACATAATAAAGAATAAAATAACAATGAAACAGAAAGTGTTGAAAATCTAAGAATAAAAAATAAACATTGAATATTAAAATGGGTAAATGTTAAAGTTAAAATACCTACACAGGTATCTTAGGTATCAGTTGTAAAATAAAATTAAAAGTAGAAAATATTAAGAAATAGGTAGGGAATAAAAAATTGCAAAATTATAAAATAATTATAGAGAAATAATATTTCTCCAATTCTAAGAGAAATATAATAAAGTATCATACAAAATAATTCATGCAAGATCTGACACATATGATCCATCAGTAGTCGTCAGATTGCCATAACTGAATTGTCATAATTAAAAATCAATTATTCCTTGAATTTTTTCACGAAAAAACCGCACTGTGATATTTATGTTTAAAATTTAATGCAAGATGACATGATGGTGAATTTTTCCGAGCCAAACTTCCTCAAAATGATATATGAATGTCTAATGTTGAATGTGATTTAAACAATGTGACATAAAACAAAAAAGTAAACTTGTAAAGAAAATATTTTTTTTTTACTATTATTTTGAACACATAACATGAAAATAGGATAACTGTTGATAACAAATAAAAAAAGTTATTGACAGACTTTCGACTCTAAGACCATTTTTTTATTACAATAAAAAAATTGAGGATACTAAAACGGTAACGGTTGGAGAAAAAGTGAGACCTATAAACGACACTTGTTCAACACTAAATCAGTTTTTAAACCTATTTCCATCTTTCTAACTGAACTCAGAGGGTCTGTAAGGAAGCTTATAACTTTATAGATGTTTGAATTTTTTTTTTTTTTTTTGTGTGGATCAGCTGTTTTTATAACCTCCCTAGCTATTTAAGTATTCCTTCCTTTGCTTTAGTTGTTTGCGGAACTTCTTGGAGTGAGGCTACTTTTTCTATTTGTAGAGTCTATTTTGACTGTTGATGTGAGATATGCTGTACTTTATATTCTTTCATCTTATTTTTCTTTTGGTGAATATTCTGATGATGTCTGAATCTGCTGATACAGTTTGATATTAACGTTCTCTACAGCTTTTCGGTAAATAACAAATTCAAACTTTTCACCATCAGAAAAGAAAACTTTGCTTGTTTCTTCTTTTAAAGCTGTCCCGCTTTCAAACCTTGGACCGTTTATAATGTTGAACTATTTGTTTGTGTATGTGTTTGTGTGTGTCTGTGTGAATGAGCTTGTGTGTGCGTTATTCATAGAACAATATAGCAAAATTTTATGTAATATTAATAGGGAGTCATAAGAACGCCAGACTGAAGTGAAAACTCAAAATTTTGGAATAACTGCGTTCTTTTTTGAATTTGTAAAGCAATTATAGTTTGAATCATTTAAATTTCATATTTGTAAAACATAAATCTGGTTTTCGCATACACCGACTCTCGGAACAGTAATTACCTACATTTTCAAGTAGTTTATTTTTTAATCGAAGCATATGATGGACAAAATATCAAAACTATTATTATTTATACCTTTCATTTGTATTTAGATAGAAGTTAATTACTTTACTTTCATTTGTAGCATTATTATCATCGTTCAATAATACTTTTTTTTTTACTTTCAATCATTTCATTATCTGAAAAAAAGAAAACAATAATAATTGATAAGGATTTGTGTAGGTATCATGTAAGAACTGAATCGATTGTAATACTATATTAGTAGTACTGAATTTTCGACCATTTGCCAATACTAGTGCTTCATTTAGAAATTTAATTAGAGCTAGGTTTTTATCATCATTTTGATATTGAAGCGAGCATGTCGCGCATTTTTGTGACGCAAAAGGTTTTTTGTAGACCAAAAGTAGATAAACGCAGGTAAAGAAGTTTTCACTTCAAAATAAAAAAAAAATATGAGAATCCTCAAATTTAAGAAAATAAAAAAAACTTTTATTTTTTGAAAATTTGAATTAAAATATTTATCTGATCATTAAACAGCAACTGATTTCGGGTATGTGCGGGAATTTTAATAGAAGTGTCTAAAACGTTATTTAGGAAAGGATATTTTGGTTTTAAATTGTGGAATCAAATTTATTTAGGGAGAATATAACCGTGATGAGGCAGCATGGAAGAAGCATAGAAGCGTAGAAGTGGTTATGGTAAAGAATACAGGGGTCCTTTTGAAGAGGGCCGCGGGCATTGTCTCTGTTTGGCTACAATTGGTTATGGACCTACTTAAGTATTGATCCCTTCCAATCCCAGCCCTAGCCAACAGTTGACAGAGAATCTTAAACCTTATATTAAGGCGAGTAATGTAGCATTTACCGGCAGGATAATGTCTCTGTTTTCATCTAAGCCAATCGTATTATTGATCATATACACCAAAATAAAGATAGATAATTACAAATAAATATAGGTAACTAAATTATAAAACAATTTGAAAAATATTCACTAGTAGCAGAAAGTTTTCTTGAAAAAGTATTTAAATTCTTTAAATTTCTCGACTGATTTACAATAACTATAGTTACTATAGTTATAGTAATCATTTTATATTTAACGTCACTTTTGATGCTAATCGGACGAAGCTACAGTGGAAGGTCTATATTTTGCCTATCCAGGTTTAATTAGGAAAAGGATTTTTAAAGAGAACCTGACATCGTACAGGCTCGGGACCCTCGTTTAACGTCCCTTCCAGATGGCAGGATAACCAAGGATTTTTTACTCCCTTTAAAAATCCTAAAGTCACCTGCAGGGCTACGAACCTGCGATGTTGGATTTAGTAGGTTGTTATGCTGACCACTAAATCACAGGTGACCCCGTAAACAGGTTTTCAAAATACTTAAGATATATACTTGTATATATGTCATTGAATATTATACAGGGTGTCCCGAATTTAAATGGAAAAACTTCAGGAATTTATAGAGGACCGAAAAACTAGGACAAAAAGTCCTTTAGAGATTTGCTCGTTTTTGCTTAGTTTTAGAGAAAATCGCAAAAAAAGAAACAAAACAAGTTTTCATTTTTATACTTATTTTTTTACATTTATATTTATGTTATGTTCTTTTAATGTAAATATTGCTCAAAATGTTGTCCTCTTGCACCAATGCACTACAGCATTACATCTAGCACTCACTTGATAAATTGCAGCTAAACATTGTTCTGATGATATTTGGTGCACTGCATCTATGATTCGGTCTCTTAATTGCTCTCTTGAGTTGATTGACACTGAATAAACTTTCTGCTTCAAGGTTCCCCATACGAAAAAATCCATGGGTGTCATATCAGGTGATCTGGATGGCCAAGGTACTACTCCTCAACGTCCAATCCATCGTTGTGAATAATTTATATCCAGCTAAGCTCGAGCAACTCTGCTATAATGAGCTGGACATCCGTCGAGTTGGAACCACATTTTATCCGCTGTTGTAAGGGAATGTCATCTAAATAATTAGAAATGTCGTTCTCCAAAAAATGTGTAAATGTGATACCATTCAATCTTTCGGGTAAAAAATATGGTTCCACCAGTAGTCCGTTCCAAATTCCAAGCCAAACGTAAATAGCAAATTCACGCTGAAACCTATTCTCTCTAATAGCTCTGGGATTTTCAAGAGCCCTTACATGATAATTTCTTTGATTAACAATTCCTCCTCTTGTAAAGGTAGCTTCATCGGTCCATCTATTTTTTAATGGAAATAAATTATCATCGCGATTTTTTTCAAAAACCAGTTACTAAAATTCAATCTCTTGACATAATATTGAGGTAATAAATTCTGAACTTTTTGAAGATGGTATGGGTAACGATTATCACCTTTCAAAGTTCGCCATATTGCTAATGCAGCAGATGCTCTTCGGATGCTCAGGATTGCTATCGAAGTGGCGTTGGACACAATTTCTCCTCCGATAATCTGCTCTTACTGCTGCCTGGAATTGGTCGCCTTCATTACGTATTAAGAATGACCAAGTCTCTCGTAGTCCACTAAAAGTTAACGAAAAGACTAGTCGATTAGGCACTCTTTTATTTAGAAATCGGCGCGCATACTCCCGCACCGCTTCTATAGCATTACCGTTACAGAAACCATACACAAAAATCATAACAGCGTATTCAACATTAGAGTATGTAAGTGGCATTGTGGCTGATGCTATTCACACAAAAATATCTGAGTAACTGACTGAAGACTGATTTAGGAATTGTTTAGCCGCGGACCTGTACTACCCGCCTGTAGGAACAAACCGATCCTTGCCTCTCAGATCGGAAATATACTTTACCGCCAAAATCGAAGGAGAGGGGGAGCGACGCTTGGAGCGGCCCGGCACTTGCTGTTAGGACGCCGAGCTGGACTGTTTACTAGACCTTCGCAGCTACGACCGTTCGCCGCTTTCAAGCCGATATTCTTTATTGAGAACGTCCAGCGTCCAGGAGGTCTTGCAGCCTGTCACGCACCAGGAGCTCTGCTGAGACACCAGATAAGAGGATAATTGGTTACAGAGAACACACAAATCGTGAGTCCCATTTCATTATCATAAGTCCTCAAATCGCCGACTAATACGGCTACTGATGATCAACAACTCATTGTGTTTATATGAGACCAAAAGACAATTCAAGCTAATTAATCGTATTAACCCTTCAGGCCGTTATCACTTAAATTCATCATTATATCGTTCCTGTTTATTTTGTTATATCTTGGCCATAATGCTAGCATGGAGCAATTTCTATTAATGGTTATTATCGCTCCTAATCAATGTTAATCTTTTGTACTAGTCATCTTTATTCATTAGATCGCTATTTTGCATGTTTAGTCTGTAAGTCCTTCTTATATAATTGCTAGTATTAAGTTTAATCATTAATCACCTGTGTATTTGCTTAGTTAAGAAAAAGGTATTTCATATGTCCTTAAAATTAATAAATCAAATGCTATGTTAATATCAGAGATTTCTTTCAAATTCCCGTGGTACTTCAATTTGCTTCCTATTAAATTTTATTCAGTCTAATCACGCCCCAACAGGAATTATAATCCTAGAAGGAAGCCAAAATGTAAACAAATAAAAGAATGTAAAGGATAATATTAAGTGTTTACATATCTCACTGCCTAACCTGACGAACTTTGAAAGGTGATAATCGCTACCTGTTAACATTTTTGTTTTGTTTCTTTTTTTGCGATTTTCTCTAAAACTAAGCAAAAACGAGCAAATCTCTAAAGGAATTTTTGTCTTAGTTTTTCAGTCCCCTATAAGTTCCAGAAGTTTTGCCATTTAAATTCGGGACACCCTATATACATATAAATGATGCTTAATATATATTATTAAATATATAATATTAATTGCTCATTTTTCTATGTATGTTATATTTATTTAATATATAAATTTACTTACTATTAATAGTCTACAGTTAATTAAAATTCTTTTTCTTGAAATATTTTAAAAATGAAGCCTAAAATTAAAACTAAAAGCCTATTTTTTTTCTTAATGGCATATATTATTGTTATATATACCATTATATATTATTATACTACTATATGCATTGTTATACTTGTACTATGTTAGTATTATTAAAATTATTGTTACTAAAAAATTATTATACTAATAAGGGTTGATGACCAACCGGTTTTACGCCTCTATCTAAAAACAACCAACCAACCAATAACTTTATACATCGATTTACTGAACCTCAAGAACCAAAAATATTTTTAATATATAACACTTGAGAAGAATACATAATAATATTTTTACTAAATTCCACTTATAAGAGAAAATCCCTAATATTGCCATTTTCTCGAATATTTTTGTTAATTCCAGTTAGTAGTAAGTTTGTTTATAATGTATTAATGGATATATTCAGTAAATGTATACCCAGTATATGTATATTAGAACACATACATACATCAGGTACACCATGGAGATATGTCGATAATTAAAAGGGTTATGGTATACCACAATATAAATAGATGTATAATGGCCACCACCAGTAGTAAAAATAAATAAAAAAAAACCTCATCTCAATAGTTTTTCGTGGTGTAATTTAAATAGTTCTTTAAGAAAAAAAAATCTGATGTATCCGAGTATTGTTCAATGTTTATCGGAGAACTTAAATTAAATTTAAATAAACTATTAAAGAAAATATACCTAGAAAACAGATTGAGATTAGAAGACATTGTTGGTGGCACTTTATTGCTTTTTTATAGCCTATAATCCCGTAGGTAACTGACTTTTCCTACAGCAACACCTACCTACGTTTATACATAGTTGCATTTTTAACTTTGTAAAAAATTGCCCTGAAAAAGTTTTTAATGTAATACACACACAGAAAAATAGAAATGTTTTTAAGCTTAATGAGTATAAATATTAAAACTCATAACGATGACGCTGTTACTAAAGAGGGACGAAATATATACGGTTTATATACCTCGCAAAAATGTATAGGGATATTGCTATTTTTTTGAGTATACGCTAGCCTTTATATTATTATTAATTATTTATTTTAATATAAATAAATAAATTATTTATTATTATTATATTTAATAATTACATTAATAATTAATGTAGTATATTTTTTAATTAATATTAATGGTTTTTTATGATAAAAATAATATTAAAATGCTAGGTAAAGTAAATACGACAAAATCAGTGGTATCTCTATTCGTTTTTGTGCAGTTCATTTAATATGAAATAGCGTATCAAAGTAACAAAACAAAACATGTAAACTCAAGTAGTGATTCTTATTGCTCCAAAATATTGAAAATACTGACTATTTTATTAATTTTCACAATTTGAAACTGTTAGAAATAATTTACGCTGCCCAAAATAATTGTATTAAAAAGCAGTAAATATTATTGCTAATAGGGCTGTATTCATTATATAATACCATTTTAGTGTAAACAAATGTTAGATTACTTACTAAGACATAAATAAAATAACATATAATAAAAATAGAATCATACTAAACACGCCTAATAATAAAAAAAACTATTAATATTTCGCACGAAGAGAATGAAAGGAAAGAATAAAAAAAATTACATCCCAACCTCAAAATGTAGCAAGTTACCAACCAGTGGAAATGTGCCACTACCAAAATTGCTCAAATTGACAGATATTTATGTTTGCTGTTTTAATTTTATAAATTTATGTATTAAAAAAATCCATTTATGTTACTTTTTCTATATGGTTAGATTACTTAATTTTTCCGTTAATCCTTTCAAATATATTCATATTAAATTCAATAAATTACGAACTAAGACTGGAGACCAAACTGGATTATAATAAAAAAGAATTATTTGTTATTAAAGAACTGCTATTTAGTGATTTTTTAAACAATAAATGTAAAAATAATCTTTGAATCAAAAATTGTTCTGGTTATATCTATATAATCAATCAAATTAATTCATGTTATTTATTTAAATCATTTCGAAAAATTCGGTCGCATTAATATTTAATCTTGATTTGTATTACAATAATATTTATAATGTGGTATTACAGAGTAATACTGGTGTTTACAGGTTATGTCCGATCATTAAATCTAATTACTCGTTGTCAGATCTTCCTTATGTTATCGACATTAATTAAACCAATTCAATTTCAATTTATATATGGCCTTCCGAGAACATAAACTAAATTATGCAAACTTCAAGCTGCTATCGTGAATTATTAATATCTACATGCTTTATCATGTTTCTACATCATTGATTTACGTATATTATCAAATCTCCTCTAATTATAGTTTATAAAACTATTTTTTCATAGGTATGACTTCCTATAGGTAGGGGAGCGTAGTGGCTCAGTGTTAGAGCACTGAGTTGCCATGCCGGAAATCATGGTTCAAACCCCGCTGCAGTTAACCCAGTTTTTAGGGGGTTTAACCCAGTCAAACCCCTGGCGTTAACACACTTTTATTTAGTCTGTTTGCGGCCGGAGATGGATCATATGGGATCTTGGATCCTCCTGAGGCTCACCCAGCCTCTACAAATTGTTATGAAAATAGAGTACCCTAAAAAGGGGGGAAATCTGGCGGTTGAGCCGTTTTCCATGAAAAAGTACAGTCTACCATGTACTGTTCCCCGTTCGGGTTGTAGTGGTGCAGGTTTCATGACGTCCAGTATTTTTTTTTAATTCGACGATTTAATATTTATGAATTCAGCTTCCAATTACTTATTAATGCCAATAACAATGTGAACAATTATTTTTTAAGTCGTTAATGTAATTAACGAAAAACAAATTTTAATACTTCAAAATTATAGAAAATTGGCTCTCCTAAACAATTACAAAAACGTTACATGGTGCTCATTACCTCCGTGGTACAAATATTTAAATAATCAATTTAATTCACAAATATCTTTTCATATGTTTATTCATATCGATCTGTGCCAGAATAAATTATAAAATATTATCCTTTCCTTTTCAACATTGAGATAGAAACTTCAGAGCCCAATTATAAGTTTCCATTGAACTTTACATCAGAACTTATTTATAATAAGAATAGAAGCCCCAAAGAATATATTTTATTAATATTTTTTTTTACTAAAGCACTAACCTTAACTTAGTAATGACCCTTAATTCCTCAATCCACAAAATATTCACTGCATGCTTTCAATTATTTTCTAAGTTTCCTTATTACACATAATATTGATTTACATATCGTATTTTCTTTGATATTTAACTCTCGTTCGATCTGACGGATTTCTATTTTAATTAGTTATTCTATTCTAGAATTCTAGGCCTGGAAATTAACGGAAAAAAGAGCGTTTACAAGCGAACATCAAGAGATGGCCAAATGAAAAAAGAAGAAATTCAGGCAGGGAACTGAGCTTGAAGATATGCGACGAATTCAAGTACCTAGGCAGTATGATAACGTACGAGAATAGAGTAGAAAAGGATATTTAAGGCACGAATACCGGCGGGAAATAGATGTCTGTTCGGTAAACAGAAAAAAATGTGCTGTAAAAGGATGTCAAGAAAGCCTAAGTGTCTCATAGATAAAACAATTGTGAGACCAATTGTGACGTACGGATGGGAGGCTAGATCACTGAGGATAAGTGGAGAATCAGGTTCAATAAAGAGATAAGGGACCTACACAAAAGCCTGATATAATAAAAGTCATCCAACTCAAAAGACTGAGATGGTTAGGGCATGTAGACGGATGGACCCAACGAGAACTCCAAGAAGGATGATGTATGGTATACCGAATGAGGGCTCAAGATTAGGAGGGAACGGGGCTTCTGGTGGCTCCTCGACGATGTGGAGGGTGACCTGAAGGCGGTCGGGATAAACCGCAGAAGGCGCCTTGTGGCAAACAGAGGCAAATGGCAGAAGAAATTAGTAGAGGCCAAGATTCTTCAAGGACTGTAGAGCTCATAAATAAATAAATAGATTCTATTCATGTTTTGAAAGGAGCTTTTGAAGTTTCCATGTTAGGGCTCGTACTTTCTTTAAGTTCATAAAACGCTTTATTGTCAGTAAAAAAACAAAAAGATATTTAACTTATAGAAGAGAAAAAAACGGGTATAATTAATAAAAATAATGCTGCTATATTGTTAATAAAGATGTTACAGACGGGAATAAAAAATGAAAGCACTAATAACGTTTACCTAAGTTTAAAGTAAGGACTTTAAAGTATATATCACACTTTAGGAATTGAAGTAATTTATCTAAGATTTGTATAATACATAAATGTGCGAGTGTGAATTCTGTAATATCAATAATTTATTATTAAAAAAATCGACATATATTTTTTTCTGAGATTAATAATTAATAACTTACAGACCATATAAACTGTCCCCGTTTTTGACAATACCATCATTTTTGACGGTAGTTCAAAAACTCGCAATATTTTTTTTTTTGTAAAGCATATATTTTTCTGTTCAATTCTAAAGTTAGTGAAGATGAATAGTCCTGGGTTCAATACGTGGCAGAGACTGTACTGTTTCTAGCACGACAGTTTTGCAGGGAGGTGATTTGCTCAATATCACACTCAACAGCCTGGTTCCCCCAATTAAGGGTATCCTTTTTATTGAGAGGGAGTTGAGTGGCTTATTGGTAAAGCATTGAGTTTCCAAGCCGGCAATCGTGGTCCGAATCCTTGCGGGCAAGACTTTTATTTAGTCTGTTTGCAGCCAGAGATGGATCGTATAGGATCTAGGACCCTCGTGGGGCTCACTCAGCCACTATAAAATATTATAAAAATAGGGTACCCAAAATAAGGGGGAAAAATCTGGCCGCTAAGCGTGACCTAAGACAAGTCACCTTCTTGCAGAACCGTTGTCTATAGAACAAAACAGTTGTCTACTATTTACTCTTAATTTACTCACCCATAAATGCTCGTGAATGAAACTGAGTTTCTTTTAAACTGAACTAGATGTTCATTTCAAGATGGCAAGCCAAATACTATTCAAACATATGGAAACAAAAGAATGTCTACAGGTGGTATTGCCAGTGTTAACTTGATTTCCATTGCTCTAAGCCTACTAGATATATTTTACGGTACTCCGTGACCAGACTGCAACTACAAGCTCATCTATTTATACACACACATGCATTGATCTATCAAATGTAAATAATATATTTTATAGCTGAGTAATATGGCTCTGAATTTACAATGAAATCGATAAATATACACCAATAGATTTAGTTACATCACTGGTGAAGCAGAGTACAATAGAAAACTCATTCAAATCCTTAATGGACCCGATGAAAGGTTAAACTGGACTCAGCTACTACTGGAAACGTATATAAATAATCGATAAGTTTTAGTCTAATCGCATCGGAACTACCTGCTCCAGGCTAAATATTTAAGTTCGCAGTTCTGCTGCAACAGATTAACTGAAATCGCAGTGCAATTCTTAGATGTACTGTTTCGATAGCTTAAGTGTTAGTTTTTTTATAACTTTTTTTATCACAGTTGAAAACAGGAATATAGAACTATGATTTGATATTTTTTTTTAGATTAATTAATTTATTGATATTTACAACTGTAATAATATTACAAGTAAATTTCCTTATATGAACAAATGACATGAAAACAAAAAAACACTTGTGGAGAAACTACCCATCGGTAGCACTCCAATAAAGTTCTATAGTAGAAGGTCTCGAGGCCATCTTATTTTCAGACGCCTCGGAGGGTTATAGTATGGGAAGCTAGTTGAGAGACTAGCGGATTCAAGAGTGTATGGAGCTTGCCATGTATCTTAAATTTTATATTAAAAATAAATATATGAAAACTGGAACCTTATACTTAAATGCATTACATTTTAAATATGAATTGGATAGAAACCATAGAAGAGTGTGAAATGGTTGGGAGATGCGATCAATAAATTTTATACAAAATAAGTTGAGCTCATTATATTTGTGCCAACTTTTCGGACCAATTTTAGGACTATTAAAAGAATATGTAACTAGTATAGAGTTATGTATTAAAGTGATAAACATTAATGGTTATAATGAGAAACGAGGATGAAGAAAGATAAGGAGAAAGAAGGATAGAGATAGAGAGAATGAAGGAGGAAAAAATAATAATAACCGTATAATATTATTAGTAATAATACAAAAACCATTATTTGGTGTTGCCAATATATCAATAATTATATTACATAATATTAAAAAAAAAAACATAATTACAAAAATATATATCTGCTGAGCTATCAATTTATTTTAAGTATAACAGAAAATAAAAAACTTATAATGAAAATTTAACTAAAAATAAGTATTTATATTAGATTAAATTAAAATATGGGTACATTATTTATATATTCAATTATTGATGTATTGGCAACACCAAATAATGGTTTTTATATTATTACTAATAATATTATACGGTTATTTTTATTTTTTCCTCCTTCATTCTCTCTATCTCTATCCTTCTTTCTCCTTATCTTTCTTCATCCTCGTTTCTCATTATAACCATTAATGTTTATCACTTTAATATATAACTCTATACTAGTTACATATTCTTTTAATAGTCCTAAAATTGGTCCGAAAAGTTGGCACAAATACCTTACCCTACCGCATGTATATATTTTTCCGCATGTATATATTTACTTATTTTATTTTGTTTATATTATTGTTTTGTTATGGAATGACTGTAAGGTACCTAGCACTATTACTTATTACCCACAAGTGGCAGATTGTAATATTTCAATAAAGTGTTAATATAAAAAAGAAAAATCTATTGGTACCATTTCTATTTTAAAACAAACTTTAGTAAATTCTGTAAAAGATTTAACATTTTGGTAATATTATTTTTACACTGTGTGCCATATTTATGTTTTTTGTAAAAGGTGACTACTATAACTTTGCGATTTTTGCAAAATGGGCTCCTAATAGAGTATCCTAATATCGGATAGAAAAATAAGCCAGAAGAAAGACAAAATTTTACTTCATAGATATAAAAATTGTTTTATTAAGGTAAACGTTAATTAACATATAAAAATTATACTTAAAAATTAAAATTACTTAGAACAAAATTCACATGTGAAGGTTTTCGGTCCCTTTTCTTCAGCTCACACACACACTTTCTACCCAATCTTGTGTTAATTAACTCATCAACATTCTTATCTTTGCAGTGAACATAATTTTCGAGAGTAGTCCGAGGTACGCCATAAGTTTTGGACGCCTTCAAAAATCCCATTTTTTTTCTTTGACTGCAGCCACAGTTTCATTGAATCCGCATCCCATTTTTTTCTTTATTTTCTCCAAATTTGACATCTCGAAGTAATAATTTTTATGTTTATAATATCTACATAATCAGGTAAATTAGACAGATTAAACATGTAGGCCAAATTTGCCTTACTACTCGTGCAATTGTCGGGGTGGGCCGCTAGTACAAAATATAATGATTGTTATGTTTCTATTATAAGATGAGATGAGTTTGAAATAGATACTAAAAAAAAAAAATGCAATAGAACATAACAGAGGGGTGCAGACTGGCCAAATATAACTGACAAATACTAATTGAACTTTTTAAAGTCTATATTCCACATCAATATGAATAGAATTCGTAAAAAAAGTAACAATTTTCATATTTTAAAAATTCAAATTTATGTATGGCTCTTTCAATTACCAACTGTTTTAACCCTCTATTAATTGACAGCCTTGTTTTTACAACGCCATAATTAAAATCCTAACTCTATTTGATTTGATATTCAAATGAACTATCACCATCCATATGTTAGACCATGCTGCGCATTTTATATCAACAATAAGTTATCTGCAATTATCATTATTCCCTCTGGCCTAAAATGAACAACTGTCCATAAGAATTTTCCCTCCATTTTCTACAAGTGAGTTCTTGAGTTTTACTCTACTAGATATACCAGCTGTTTACGTATACCTATTGGTACCAAACCAGTCAAAATGACAGGTGCATTAGAAATAAGGCTTATTGTGGTTTCCAGTCTATATTTACTCTTAAAAAGGATAAAAATATTAAAAATGTTAGTTGCATTTTCTAAATATGTAGAAAGTTTTGCTTTTTTTGACATTTTTTGGGGCTCACAATCACTATAAAAACTTTGTCTATAAGAAAAATGCTGCGAGTTGAACAAAGCTAGAAACAAGACTGAACATGTCTAGAGCATTTACAAAACAAATTCTTATAAAAATGACGTCATCAACACAATGACGATAGTGAAAGAAAACAAAAGACGATAACGAAAAATACAAAATACGCTTCTGTGCTATATGTACTGCAACGGTCTCATGATTCTCCCAAAATCATACATTTTTTCATAAAAACACAACCTGTCATTTTGACTGGTACTGGTATAAATGTCAATAACAAAAATTATATTTGTTACTAATGTATAAAAAATAACATTAACTTTATAAAACGTGTTCTCTAATTATAGCAACAAAAGTCATAAATTCATTTGTGAAAAAAAAAGTTTTACTTTGTAGGAATTTTGAATTGAAATTGCACGACCAGTCTAAATGACTGGTCTGGTAAATCTAGTGTTAATACTCATTAGATACCCAGTAACATTCCAGTGTACTTGAAAAGAAATTTGTATCGAGCTCAAATAAAATAGAACTATTGTTCAGTACTTAATTTCTAAGATTGACATGTTTAATGTTTAATAACGCAAAAATTAATGTTTTAAAAAGTTCTCACAACTTTTTAAGCTTTAGAGTTTAAGTTTAGTTTTTTTTGTAGGTTTACTTCAGTAACTATTTCCACTCCTTCAAAACATTCCGCCAAGACAGTAAAACTAGAAGAAATTTCCGAACCATCTGAGTTAAAAAGGCCTATCAAAAAGGATGAGATATTACTTGCACGGTAAATAGGATGAAATAGTATTTATTTCGTGGTAAAAATAAAATAATAAAAAAATGATTTTTAATCTAATAATTTACGGTTTGATAATATTTTTTTTGTAGATAGTACACATATATTTTTAAAAACAGAAACTCGACTGAAACGACAAGAAACTGCTCGCCATTTCAGGCTACTTCAACACTTCGCAGACGAACATTTTAATCTCGCAACGGATTACAGAAGGCTCATATACTATTATAATATGACTCATAACTAAAAAAAGACCTATTTGGACTTATGGAGTAGAGCTTTAGGCCATCCAACCCCTCTCGTATCCGATCCTTACAATCCAAAATCATTCGTAAAATCCTTAATGCTATTTATTTTGTTACGAATAAAGTCATCCATAATGACAGCCCCATTAGTAGCAGTTTTGTCCCGAACCCGATATCCATTTATGACAAACTGTATCCCAACTCAAATCCACTAGTTTCTAATTTAGTTACTTCTTCTGTTCCCGATAATCCTATGAGGGGTCTAAAAAGAAGATGGCCTCGAGACCTTCTAAATTAAATTTGTTATTTGAGTACTACCAGTGAGTAGTTTCTGTACTCATCTTTATCGCATGACATTTCCTATCATTAATCTTTTTAATTATTAATTTATTATAATAGAGTTGTAAATTTCAATAAAATAATTTTTTTTTTAAAATAAATGTAGTAAAAAAAATGGTTTCAACTAAATAACTATTGGGTTGTTTTATTTTGAATAGAATTTTTTTAAATGTTATATTTGACAAATAATCAAACCTGTGAAGGAAAAGGCGGAAATTAAAGATGTTAGAATATATTGAAATAATATAGTGAATATTTAGCTCTGTAGCGCCCGAATATGAGGAGATATTGAGTCGCTTATTTTTCTTCTTCTGCCATATTGGATGTGACAGAGGATCGGACATGTGGACCAAGAAGCGGAAATTAAAGATAGCGAATAGGCCTTGGAGAGCGGCCATCGATGTTCAGGAGTGATTCTAGAAGTTGGATGTCGAGCTACGAAGGGATTGTCAGGTAGTTAAATAAGAGTAGGGGCCAGATATTGTACATCTTAATGATGAGTTTAGGGTTCATATTGGGTCATTGGTATCTGTTCCGCAGGATGTCGCTTCGCTTAAAACATTTATTTATTTTATTTTTAATATTTCCTAGAAATACAAGTTATGAGCTTTAGTATGGATAAGGGTTGAAATTATGGATAACAAATGATTTTGGTAATCATTTCATCAAGAAATAAAAGTTTCAACGAACATTTCGAGATATAGATGATATATGTTTGTTGAAAAGTTTATTTTTATAATATTTTCCATACTAAAGCTCTTGATAACTTGTATTTTTGGAAAATATTAATAATGAAACGAATGAAGAGTTAACTAAATTACAACTTTCTGTGACTCAACTCGAAGCGACTACCTGCGGAATCATTACCTTTTATTTAAAATATTACCTTTATTTTCAATACATTTTTCACAACATGTTACAAATTTTTCAATCCCAGAACTAACAAATCAAGATTTTGTGATGAAATAAAGAGTGGAAATCCGTTTTTTTAACTTTAAATTTTAGAATCATTTTCAAAAATTTTACTCTTAAGGAAGTTCAAATCTCTAAATAGAAGAAAATCTATTTGAGATAAGTATGAGGAATAAGTTGGGTGTAGGAGGGCTTCGAAGCCCATCTTGTGAAAGATGAGGTCTGGTATAGGTCCCTTCCGATTAACCAATGCAGGTTGTTTGTTGAATTATGTCAGTATCCCAAGTAACATTCACACTTAGAAGTTCAGATTGTCCCCCACTAATTTTTTACAATATACCACTGCCCAAACAAATCCAGACTAAATACTTGGGCTAAGACATACATGTATCGGCAGAAGACTGACATGTAAATCACATATGACTAAAATAAAGAAACGGTTAAATCACCGGGTCTCAATCCTCAGACTTCTTTACTATAAAAATAAACTATCACTAACAAAATCATTATATACCACATTCTGCATAAACCGATATTGACTTATGCCAGGCAACAGTGGTATTCATGTAAACCATTCAAATCTTTCGTCAAAATTCATTCGTAATATTATTTATTGTCTCTTTTACATTAGTAATAAAGCATTAAACAAAGATCTCAACATACACTGTTAACACTTGGGCTGCCAACTGTCAAAGTTTTCCCTTATAAAAAATACGAGTGATCCAAAGAATAATATCGTGAATACCGTAATAATACTGTGAAGATAAATATTTCTCTTCATTTTTAAAAAAGGAAATACATTTAATTTGAAATGTGGCGAGGAATGTCTAAAACAATTCCCAAACTTTTACTGAATTCGTTTTAAAATTTTCTTATTTCCTCGATTTCCAATAATATCCTACGCTATAAGGTCGGTAATTAATTGATTCTTGGAGTTCGGAACTCTCATTATTGATTGATCAACGTTGAATATAAAACAAAAAAGAAAAAAGATAACCTCCCAAAGTATGAGCTCAATTTTAAATTTAAAACAGAACCCTACCGAACATTAAAACTTCAAAGCATCTTCCAGGAAAGAAAAGTTATATTGTTGTTTCATGCTAATGGCTAAAACTCTTGCGTAAACTTTTGTTTCAGAATTTGCTCTAATTCAAATTCTCATTCCGGAATTTTTATGTAAACAATGAGTTAACAAAAAGAAGTTGTTGACATGCGATGTACGAAATAATTTCATAACGTTTTATTTTTGTCATTTCCTTTTAGCAAAATATTCATTTATTTATTTATTTAAAGCCTCTATCCTAAAGGATCGTACTAATTATGTTCGTTAATCAAATCTCTTGGAACAAATTGGTTTATCTCATGGGCAATAAAACAAGCAACGATTTTTCGAAAATTTAATGTTAATTTAACGAAGGTGATAATGGGATGAAATCTAAACAATAACCTCCGAAAAACCTAGAAGTAAAACATGAATCAAGTAACAAAATAATTGATTGAAACTAAAGGAAATAAAGGAAAACACAGAGTGGATGTGAAGGAAAAACTAGAAAAATAAATAATAATAGAAAGTGAATAACGGATAAATTAAATTAAAACCAAAGGAACATTTGAGACAAATTGATAAATATCAACTCTTCTCTTTAGTTATATGGTTAATTAATAATTTTCAAGATAAAGTAAATTTGTTTAAATCGAATTATTTTTATTTATTTTAATATTTTTTGTTCAATGGGGCCATTAGCAACAATCGCTCTTCCTGAATGTCTTGAATTGATTTCGTAGCTTTTAAATACATTAGCATCTTATGTATTATTTTCTTTGAACGGTAGAGATATTTCGATATTCAAATTCATTATTTCTATATTTTTGATATTTTCTACACTGTAGCGATTTTTTTTTGTCGCTAATCTCGTCCGTCAGGTTTCTCTAATCTCTGTATGGTAGGGTTGAGCGACAATCGATAGTTACTATCGTTATATCGATAGGTTATGCATATCGATATTCAATGTCTATAATATCGAATATCGATGGATCTTTTTTACCCTCAAGTTTTGAAACTATCGCAATTCGTGCTGATCTGTCTCAGTCCAGTGTCGAGTTCTTTGTGCAAGTGTTGAGTGGCATGCTAAAGCTGCGTGCAAAGTGGCTGCCGCACGAGCTCACAATCGAACAAAAGTTTCAATCTCTTGTTGGCTCGGAGCAATGTTCAGCGGTCTTCAACTTTAATAACAACAAATATTTTCCATTGATTTGTGACAACGGATTCATCACTACACTCCAGAGTCCAATCGACAGTCATCCGAGTGAACTGCTCGCGTTAAACCGAATCCTAAGCATGACAGATACAACGGCAGCTACGATACGCAAGGTATAATATTCATTGATTAGCTTGAAAAGGGCCAGATCATCAACATCGATTATTAGAAGTAGAAATAGAAATAGAAAAATAATTTTATTCTGGGACCAGGTCCCTTTAGAATAACAGAGATGAACATAATTAAGAAAATATTAATCTAGCCAAAGGCCTACATCTGAGTAAAAACTTATTTACAAAATATCCTGAAAGTAAATAACTAAACAGGTATGTTTAGGTAGATAATCAGAAAAAGTGATGAAAAATTAAAATTAAAAAACAGACAAATTTACAATAAAAAGAACTAGGCTTATGGAAAAAAAACAGTAAATACATTACGAGTGAGGAATATTTACAGTAGTTCATCAATCAATAAAGTTGAAAAAATCTATCAATTATTTATTGGTTATAAAGCACCTGATTGGGAATTTAGAAGATGTTGGAAAAGTTTAGATTTAAATGAGGTTAAAGAAGACGCATGACGGATATCGGGTGGGAGTGAGTTCCAAAGAGAGATAGAACGAGCGAGAAAGGAACGCTTAAAAGTTTTGGTTCTATGGGAACGGATATAAAGATCGGAAGGGCGAGATCTTGTGCCTTGGGATTGGATAGAGGATTTGAATTGTAGGAGACTATAGATGTAAGATGGATGTTGTGAGTTGATAGTTTGATATAAGTAAGAACCAAGGAAATAGAGCCTGCGGATAGAAGGAAAAAGCCACTTAACTCAACGTAACGGCGGGACACATGAGACCTTCTCGGGGCGTCGAAGACAAATCGAAGCGAACAGTTCATAATCCGCCTCAACCTCTCCTCGAGCCTGTTCGAGAGTCCATCATGTGCCACACAACCATAGTCAAAGTGTGGAAAGATAAAAGATGTGATGAGGAGCTTACGGATTGGTAGAGTTAGAAGATGTTTGGAACGGTGGAATAACTTTAGAGAGCTTATTGCTCGACGAGAAATTTGGGCAACGTGAGGTTTCCATGAGAGGGATTGGTCGAAAATGACTCCGAGGTTTCTAACAGAGGAGCTGAAGGCAATAGGGTGATCATTTAAGGTTAATCGGGGAAGTGATTTGATAGATTTAAGAAGGATGTTGGAACCAATTAGGATGGCCTGAGTTTTCGCAGCATTCAACGACAGTTTATTCAAGTTTGCCCAGGCACTTATCCTATCTAGGTCCCCTTGAATGTTGGCAAATGCTGCTATTATCTCAGACGGAGGAAAGGACAAATAGATCTGGGAATCGTCGGCGTACAAATGGTGGGAACAGTGAAGGATTGATTTGGGAAGGTCATTAATGTAACAGTTGAAAAGGAGTGGGGAAATACTAGAACCCTGTGCCACTCTTGAGTTCAGCGGTAGAAAAGAGGATTGGGGTTGATTAGGGATGGAGACTGCTTGAGTCCTATCCGAGAGAAAAGCTTGGACCCAGAGTATGGAACTGTTGGAAAATGAAAGAGATTTTAGTTTAGAGAAGAGGATGGAATGGTTCAGTGAATCGAACGCTTTTGAAAAGTCAAGTAGAATTAGTATTGTCAGTTTTTTTTCGTCCATGGCAGTATGTATGTCAGTGGTGATTTTAACGAGGGCAGATTGTGTGGAAAGGCCAGGACGGAAGCCTGATTGAAGTGGATCAAGGAGTTGGGACTGTTCCAGAAATTCATGTTTTTAACAATTTGACGGGAATGCCGTCAGAACCGATGGAATGAGAGTGGGATTTCAATAGGGAGGAAAGAAGGTCGGTGGGTGAAATGTCGCAGAAATAAAAGTTGTTGTGGTTGAATGATGGTGCTAATGGGAAAGTAAGAGAAGTAGATCGTGAGTTAGAAGAGAAAGACAAAAAATGGGTGTTCAATTCATCAGGTGAGACCGGAAAGACTACTGGGGAAGGGGATTTATAAAGTGAGAGTTTCCGAAGGATTAGCCATTTGGATTTAGGATCGGGCGCGGAGGAAAGGGCTTCATGGAAGTAGTTGGATTTCGCCTGTCTTATTGTGGATTGCGTTAAGTTGCGATGAGTCCTAAACGCTTGAAAATCGTCGGTCTGTTTTGTCCGTCTGTACCGTCTGCGAGCTGCGTCGCGCTTCCTCTGCAGTTCTTTTATATTTTGATCCATCCAAGGAGCTGGTACATAGTACATAGTACATAGTATTTTGGAGCGTTTGAAGGATCAAATCACGAAAAAACGACCGACCCAATTTGAAGAAGAAAATATACTGTCTCCTTATGACATTGTACCATGTCAAATATCAATGAAAACGATGGAAAAATCGTTTGAATTAGGCAATGAGTTGCTTCTATTTCGACCATATTTTCAAAATCTGATCCCCAGGGAATTTTTCTTTTTGTACATCTCAAAAGAATGTTCACTGGAAAGAAATTTAGCACGAATGAAGAAGTAATCGCTGAGATTAAGGTCTATTTGGAGGCTAAAGAGAAATGGAGTCATAAAAGAGGTAGTAAATAATTTGATGATCGCTAGTCATGTTGTCGCTCTCGATGTTGAATAATAAATTCGAATTTTAACCCGCAAAAAACTGTTTTACCATGCTAGCATACGATCTTTCCAGCCCACCTGATAGATAACCTAATTAATTAATGTTAAGAAAACATAGAGCAGGATGGTAATGGTATGATGTGAGTTTTGTGTGCTTTCAAGCTAACTACTTATTTATTTCAGCATAATCTAATAAATTCAATATTTCGATACGTTGTAATGCAGTAATGTATCAAGTCTAGGATTCTGCAGATTAGATTGTTAATATCAACTAGTATCTAAACTTATCTAACTTTCCAACTGAAGTCTGATATTACTTAAAAATGCTTAAAATACAGCTATGAAAATAAATACATACTTATGATAAACTCATTATGGTTCTATGATTAAAATATTATGATTTTCAGATATTTGACCTAGTCTTCCTTAATGAAAACCCGACTAATAGTTAGGTCTAGTATACTAAGGGCCGCTACATGTTGGGAATACATAATTATCTTCAGGGTGGAAACACAACGGGTAGATTATTTGATCAAGGTTCAAATCGTGTGACCTTAATGCAAGTATCTTTAGTTACTTAGATATTTCTTTTAATTTGTACACGCATTTTAAAACACTGTTGCGGTTTTCTATGAGAATTCTTCGAGCGCCTTTTTTTTTTCAATTCAGGAGCAATAATATTATTATATGTAAAAAAGTTACTTTTAATAAGTTTATGAAAATTTTTTATGACCTACACACTTTAGGGAACTTATTAAGAGATTTCTTAGTGATTGGCATTTTTCAAGATGTTGATAGTCTATTGATTTTAATGTGTAAGTTCTTTTAAGAATGAAATTTATTGGATCCTACCATACTTAATCCGAAGGATCCATATTAAATGTTCCTACAAATAAATAAATAAATAATCAAAGATCAATACAGTTATTTTTAAGATCGAAAAAAGTGGATTTTCGCAGTAAAATTTGAATATCACAGTTGAAAAAAATAACACGGCAGGTGAAAAAAATAACATATTATCTGCAAAGATATCTTAACTAAATAAATCATAATTTTTTTTTTTTGTGGAATGGGATGTATTAGCAACAGCAATTTCAAAATGTTTCAGGAATATGTTTTTAACATTAATTATCTCTAAAAATTCAAATATTTTTCTTTTTCAGGAGTATGAATGAAATACTCAAATGTATTTCTTAACTAATATTCATTTAATTAATATTTAAAAATCTAGAACATTATTGTTTGTTAGGAACTTATATATATATATATATATATATATATATATATATATATATATATATATATATATATATATCTATATTAATAATGCGTGCTTTCGAACATTAAACAAAAATGGAAATCATATATAACTAAATGAGAACGACGAAGAAATATTTGTATTATTGAAAAATTGAACAGACAATGTTTTTTGTCTTTTTCCTACTATGGTAAGTAATATGCAAGATGCATTCTAAAATGCGTATAAAAATCGGATAGCTCAAAAATTTCCTTTTTCGGATTTTTCGCCAAGCGATTTTCCTTTGCCACATTATTTCTGATGGTTTTAGTCCGGTCTCTGGACCTGAAGTTTTCGGAGCATAAAACATTTCTTGGCTAAGCTAGCGACAAATTCGAAAATGTCAACATTTGATATTTGGAGTTTCCGCTTTTGGTCCTGGACGCCTCCTGTATGCTGCAACGTTTTACTGATTTCAAAAACCGATCACACGTTTTCATCTACACATAATGTTTTAAATTTAAATATTACCAAAGTAAGGTTTGATCAAGAATTACATTTTATTGCACTGCCATATAGTAAGGTGCATTACATTCCATTATTATTGACTGTTGTTTTTGTTACTATTGCCATACAGTAAAGTGCATTAGACTCCAGTATTATAACTGAAAAATTTAATTTAGGCAATTCCATATGTGACTGACTTTACATTTGGCGCGTGAACTCGTGTTTGAATGTGTTTTTAAAGTTCCAATATCTTCCTCTGGGCAAGCTTTATAATTTGAAATTGTATCTAGGGCTGAAATATATTAAACAAACTTTTGGAAAATAATAAAATGAAGAACCTCGGTATTTAAAAACCAAACTTATTACAAAAAGAAATCGTGACTGACACTACCGTCACTTTGGAATGCAAAATGATTGTATTTTTCAAATAAACCTTAGAAACTCATTTTACAGTATACAATGTAGGAACTTTATGAACCATTTTAAACATATAAAAGTATTCCTAATGTTATTTTTGAGTACAATTTAAAATGTGAAAACGTCACTTATAAAATTTCAATTAACTAATACTTATAATTAAAATCTCAACCTTTTTATACACACGAGTAATAAAATATTAATTTAAACTTAAAAATGTAATTAAAACGCGCATGCAGTTAATGTTTATGACGACATCTTAAAAACTTCAGTAGTAACAAAATACAAAAAAAAGAGTTGCCATGAGTGAAAACTAAAAGTGCTACAGTGTTGCCACCATACTAAAATATTTTTACCATAAAAATACAGTAATATTTTGTTTTCATTCACCTTTACATGGAATTACCCATTTATTGATTTTTTTATAACTTATATTATTTTCAGAAGAATTACGATTATGCGCTATTTGTTTATTAAATAAGCAATTTCGGAAGCATTAAGCATTGCTCTAAGCTACAAAGCCAAGCAAATGAAAAAGTCAATTTTTTAAATTTCGAGTTATCCGATTTTGGTCCTGAATGTGCCATAACTGTTTAAGTTATATTGTGTAATATTGTCAATGGTTGAAAAGTAACTTAGAGACTCTAGTGTTTCTAGGACAACGGTTATAGAGGGAGGTGATTACGCTCAACTGTCAGCTTTTTTCCACAATACGGGTACCCACTGTGTAGAGGCTGACTGAGCCTCAGCCGGAGCAGGGGGATGGGTACCCAGACCCAACAGGTTCCACCCCCCGCTATTAACTAAACAAATTATCTGCTACTGCTAGATTTGAACCAGAGAACAGAGCCACTCACTTCCCACTTGTTGCAAACCACTTAACTAAACAATGGAGTGTGAGTGGTGACTAATGAGCTATACAGTTTCTTCAGACTAAACACAAAATACAATCTCTATAAGATTAGATAATATACAAATGTTGTTATATAGCATTTCCAAGTCAATTTGAACCTTTTCAAAAGCTACTGTAACCTTTTACTAATCAAATGCTACCCTTTTCAGGTCACAAGCAACCCTTTCCAATTCAAATGTAACCCTTTCCAAACTAGTTGAAACCCTTTCCAAAGCAAATTAACGCTTTACGACTCAATTGTCACCCTTTTTATTTCAATTGAAACCGTTTCCATTTCAATTATCACCCTTGAAAATTGTTTAATGGGACAGTATTTTTCAATTTCAAAACTATTATTGGCAAAAAGCAGTAAACGAATGAAATTAATACAATTTTCGATAAGCAATGATTTTTTTTATAAAACATAAATAATTATTTCTTTTTGAAGAAATCCATTAACAAAAAAAATGATAAATAAAAATGCATTTCTTTCTGAGAAAGTAAAACTACGTAAGCTGAAGCTATCAACAGTTTCTTTCTTCGATTTTGCAAAAATAAAAACTCATAGCAAAATTATCACACAAATAAAAACTTGTTGCCTGCTCTCTGGGTGTTCAAGCAATCAATATGTTTACACAAAACTTTAGTGGTTTCTGGTTAAGACCGTGTTGTTAAATTTATCTTCTCCAACGTTTCGCCAGACATCCTGCTGGTTTCTTCAAGGCTGGATCGAGAATGAAGATGCTCCAGTACCCCGTGGCTTTATATAGACGTCGTTCGGGTCCATTCGTTGTTCTTCGGGTAAACTCGTTTTCAACCTTCTGGACTTCTCCAATATCTTCACCTTTCGAGTTATATCCTCGCCATAGAGGTTAATAAAATATTCTAAATAAATAATTGAGTATTGAATCAACATTTTGTTTGAATATTTTTCCCTAAGTTTTTGTAAACAAGAATAGTATTATGTTTATTATTTTATTACCAAAACTATGAAGATACTGTTGTTAAGTTCAGCTTACATGTTTTTACTTTTTTTAAATAAACTTTCTCAGAAACAAAAAATCAACTATTTGTTTTTTGAATTATTTCCCTCATTTTTGTATAAACAAGAGTTGTGAAGAAAAAGGTTGTGATGATTTCAACCAGGCGAGTTCTGAGGCCCTAAATTCGCTAGTTACATTTGTTTTAGAAAGGGTTTCAACTCATTTGGAAAGGGTTACATTTGAATTGGAAAGGGTTTCTTGTGACTTGGAAAGGGTAGTATTTGATTTGTAAAAGGTTACAGTTGTTTTGGAAAAGGTTCAAATACACTTGGAAATGCTATATAATAATTTTACGATTAAATAAAAAAATTAAAACAATACATAACTGTTTTCACAAAGTATAATACTACTTTATTTTTAACGTTTTTACAGATAAGAAGAAATAAATTCATTTGTTACCTGAATTGATGGTTACCAGGGGGTCATGTCATAAATATCTTTGCTACTGACTCCCCAGAGGACAGTTCATCACTGTCTCCGTAAGTCTTCTTTTTTTCCCAACAGTTTTCTTTGGTAATGCGGTTGTCCCACGTTAAACATGGATCTCATGTGGCTTTTCGCTATCATTTATTCTCGATTTGAAAAAAAGATGCTTTAAGCCTGGCAGACTTCATCCCTATTTTGGAGTTTTTTTATATCGGTATAAATATATTTGTTAGAGCGTTTAAGAATAATTCAATGAAACTTACCAAATTGCTTAATTTCGTTTGGATGCGTTAAATTCTCGGTCTTCATTTCACCCAAATCACCAAGTCTGTTAGTATTGCACAGACGTATTGATTGAGTGGTGTACTGGCAGATATTTCGTCACCAATTTGCCATGAATACGGGATCAATAAAGTCTTTAAACGTCGCTAAAGGATCTTTTAACGAGAACTGACTGAAGAACTCAAGAAAAAACTTATTTTAATAACTGTCGAGAAAATACCAATATATAGATATGGGTCGTAACGGATGAAATGTCAGTTTCGTTTAATTACAGTTTTCTTTTCATTAGGAATTAGATTATTTGTACACAACAATTATGTTATGTATACCGTTTGAAAGATCATCCTTTCTCATAGTCAGTCTTACTTTTCCTTTTGAAAGTAAAGCAACGTTTTAAAAATAAATAATAATAAAAGTATGTCTTCCGCGGAAATTCGTATAATTTTTCTCTACGAATTTAAAATTGGCCATAGCGTCACGGAGGCGTTCCGACACATTAATATTGTTTACGGTGAAGATACAGTGAGCGAAAGAACAAACAATCTACCGTTGGTTTGAAAAATTTCGGTCTGGGGATAATGCCAAAAAAAAAGTTGTTAGAGCTGGTCGAAGCGGGCCCTTACCAAATCACTCGTGAATTAGGTTAACAACTTGGAGCAAGTGCCATGACTGTTTCCAGACACCTTAAGGAGCTTGGTAAGACAAAAAAGCTGGAAATATGGGTACCACATGAATTAACCGAGGCCCAGCAGCTCACCCGATTGGAAACGTGATCCTCACTTCTGTTGCGAAACATAAATGAGGAGCATCTTCCTCACCCACCACATTCTTCGGACTTTATACCAACTGGTTTTTACTTTTCCAGTTGTTTGGATAATTTTAATAAAAAAATTGACAACGAAAACGCCGTGAAATCGGCCTTCCAAGACTTCACTTCTTCCTTGACACCTAATTTCTACAGAGCGGGGATAGAAATGCTTATTTCACGTTGGGACAAATATTTTGAATATGAAGGATCCTATTTTGATTAATAAAATTATAGTTTTTATAATTTTTTTGCTAATATGCCTTATGTTTTATCAACAAATCAGATAGAGTAAAGTAACCTGACTCTATTAACTACCAATAGATCTTATAAAATGCATTTTCTATATAATAATTTTATAAAATTTCATTATTAAATTAAATGATTTAATGAAATATTTAAATACAATTAATAAGAATTGTTATGTTGTTTTTATAGATGTTTAGCTTTAGACATATTTTAAACATAAATATTCATAAGTACTGAAAAATGATCTAGTCTTTTAATGATCAAAGTTTTGGTTTTTAATGTAATATTACTTTGACCATAGAGGATAAATGATACCCAAGAATTTTAGGAAAAAATACTTTAAATATGACATTAAGGTATCTATACTTAGATTATAGTTAGTTATTTTGGACAATTTATTTTTAATTATGTATTTTAGTGTAGTTAATATTATTTTATTTTTCATATAATTTTAGACTTATAATTGACATAAAGTTATGTAATAGTAATTTATGCACCTATGGACTAAAGAAGATCATTTTCCTTCAGCTGTAAGTTTGTACCGGAGCGAATGCGAGGGTACAATTCGTGTTTGTTCCCAAGCGAATGCGAGGGAATAATTATCTTTACTCACGAGGCCAAGCCGAGGGAGTAAAGTATTGCTGGGAATAATGATGTCTGGAATTGCTGGAATGAACAATTTAGCTCCGAGGTGCACATAAAAGATTTTATATCCAGATGGGGTGTAAAAAGGCAAACTATACGCTATAATATTTTATATTATGTTATGTTTTAATTTTAATAAATTAAATATTTTAATGTTTTGAAACAACAACTGATTTTAATGGCCGGTGTGACAGGTGCGGTTCAGTACGAAACCTAAATCATTTAGTCAAATTAGGTTGTCATATTTTTACTTTATTCCCTAGGGAAAAAGTTAACTTTTTGACTCAATTTCTAATGCACAGGGAGAAAAGACGTACTTTGGTCCAAATTAATTGAGTCAAAAATGTTTTTGTACCAGTTGGAGATAAAATAATTTTTAACGAGACAGGGAGAGTAATTTAAAAGGGATTGATAATGACACCATGATGTCGAAACGTTTTGAATAATGTAGAAGTCAAGAATATATAATGACTGAAAAATGTTTTTTTTCTTTCCCTAATAAATTAATTATGAATAGTGAAGTCCAGTTTAATAAAAATAATTTTATAAGAATTTGCTAAGAATTTCAATTTACACCTTCACTAAGATTTCATATGTTACAACCCAATATAATATACATAACAAGTACTATATATATATATATATATATATATATATATATATATATATATATATATATATATATATATATAGAAGAAGTACTTTCCAATACAAGTTGCAATAAAATGCAGGCGTCATTGAAACCCTCACGACCGTTCGGTATTGCGGGTACTGTATAGTCTACGCCTTGAGGGAAGTACCTTATATGTATTACTCCTTCAAAAGAACAATGCTATTACTGAAAACACCTTATTTTTTGAAGAGGTATTTGAAAGTTAGATTTGAGTTATAAACAAATAAAAATTTGGATATTGGTAAAGCATTTCTATCCTAATAATGGTATTGCTATTCTTTTATTAACCATCAGAAAATTATTAAAAGCTTTAAAATTAAAATTATAAAAATTTAAATATAAAATTAAATAAATAAAATATAAAAATAATTAAAAAGAAAATTAAAATATAAAAAATTTTAAAATTCATTTAAAAATTATTAAATGAAACTTTTTCGTTTTTAGCTTATGTCATTATTCCCAAAAACTTTATGTTAAAATTCTATATTAATAAATTAATAAAGTGAAAATAAAAACATCTTGGAAATGGAATATGTTTCGTTTCTTAATTGAAAAGTTTCAATCAATACAATAGCTGCTGAAGGCTTTACATCATTGTTGCAAAAGGTTAAAAATGGACTAGCTGGACGATTTGCAAATTTTTACCCATTGATAGTGACCCAAGTAATAATTTCTAATAGGGTGTATAAAAAAATGACCGTTTTATAAATTGTTATCAGTTTTATCCGTTTTTAAATTTTAATATTATTTTTATTATAAAAAACATTAATATTTATTAGAAAGTATACTACATTAAATATTGTAAAATATAAAAAAAATCCATAATAATATAAATGCTAGGTAAAGTAATAACGCTCATTTTTTTTAACACACTATTATTTTCCCATAATTCAACAGAATGTAAATGAAATTCCTTAGTGTGTAAAATTTATAAATCGAATGATATGTAATCACACAGAATAAAACATTCATCCAGTTAGACATTTTTAAAAACAAGTTATGGTAGTTAATATTGTTCATATTTTTGTTTCATTTTCTGCTTTCTTAGTTTCTACTTGACTTAGTAATTTGCTTACATATGTAATTATCTATTGCTTATCTCTATGTAATTATTGTAATCTTATTTCTGTTGTTTTTATTTCTTCTACAATGTTTTCTTTTTCTTTTTTAAATGTTATCACTGTAGGCAATTCGCAACTTTTTTTTTCTTATGAATTCTTTCCCATTTAATAAGACATAATAATACACTGTATTAATAAAATCTAAGACATAATAATACCCTGTATAGCAAGCAACCTGTATTGTTATTCTAAAGGGACTTGTCCCAGAATAAATAAAGAATTTGTTATTATTATTATTAATGCGTGTTTTTTTCTGTATATTTTATTTAACGTTCATATATTTATTATTGAATTTTTCGGATATGAGTAGCAATCAGTGAAAATGACTATATAAGAAAAAAAATTAAATAAAAATTTCATAGATTGTTAGGGATGGGAAGGGAACATCATTCCACCCATAACTCTCTCGGCCAGCTCTTTTTTGGTCCTTAATTGGCCCACCGCTAACAACTCTGCCTGTGATGTCTTTATGGTATCGAAATAGTCGTGTGTTGATTGGCTGTTGTGATTCAGAATGTTTTTGTTGAGTTGAGTTGTTTATACCTATCAACGAAGTTATTTTATTTGGTGTTATGATTTTGAATAAAACTAATATAAATCAAAATCAAATCAGACTTGTGTGTTTCGAAATATATCTACAATGCTGGCCATGATATATAATATAATAATTATATAATATTATATATATATATATATATATATATATATATATATATATATATATATATCTATACACATAAAATGCTTTGTCCTGAATGACATAGGGATCAACGCAAAGCCTAAACCGCTGATCGTAGAAACCTGAAACTTGGAGGGAGTGTTCTTGGTATGAAGTAGGAATCCGAAAAGAAAGGATTTTCCGAAATTCTACCCCTAAGGGGGTGTACAAAGGGAGGAAATGTTTGCATCCTTGCTCACATGTTTCTTATTCGCAAAATGTACATATTTTCGCTGAACAAAACAAATCAAGTAACATCGTTCACTTCTCGCTGCTGCAGTACGACAAGTGAAACCGTTATACTAAGTAATCCTTTTCAATAAAAATATTATTACATACTAATACTTTACTGACACGAGCAACAGTAAACTTCTGTCCGTCCCGATTGTTGATCAGTGTCAATGTATGTTTCACGGCTGTGCTGATCCGTCTGTGATGAAATTTGATATGGATAACCTCAAGCCTGGGGAAGCCCCTAGGCTACTTTTTATCAACACACCACACTGGCGAAGTTTATATAACACTGTAATCTGATTGACTAAAACATCCAACGGTCAACACACATCAGAAACCACTAAACTCAGCATCTTGAAATTCGCAGATAGGTTCTTGGTATTGCTTAAATGAGCACTAAGAAAGGAATTTGTACAATTCCACCCCAAGGGTTTCCCCCTTAATATAGTAGGGGTTCAAAGATTGTATGGAACCCGTCAGTTTTGGAGTTAAAAATCTGAAATTTCGGATGTACGAGTAACTTATAGTTAAAAAAATTAAATTATTTATTTAAACTGATCTGTCACGAATTTTTATGAGGAAAAAAAATTGATTCCATTTAGGCTCTATTGTCAAACTAAACTGCTACCTTGCTATACCCAGAATATAGTCAGAATACAATATAGAAGACCTTCCTACCTTAAGACCATCTATCTTCAGCTCTAATTGGGACACTTTTCGTCTGGAGTGTCAAACTTCAACTTCGTCTTATTAAAAACAATCGCCTCATTATACGAGTATATGATAAGTTTGACAAACATAAACAGATCCTGACTAGATCCCTCATTTTCCTTTAGGGTTTTTGTAGTTTCTGACTGCTGCTACGCTCAATCGGAACCATACGGCTAACCTCTTCGATAAACTGAATATGCTTTTAAAATAATACAAAAATATTTTGGTTATTCCAACGAAAAGCCATTAAGTCTCCAAACTAAAACAGAAATCGAAACAATCTGTCTAATATTTCGCCTATTCAGGCATCCTCAGGGTAGAAAGAGAATAATAGCAAAACAAAACATGAACAATGCACCCAAGAAATATCCCACCGCCTCCAAGGCTCAAATGCAACTAATGAATCATAAGGAAGATTACTCGACCCCGGCTAAGGATAAGGTTAGATAAAAACAGCTGATAGATACTTCAGAAATTGAAAATTCAAAAAACCCACCAAACTTCAAAAAGCACAATAGGAAAAAATAAATAATAGTAAACGACAGAAAAACATAAGACAAAATACCATATTAAAAAAGATGAAAGTAAAAGTGCAAGAAAAAAAGAACATTATCATGAAACCAGTGAACTTATGGCTATTCCACAAAATATATTAATATTGAAAAGGGAAAGGTAAAAAGAGACCTTACATAAATTTTAAGACCGTGGAAATATTCCAAAGAAAAGCCTTTAAGTATCCAAACTAACATAAAGGTGTAAAGTATCTATCAGCTGTTTTATAGTAATTACTTTTACAATTGTAAAACTGATTTTCTAATTTTGTTATATTATTGATATATATATATATATATATATATATATATATATATATATATATATATATATATATATGTATATATCAAATCTTAATAAAGCACTTATGAATCCTGATGCCCGAAGCTGCGTTGGACGGATAGGGTGGTAACTGATGCTAGGAGCCTCCTTGGGACCTGAGTACCACCATAAGATAGAGCCTAATGGAAGAGAATTATTGAGGAGGCCGATCACGGGTTGTAGTGACACAGAATAATAATAATAATAATAATCAGAAACAGATTAATGAATATTTATTTGTTATTATGAATATTAATATTTATTTGTAAGGCTTTTATTACTAATTTATTAAATTTGATGACTGAAAATAAGCTATAACAAGTCACAATAACATGAATAAAAAGAAAAGATAGGAAACATTAGTTTGAAAACAATATATAACAACTGACAGGTTAGGGAAAGCATTTCCTATAGAGTTATATCTATTTATAAGAATAAATTTTGACAGCTACATACTAAATTATTAAGTGAAAGGTTGTTTAAAAATTAAAGCGAATTTCTTGTCACATTGCTGCGGTTCTAGGGATAAATCGATACCGAAAAAGTTCTACCTCCTTTTTCCTTTATAAATCAAAACGCAGACCATCGAAAAAAAGTTGGGTAGATATTAATATAATTAGGATTGAATTACAGAGACATATTTAACCAGCCTGAGACAAATAACAAATTATTCCCAAAAGAAGTTGCAGTAAACGGTAGATGTTCCGCAATTAGGAGTCATGGCGAGAGATAATAGGAATAAAGACCTAATTTATTGTTTTATTATGGTATTATCTACAGAAGAAATCTATTTATTATTCACCAGTATTTTTTATGGTTTGTCCTTATTGGTCGTGTTTTCCGCGGAGTAGGAGATAATAGATTTTTTATATAATTTTAACTATTGTTTACATTATATTGCTGTAAAATTCTTAAGTAAGAATTTTCATAGAAATAAAAAATACTAGAAATTTTTGGAAGATTTTGTTCCTAGTCATTGTATGCTGTATACGTCGACACTCGTGATCCAATGGATCTATGGTTCTTGAAGATCTTGAAGATGAATTTCTAGTCTCTAATCCACACTGTTACTTAAATGCCTTTATGAGTCAGAAATAGTAAACTACAATATAAAAAACATTCTCATTTAATTGATTTTATATCTCTTATTCGAATAAAAAAAAAACAACTCGGAAATGATTTTCAAACACACAAGTTCCTTCGGCCATCATCTCTATTTCAGTTTTTCTCATGTCTGGAGTCTATATCTAATCGTTATTGTTCAATTGAAAACTCCCATAAAGTTTTATGTAAGTTGCATCCAATTACTCCATCCAATCCAATGTACTTTCTTGGTGAATGCAAGTTACAGCGCCGCATAGGATTTGGGATAGATAAAAGATTTTAGCACATATATTTTAGGTCAATAGAGATTATAACCTTTAAGTTTTTTGACGTGGAGACGTGCTTCAGTAGTAGGAGTATCAATAACAACGATTGATAACAAAATCGGGGATACAGTTTGGTATTGCAGCTACATATCTACCATCTCCATCCGAAATTCTTCAATTAGAAGTCAATTAGAACAATGGATAGCTAAAGGATCAAATAATTTATTTCGATACATCAGGACTATGACGCATAGCGCGCTGTGTAGGGGAAAGCACCGGCATTTTTAGGTCGTTTTGCTGCATATTGAGATTTCCATTGCGTATAAATTTTGACTCGGAGAAGCTACGAAGTTCGTCCAGGTTTCAGTCGTCACCTGTAATCAAAACCCATCGATTGAATATAAAACATTAGTGCAAAATAGTGCCAGTGATCATAATAATGTGTTAGAATAAAAAAAAAAATATTGTTACGGTCAGAGAGAGAAAGACGGGCGGAAGGGATTAATGTCTTAAGCTCGTCGAGATTAAGATGTTTCTAGAAGATCCGAACGGCCTCCTCTCCACTCCCCGCGCGCCTAGAACGTTCAGCCTTGCCTATTTAAATACCCCCTTGCCGCAAAACAGTCATTCAGTAGTAAACCGGACGGTGTAATAAACTTGTGTGTCAGTAACTGTGACAAATGTATGTAAATAGTTAAGCTATTTAGAATTAGTAATATCTTATATTATTTTAGTAATTAAATAAGAGTTAGGCCTAGGTTATAATCTTTAGAAAATGGTTATTGTAAATTTATATTAGTTTAATAATTTCATTGTATTCTTTTTGTCACTTTGTTAATACTATAAATAATAGTATCTTTAATTTAGGAGTAGTTTAATTCATTTTCACACCCAGTAGCCCGTGACATTATTATGCGGATGGAAAGAATTCCTCAAGAGCAATCGAATGGTAACAATAAACCACCATATGACGTAGTTAAACCGATCTATAATTAATAAAGCTATATTGTAACACAGTAATGATTTATTTACTTGATTTTTCGCTGAATACATAAACAGCAATATTTTATATAACAATCATTACCCGTCACGTAAACGTATTCATGCAATACACACGACAGTGTCAAAGACACAGCTATACCCCAGTTTTTTTTTTACTAGTGACTACTACTGTCCATGATTAAGAAATCGTTATGTAATAAGTTCTCCGGTCCATCTATATTTGTAATTATTTTAGATTTGGCATTATTTATACATAGGACATATTTGTAACTTTTATCAATAAATTAATTAGGTTTTTAAGTACTTTAATTTCGCTAAGAGCCTATAAATTTATTTCATCCACAAACATAAATTTATTAAAATAAATCTGAGATATATTTAATACCGCTTCCTTTCTAGTCCAATGCCTTAAGAAGTTTATTAACGAGATAGTTGAAAAGGGTCGATGATTGAAGACCTTTCTTCCCTCATTTTTAATATTAAATTTGTTGCGCCCTCTATTCTGAGCAACAAATGATTGTAAGTTTCATTCATCACTCCTATATATTGAAATATTCTGTTATTAACTCTCCATTTTTCATTCTTCCTACATATAATTCACTTAGAATCTATAAACTTTTAAAGAAATAGGTTATTTTTCATTTAGTTGGTTGAAGCTTTGTAAATTATTTACTGTACTGATTTCAAGTTGTATCAAGAGCTCTTTATCGTATTTTCAAAAATTATCCAATTTTTTATTACATAACATAACATTCTATATCTTGCTTTTGTCGAGAAATTGGTCAGGAGTTTTTTATTTTGTTATTAACTCATTTTTTCATGTAAAATCATGATTTTATATTTTTTCTATTTCTTAGACAGTTTCACTTAATTAAATACCGTACTACATATTTCGTATAAATTTTTTATTACATATAAAATAAGAGTTTATTGAAATGTAATATCTTCAAAATGACCATATTAGTAATATAGGTTTCATTATTTTTCTCTCTGTAGGCAATTATAACAAGAGAAAATTTATTTGTGAGATTTGGAGCTCCTCCTGGAGCCCTTCCAGCTTCTATAAAGTTGAAATAGGTGATGCTACATATAAATAGGAGATGTATGTGCAGATTAAGATATATCTACATAATTTTCGGTTCAGAATTTGAAAAACGTCCTAATGCAATAAAATAAATAAAAAACGAAAGAGAATGAAATTTGAGAATGATTGTATATTAGATTTAACATGAAGGCGATTCTTGGATTTTCTTCATGAAGGATCACAGGTCCTTCCATCAAAATGGTTTTTATTTCAGGACAAGGTTGGATTACGATATATTGGATGGTTGGCAATATAAAGGAAAGGGTGTAAATGTGAAAGAGCAGCAAAAAATATGACGATAAGAATATACTTCCACTCTACTGTGCAGAGAAATATTCTGATGAGTGAAGCCAGGAGAAAAAAATGTGATAAGGGTGATGTGGTAAAATACATTTCTGTCTCTAAAACATTTGACAGGTGAATGGGCTTATAAGTCGAATCTGGTAAACTTTTATTTTCGGATTCGCGTTTTTATTTTTCAATATATTTCTTTCATCATTATTTTTTTAGTCCTTTAGATGCCAGGAAGCCTAACAAAACACTTAAACACTGAGCACAAGTAAATTAAAATATTCATTAAGTATGCATTAATATTATCAAGTAAATATTCAGACCACTATTGTATTCAAGAGTACCAACAACGATTTTGACACTAAGAGCGTTAAAGATCTGTGTTAAGAGGAAATAGTTGTATTTTTTAAGGTTCGAATTCCTGCGCATATCTTTTTTCTTCAAAATAAAAATATTCAAAATTATAACAATTAAAAAAATAAAATAAAATAAATTATAATAATATATAGACGTAAGTCAACAAGATCCTAATTAAAGTAATATTTAATGAATATTCTTCCCCTTGTATACATAGCAAACTGCGAGAACACAGGGATATGGGATATTAAACATGGGAGACCCGGGTATTTTCTCTTTAAAATAAAAATATGTAATAATGATAATAATAATAAGGCATAGCGAACCCGAAGGCTCGATGCCAACCACTAATCTCTGCTTACAAACTTCTGAACACTAACTAAAACCAAATCCGCCAGATCACTCTTAACGCAATCTTCCCACCTACGCCTTGGTATATCCCTCAGACGCTTCTCAGCCGATAAGCGCTGATTAATATTTTATTAATTCGTTCATTATTGAGACCAGCAACCTTACAAGCCCATCTTAATCTTCGTGACGCTATCATTTGAATAATATTTACCGTATGCTTCGCAATTCCGCGTTATGTAATCTCTTATATTCTCCAGTGGTCTTGTCCGTTTTTGGCCCGAATATTCTACGCAACATCTTATATTTAAATACCTTAAAACGTGGTTCATCCTTCAGCATTAGAGGCAACGTTGCACATCCGTAAAGAAGAGTTGGAAGGCTGTTGGTTATGTACACGTAAATTCTTATTTTTAGATTACGTGACAAATATGCGAGCTTTGTGATATCGAGACCGAATAATAACAAGCATTTACCGCATTTAATCGCGCCTTTATTTCTTCTTGAATTTCGTTTTTTCTAGTTGCCATAGACCCTAAGTGCTTCAACTTCTCCACATGTTCGAACTTATCCCCTCCTTCAACAATATCTACAAAATCTGTTCCATTTTTGCTAATAACCACATACTTAGTCTTTTTCGAATTTACTTCCAGTTTTATTTCCTTACCTGAATTCATAAAGTTTTCTGTAAAAAATAAATATGATTGCAAATTATTAAATATATAATATCAAAACCGTTTTTTTACAAAAAACTTAAATCATCTCAGCCAAGGAACTTTATTGGGCCATGTTTTAGTACCATATAAAAAGTTTACATGGTACTATAACATTCATTTTTAGTTTTCATTATTTTAGTGAAATGGGTATAGAAAAAAGAGTGAAATTAATATCACTAAAAATAAAATATTTAATGCATTTATTGAAATTTACAACTGTATACTGAATACATCAAGTAAATATAATGAAAGTAACAAAAAATAAATAAATAAAATATGATATTTTTTTTTATTGCAGTGACAGTTGTGGTCTGATGTAAGTCGAAAATGAGTGGATTTTACAGTCTATGGATTTCAGGTAACCAAATTTATTAATATTATAATTTTATTTTTGATCTATTTAAAAATAATTACCTTTTAAGATTGCATTAACACCCATGTTTTCATCAAGACTATTGTTATGCGATCAATTTAATTTATACATTAAACTCGAAATTTATTCAATTAATTACATAATAACTCAATTTATTTGATCTTGAACATGACTCAAGAGTTAAGAATGCATGAGGTACCGTGAAGGCTCTGGAATTCAGGTCTATCTTTCCTTTGAAGAAGGTTCAATTTAAAATATAGCTTCTTTTGTAAATATATAAAATAAAATAAAAACTGTAGCGTTACAACCTGTGAACGGATCTGGGGCTCAGTACATGGTAGAGACTGTACTGTTTTATGGACAACGGTTGTGCAGGGCGGTGATTCGTCTTAGATCACGCTTATCACTCTTATTTTGGGTACCCAATTTATAGAGTAAGCCCCAGGGGGGTCCTGGATCCCGTATAATCCATCTCTGGCTGCTAACAGATAAAATAAAAGTCTTTCCAGTAGCGGGATTTGTACCAGGATTTTCTCCAAGACAACTCAGTGCTCTACCAATGAGCTACTCCGCTCCCTACATATAGATTTGTAAATATATCCCTGTTTGAAATAGAGGTTCCATATTTGAGAGAATTCATTTTCTGAACAACAGTGTATTAGTTATGAAAATGAACCACCTGAAAATTGATGGGATGGGAAAGTAAATATATTTGGAAAGCTTTAGTTTTCCAAGACTGCAGACATATCACACAGGGAAAGCGGTAAATAAGTAACCTGAAGACCCAAAATATTGATAATTAAAGTAATTATTATTTTGTGAATGCATATTATAAAACAAAGTCCTCGGCCGCATCTGTCTGTCTGTTCGTAGTAACCTTAATAACTACTGCACGGATTTTCATGCCGTTTTCATCAATAGATAGAGTGATTCACCAGGAAGGTTTGGGTTTATAATTTGTCAAGGTTTTGTGTAAATCGTTTGGAATATAACGATAATTGTCGTAAATGTTGGAAAACGTATATCCGCCTGGGAGGTCACATCGAAGACACTGCCTATCTCTTATCTATACATATTATAAAACTCGGCCTTGTCTGTTCGCGGTAAACTCAACAACTACTGCACGGATTATCATGCGGTTTTCACCAAGTGATTCACGAGAAAGGTTTAAGTGTATAATCAGTCAAGGTTTTGTGTTAATTTGTTGGAATGTAATTGTTCGAAATTTTGACATTAACATACTTCATATACTTTAGACATTATGTTACATTTAAATCTAATCCACACATCTGACGCATCGAATTAATGCAATCCTAGGACAGGCATTACTTGTAGGTATAATATGCCCTACTATCCGTGCGAAGCCGGGGCGGGTCGCTATTCATAAATAAACAATGGCTAGAGTGTGATATAATAAATAATTACTAATTATATTTGCGTGACTTGGAACACGAGGATATTCCACATGTAAAAGTGACAGCGGAGCGGATCGTTGTGCTAACAGGAGTGCTTTATTTGCATTATTGTGGCAACAATTATAATTGCAAAATTATCCTTCCTCTGCTTCTAGTTCAAATGGCATTTCCATTTTCATCAGGTCGCAACCGTTCTTTGATTAAATAAGGTACTAAAATAAACCCTTTGGCCTGTATAATAAATATTTAATATTATATAATTTGATATAATTAATAACCTAACTAAAATAATTTATAAAGTAATTCGGAAATGATCTTTTTATATACATACAAATCGCTTTAATGAGGGGGTAAAATCAAAGCTTTTGTATTTATCTATTTTTAATTTATTATAATTTATCCGAATGTCAGCAATTAAAAGGATTATATCTACAGCCCCGGTGAATAAGTGGTGAAGTCTAATTTTCTCGAAAATGTGTTTCTTGTACTTAAGCGAGAGGAATCGAGTTATATTCGTCGCGAATAAGAGGCTAAGTAAGGCATTGTCATGAAAAGGAGTTATTGCTTATATTTCTACTCCATTTAAAACAAAAAACTAATAGAATGATACGATATTGGTTATCTGAAAGTAATTAACTCTCTCCGGACAAAATTCAACTTAACCACTTATTAACCGGGGATTTTGATATGATGAGCAGATTTCTCAATATATAACTATAGTTTTTTATTTCGAGGCTAGGTATTGGAATCATTAACCCACATAAGAAACCTACTGATATGAAAATGATTTATTTTAGAAGCGAAAAAGTTGCTTATATGTATTTAATTATTGCTTAATTCACTTCTTGTTTCGTACAATTATAATTTTTACAGTTTTTATTATTTTTATTCCGGGCTATGATGGAGGCGGCTAGTTTAAATCTAACCTAGGACAAAATTCTATATACGTTAATACGTTTTCAAGTATATTTGCCTTTCTCGGTATTTCTTGCATTTTGTATCTATTTGTAGGTATGAAGTTCATTCAGAGTATATATTTAAATATTTTTAACCACCGCCGACAAAAAGAGACTCGTAATTACTTCAAACATAGAAGTTTTATTTTATATAAATAGATGGTTTAAACAAAAGATATGTTGAATTGAATTGAATTGAAAAATTCGGTATTTGAACCTTGAAGAAATTGTGGATTGATTAAATCCGTTGGAACTTTATCCTTTGGAAAGTAAATTTTTGCTGATACAAATAGGGCACCCAAAATAAGGGGGGAAATCTGGCGGTTGAGGGTGACCTAGGACAAGTCACCTCCTTGCAGAACCATTGTCCATGAAACAGTACAGTCTCTACCATGTACTGAACCTCAGTCCCGTTTGCAGGTTGTAGTGGTACAGTTTCTATTTTTTTAATATAAATTATTAACAAAGACAATCTCAAAGGTTCAAACGTATTACGTATACGCCACTATATTACCTTCAATGAGTCTCTAACATACAGATTCATATTAATACATAAATTAATCCTCAGCATTGCAACAGCATATCATACATTTTATTTTGTTTGATAGATACAAAAACCCTTTTTTTTTTTTTTTTTTTTTTGTCCAAGTTATCTTTTATTTATTATTTCTTTAACATGTAGACGTTTCGACCCATGTGGTCATTCTCAATACATGTTTTTTTATATCATCATTCAGTTAGCTGAATTCAATCCGCAAAAATACATCTTATTTTTTTCTTGTAGACTGATATTAAAATGCAGAAAGAGGAGGAAGGCTGGGTGGGGTCACCCATAGTCAGTCACTGCAACTAAGTCAGTCCCGTTTGCAGGTTGTAGTGGTACAGTTTCTTTTTTTTTAAATATAAATTATTAACAAAGACAATCTCAAAGGTTCAAACGTATTACGTATACGCCGCTATATTACCTTCAATGAGTCTCTAACATACAGATTCGTATTAATACATAAATTAATCCTCAGCATTGCAACAGCATATCATACATCTAAATTCTTGCCAATAATTACTGCATAGATTAATTCTATACAAGTAAGACGTTATTGTATACATATGTAACGAGATATGTTACATATGTACCTATACAATTTCAAACATATCAGATCATCTTCTCTCATTAAAACAAATTAACTTACTGATCACATGCTTTTTTGAAACAGAAGGAATAATCTGCAATTTAAGTTTCGTTTCTATTTTATAATCTACAGAATAATCTTACTAATATTATAAATGCGAAAGTTTGTATGTGTGTCTCTCTTTCACGCAAAAACTACTGGACGGATTTGGATGAAACTTTACAGTAATATAGGTTATATATATCATAATAACACATAGGCTACAGCAAGGGTGTATTTAGGAGGGCACGGGAGCACGTGCCTTCCCTAAATACGCTCTGCAGACAGTTTTTTAGGTACTGAGGATAATCCGTAATTAGTACGTAATTAAAGGCAAATCTAATCTACTTTTCCTAATAATATTATATATGCGAAAGATTTAGAGGGGGCACGAGGGCACGTGCCGGATAGTTTTTTGTGTTCTGTGAAGAATCCATTATAGTATATAATTAAAATTTAATCAGGAACTTAGCATTTTGAAGTTTGGAGATTGGTTTTTTGTATAATTTAAGAGAGAAATTTGGATAATTTCAACCTCCAGGGTTTCCCCTTTAATATAATAGGGGTTCGAAGATTGTATGGAATCCGTCAGTTTTGAAGTTAGACATCTGAAATTTCGAATGTACGAGTAACTTATAGTTAAAAAAATATATTAAATTATTATAAAATGATCTGTCACGAAACTTCATGTGGCAGGCCAAATTCCAGGCGAGCGAAGCCGTGGGCATAAGCCGTATAAATATATATATATATATATATATATATATATATATATATATATATATATATATATATATATAAATTACTCTGATAAAACACTACATGAGGTAAAAACTAGGTTTAACCTCCATACTATATATTAAAAAAAATTAGTGAAAATATTTTATCCGCCTAGCAACGGATCGAGGAATTAGTCTTTTGTCGTGACCAATCAGTAAAATTATAAATATTTTTAAAAGTTGGCAAATCACAAATCCGCTGTTCCTGACCGTCAAGTCGTTACACAAAATATACCACTGTTTTTTCAAAAATTGAGATAACTAACATAATATAAATAACAGTTATATTATTTCTTTCAAAATTATAATTATTTTATACTTGATTGTTTATCATTTCTGGTATAAATGTAATACGTGTATTTAGGGCGAAAACCCATTTGATAAACCAAGTTAATTTTATTTATTAAATTTAAATTCAAGTCTAATGGATGCATATAAAATGTTTTTAAAGAATATTAAAGGGCATATAATAGGGACTATTGTGTGTGTATATATATATATATACGTTTATTAGTGATGTGTCGGATATCCAAGCGAAAAGAAAGCTCCCTATCCGTATTCGTGCTTTTTTTGGCGGATCTTTTACCTTATTAATTTTCAATACATAGATGAAATTTTATACAGGGTTATTTTATATTCACTGCAAAACTCTTAGGTAAGTGTTAGTAACCCTATAAACAACAACTTTTGTTCTGGCAAACGTCGAAATGAAAAAATAATTCAGTACTCCATTCAAATAACCGATCAGCTGATCTTAGTTCGTATAGGAAAACAAATTTTTTTTTGTTTTTGATGTTTGTCCAGAACAAAAGTTGCTGTTTATAGAGTTAATAACACGTACTTAAGTGGTTTTCAGTCAATTTAAAATAACCCTGAATAGAGGTTATTAGTTAGCAGTGAAAAACTATTGGCATTCAACATTTGACTCAGCCAATCCTTTCAAGGTTTAAAGAAAAACCTTTTTGTTGACAATTGTATAACTCACTACCAAACACTAACATTATCTATGCCGCCCTGGGCAAATCAAAAGCTCGAAACATGTACCTAACCTACTGTCCTGTTTGTCACGCAAAAAAGGGTCAAGTGGCAAAACAATCAAGGTCACGCGCACGGACATGGATTGAGGGAAAAAGTTAAGATCCGTATATGAGGATCTACTTTTTTAAAGATCACTAATGTGTATACGCTTAAAGCTCATTTTGACCATGTTTTGATAGTTCTTAGCCGGATTTGATATTCCTTAGCCGGATTCTCTCTTGTCCCACATTTTAGCTAAAGAACTGATAAAAAAGAAAGTCTATTGGTACAGAAAGTAGGTAGGATTCGAGGAACTCTATGGAACGAATCTCGATCCGTCAGTCCCATCTAGCCTACGCCGGAAGTTGACTGCCCTTAGGTGCTGTGTGGAGGAATCGGGAAAGCAAAAGAATTTAGATAAGTGTCTGCAATTTAGATTATCTTATCTAAATGATATTCTGGACCTTATACGTTCAATTTTCCGGTGCAGGACGCAATTACTAAATTTAATAAATTTAAGTAATTCCGAAGAAAATTAAGACACTCTTCATTCCTTGGGGACCTGTCAAGTATATGGTGAGATCAGAAAGAAATACTTCGGGAGAGAGACTTGTTCCACTGAAGAATTACTTAGTTTATTAGATGGGGCCAATTGGAAAGCATTAAGTCATTACGTGCAGGAGGCCATGTCCCGAAAATCGCGGTTAATTAGCCAATAGAAAGATGGATAGATGTTGATACAGTCATAGATTGAAGGGGTAAAATACAAAAATAGGGACACATATGTAATAAAAAAAAATGTTATGATCATTTAAATGTGAAATATGCTTATATTGATTTATGAACTATTAAAGGCTTTAATTGAATTAAAGCAGTATTTTTATTATTATTATTAGATGCATTAATATATTTCATATATTAAATTTTTAATTGCTGTTATTTATGTATATAGATTTATATTTATTTATACTTTTGAGATAAGAAAAATAAATAAGACTGTCCAGCACTGACCTCGACAGACGGGTTACCCATTGTCTAGTGTTCTAGTTAAAGTTAAATATTATTCTATATATAAATAGTAATCACAAACAAACATATATATATATATATATATATATATATATATATATATATATATATATATATATATTTACAATTAAACATCCAAATGCCTAAAAATGTATTAAACAAAACAAAAAGTCAGTAACAAATAACAAAAATTAATACAAAAATACAATTAGAAAAAAATAACAATACCTGAATAAAATGAACTGATGATGTTTCATTAAAATATCAGAATGCAATGAAGTGAGAATTGAAAAAATAAAATAAAATACTAAATATAAATAAAACATATGTTACAAAAAAACTTATACTTAAATATTAAGTGTAAGTTACACAAAAGCTTACATTATTATTCCTTTTCCCATAAACTATTTTACATATATATTTTACTGTATTTTTTTTCTTATAAACACGTTCAATCAATCAATCAATCAACCAACATAATATACGAACTTACTATAGTATATTTTAACTATCTCGTTAGTATATAATTTTACTAAAATATTCTAAATTTAAATTTCGTTTTCACAAAACTATCACACTTTCATTTCCAATTCTAAGTTACTTTATTTTTTATATTTCAATTCTGAGAATGCTGTGAAATGAGATTAAGACACTTTTCTTATAAACTATAAATTATGTTTATTTATCTGTGAATTTTTTTTTAAATAGTCAAGACCTTATGGTTTTTCATTATACATACTCTTTTTTATAAATAATTTCCTTATTTAAATTTACAACTGTATTTTAAAAATACAAGAAGTATTATTATTATCATTTAATTTTTTTATTTGCACCTGCGCAATTGCGCATCTAGCAAATTTGAATGAAGTTTCTTTCTCTTCGATTTTCTCCATGATCATTCAGTTATTTTGGAAATATATATATATATATCAATTTTTCAGTAGGTCTCTTGGCCAATGTCTTTTTAAACTTTTTTTATTAAGCCCAGGTAACAGGGAGTAGGAAAGCGGAAGAACGAGTGGGTTTGGGTGATATTGTGTCGATGAGTGGAATGTTATGTATTTGTTATGAATATATGATTTTATAGTTGGAATGTTCATGTCGCTGTGTATAGTGTGATTCGAAACATACCACGGTGCATTAATAATTTTTCTGAGAATTTTGGATTGTGTTATTTGAATCTTGTGTATGTGTACTCTTTTTGCTGAACCCCAAAGTTCTGCTCCATATGTCCAAATAAGTTTTAGTATACACAAGAAGTAAATGACAGGAAATGGAACATATCGGCATGGATAAAGACAAGTAGAGAGAAACTAGCCAGTGGTAGTACTCAAATCAAAAGTTCCACTTAGGAGGTCACAAGGCCATCAGTTCTTTTCAGACGCCTCGGAAGATTATCAGGAATTGAAGAGGCTGCTGGGTTTGATACTAGTGGGTTTGAGTGGGAATAAAATTTGTCATGAAATGATTGATATCGGATTCGGGCCAAATCAGCAACAAACGGGATATGAAGGTCATTATGGATTACTTTGTTCGTTTGAGGATTTTACGAAAGATTTTGGATTGTAAAGTCGAGAGGAATTCGGGGCTTAGTGGAGCCACAAAGCTCTTCTCCGTAAGTCCAGATGGGTCTAATGATTGAATGATGCATATGAGTCTTATAATTGGGAGGTTAGAACGTTTGTCTAGTAAATGTTGAAGTAGCCTGAAACGGAGAGTTTCTTGTCGTTTCAATGAAGTGATACTCTTAAACAGATAGAACACAAGTATAATAGAATTAACGATGGCTCACAAATCTTCCTAATTAATCAGTACAATTACGTGTCTGCTATAAACCTGGCACGCTACGAAATGGGACCTTAAGTTAAAGATATCTCACCTGGTTCTTCGCCTCGCAGCCCAGTAAAGAGGCTTAGCAGTTAGCTAGAGTAAGAGTGATGAACCAGTGAATATTGGTTCCTTGAAAGTGGTCAATATATCTTAGGGACTACCTCTGTGCTTGTAATTCTTCCACCAATGTTCGCTCTTTCAACTCCCTTCCCCATCAATCTCTGGGCTAAAGCTTGGAGAAAAAAAATCAGTTGGATAATCAAATAAAAACTGCCGTTGTGCGTAAGGATTCGTTATTCGGGTATGTGCAAGAAAACAGATAAATCTTGTGATGATCTCGGCTAATTTACTTCTTATCATACACTAATGTTATTCAATTAGATGAAAAAGTATCTTTATTTACTAAACCACGTCAACCTTTGAAGAAGAGAGGGATATGTTTCCTATTCATTAATGATCTAGAATTGCCATATCTCAAATATAATGATCACAGGGTGGAATCCCATTTCATTACTTAAAAATTATTCAGATCCAAGGATCTTAACTTTCCCTGAGATAACTGTTTGGGTAATGAGGGTAATATAGTACAATGACCTAAGACCCATGAAGAATCTTAGGTTCAGTACATGGTAGATACTATAGTGTTTCTAGGACTACGATTGTGCAAGCAGGTGATTTTTCCGAGATTGGTCTCAACCGCCAAGTTTTCCTTCCAGTTTGCTTTACCAACTTATTAAAATATTAATATAGCCTTCAGATGTTTACCATTCGGTATAGCGCCTATAAGACCTTATTTTCGAATACCTGAAGACGTTGTTCATCTTTCAGAGTTTGCGGCAGCGTTTCACATCCGTAAAGAACAGTTGGAAGGGTTCTATTAATTCTGATTTTTGGAATTTGGGACAAGTTTAGTGTTGTCGAGACCGAATAATAACAGGCATTTCCTATATTTAATCGCGCCTTTATTTCCTCTGGAATATCATTTTTCCTAGTTACTTAAATTAAAGTACTTATTGACTTATCGATATTAACTCATCGTCATGTTCAAACTCATTTCTTCCTAAAACAAAATCACCCAAATCTCCCTCTTTTCTGTTAGTGGCCATATGCTTAGATCCAAATTTACTTACTATCCTATTATTTATATAAGTATTTAAAAAAAATATTATTACAATTTTTAATGGATAGCGGCCAAAACCTTTGCTGGGATGGTTATTTCCCTATAAACCTGAAAATTGAAAAAAATAGCTTATTTATGCAAAAATAGAAATGTATGGAAATTCTATTTACTTACGATAATGGGAATAAAACGTTTCACTTTCTGAAGTTCAGATCGCGATGTCTCCGTGATAGGGAATAATATGATTCTGGGGTTCTTGAAAAGCTATGCAAATAACCTTACAATATTGAGATCTGACAAGGACTGCGGAAGACAGGCATCTTGACAGATTAAACGTGATTCGAAATAATTTAAGGTCGGAATCAAATTGGGTTCAGTGATTTACATAGGGATGAAAGGAATACTATTAGTTCTGTGCGGGACTAACACCTCGATTTGCATCCCGGCAATGAGTTCTCTCCTCGGCTGCGTGCTTAGGATAGGGCCATCTAATAGCAATCCTTGTCACTGACTAAGTTAACAAATTAGGAATATTCCTTGATTAGTTTGGCTGATAGCGTTCGATGACATGTAACATGGAAGTAAAAAAAAGAAGTTAATTCGTATAAAACAAAATAAATTTCTTCTTATCCTCAGCCCTGACGAAAGCCTGAAAGTTAGGCCGAAACGTTGGTAAAAATATCAGCTATATTTATTTGAGTAAAATGTATTGAGTGCACCTCCTAACCATTTTCGACGTTGCTCACGATACGTCCAATCTACTATTTCTTCATTAACAAAGAACATTTTGTTTTGTTTTCTAACCTGGGCTTGGTAGGTTGCTATGCTAACCACTAAACCACAGTTGGCTCTGTTGTTTTGGAAAGTTATGTGCGTCTGATGGAAATACCGTTAGAAACAAGTTACTCTGTAATTAACTAATAGATAATTAAGAAGGGGAATCCATTAAATTAGAAGCCAACTGGTATACCTTGTTGGCGAAACTATGTTAGAGATAATTCGATCAGTTGTTGAGTCGGAGTTCCGATAAAGCTTCTGAAGAGCTTTTGAAAACAAGTCCTCGAAGCTGAGTTATCGTTTATTATTATCAACAGGAAATTGTCTGATTAAGGAAAAAAAACCTAGGCGTTTCTGGTTTACAGTTTATACTTTAAAAAAAAAATTTAATAGGCAGTCATGAAAACTCCCGACAAAAGTGAAAACTCAAAATGTTGGAATAACTGTGTCCTTTTTTGAATATCTAAATCAATTATTGTCTGAATTCTTTAAATTTCCAATTTTTAAATGAAAATTATTAGTATTTTTTTATAATTATTGGTCAACTGTATATGTGTTAATAAACTACTTGAAAATGCCATCATCGTCATCATCATCATATTTTCCTCTTCTACCGTTATGCCGTTTCAGGATCTCTACAACCTCTCAACGTTGTTTTCAAGTGAAAACTTCTTTAGCCGCGTTTAGCGACATTTGGTAGGGAATAAACTTATAGCTTTATTTATTTTATTTTTTGAATCTGCGAATTAATAGTTGACCAATAATTATAAAAAAATACAAATAGTAATATGACGTAAGTCAATAAGATCCTAAAATTAAAAGTAATGTTCAAAGAACATCCGTCTCGTGTATACATCACAAAAATTGCGAGAACACGAGGACATGGGATCGGATAAGAGAAAAGACTTATCCTCTGCCGGTAGGCGGTCTTGGTGGCTCAAATGGATAGAGCGCTGTCACGGAGAGACAGAGGATCCGGGTTCGAATCACGGCCGAGGGCATGTCTTTTTATCTTTAAAATAAAAATATTTAAAATTATTAGTATTGCTTAGGCTTTTACATATACTGTCACTCTGAACTATATACATTTTTATTACTAGATACATTTTCAAGTATTTATTGGACAGAACATATGATGGGTTGCAGAAGCTCTTTTTCTGTTTATTATCAGTCCTGATGATGGCCTGAAAATTAGACTAAATCGTTGGTACGAAATAGAATGAGTTGTAGTTATTTGTGTAAAATATATTTACTGCATCCCCTGACCATTTTCAACTTTGCTCAAGATAGATCCACTCTACTATTTCTTTATAACTCATGTGCAGGTAACTAAGTGTCGCTTGGTGACGTCTGTCTCGAACATGTAGGTGACGCGAAGCCAAATGTCTACCCCCCTATCATAATATGCTAGAGAAGCTTTCACATCAGAATTAAAGCAGCTAAATAAATATTATAAGTAGATCATAAAGGATCACATAATCCACACAGGGTTCACTTGTCACCACAACTCATACCAATAGTTCACGTGGCATAACTGTTTATCTCTTATAAAGGTAAGCCTATCTGTTTGCCTTCAGTGTCTGCGGTTATCGCACACTCTCTGCTCTCAAAGGCAGGCATGTGGGTAGTGCTTAGCGATCATTATCTCTCCCAAAGTAGAGGCTGGAATCGTTTATATATAATATATAACCATATATATGATGTATATGTGTATAAATATACAATATATATACAGAAGTTGTTTCATTTCATCAGCTTCCAACGGTATACCAATTTTTGGCCTAGTAAATGAAATTCTAAATGTCAAGAAAAATTGTCAGTAGTTTCTTTGACTGGTTCTATCCAACGATAAATCGTTAATTATATGCTGGGAATCAAAGTATCCACTCTTAAGGTTTTTTTCATATAAATGTAAACAGCTTTATTGCGAAATTTATAATTGCCATATGCAATACAGATCTATCTTTTTTTTTCTCTTTATATATTTATCCGCACCTGTCAAATGAAAACAATGACAATCAGCAGATTGGCTGACAGTAAAATAATGACATGAGAGGCATGAAGAAGAACAGTAGCCAACCTCTCCCTTGGCTTGATTCAATTTTCTATTATAACAAATCCCTCATCCACATTCTTTTTAGTCTCCTCCTAGTTTTCTCTGGGATGAGAATCGTGGCCATTTGTTCTATCAATGGGTTTGGGTGTACGTGGAGTTTTTTCTTGAAAGCGCTTGTAGTACGTTCGTATGTGTTCGCCAACCATTGGTATTTTTAAGTCAGTATGCAGAGTTTTGTTATTGACATACTAAGGTGCTTTGGTGATAAGTCTAAGTACTTTTGACTGAAAAGTTTACAGTCGTTTTCTGTGAGTCTGTTTAGCGATCCCATGCATTTATAATGCGTATGTCCAAACTGGTTTTAGTCAGTAAGTATACGTGTTTAATTTCTGTCTTAAGTCTAATTTGGAGTTTTTCCTGAAGATTTAGTGATTAGCGTTTCATCCTAACATGAGGACCCCTTGTCATTCTCCTATCAAATATTAGTCCAAGGTACTGTACTTTGTCTGTCTTTGGGATGGGTGAATTATTAAGGTAAATGGGAGGGCATGCAGATCTAACTTAACCGCCGAGAACAACTTTAGATAAAGTTTTCGTGATGAATACAGAAATCGTTAGAATTGTTTTTATTTCATTTTTTTTTTATTTGATTTGGTTTAGCATCTCTTCGACTGCTGAGACTATTATTGACGACATCTCTTCTTAAATTTCTTGTCTTAACTTCCAGTGTTTTAAATACTTCAGCATCTTCTATATTATATCATTGTATGATGATGGTTCACAGTATGCTTTGTATAATCACAAATTTGGCTGTGTGGTTGATAAAGTCCTAAAAGTGGATGGAGATGAGCCAGCTTTGTACGCCTCATTCTTCTGACGTTAGGCCCTGTGGTGGGATTCAAGCAGTGTTTTTATATTTTGTTTGACGGAGGTGGTTTTGCGGAAATTTAGAATTGTTCTGATGCAATACTATCCGTGAACCCTGAACCCATGAAGAGCTTTGGGTTCAGTACATCGTAGAGAATGTACTGTTACTAGGACAACATTTGTGTAGGGAGGGTATTTGTAAGAGATCACGCTCAACTGGGAGCCCCAGTAAGGTCTGTTGATATCGCAGGGCCCACCCGTAGTTTTTTTACTTCCCTGCCACAGTCTGATTTCAGTTATGAACTTTCAGCACAGGAATTCTGCGCCCTGCACACCGAGATGCCCCATTTCCTACGACTGTCCTAGAGAAGTTATTTAAAACTTCGATAAGTCAAATCGGTTTGTTTATATAACAAAAATAAAAAAGTAGCATTTAATTTGAGTTTACATTTTTAAAATAATTTTATGTCTTTTTTTATTACTTATTTTAGTGTTTAATTACCTTTATGCAGTAAAAGGAGATAATGGAGTCCTGAAAAATATTCAGTCCGATTTTTTAATGGAATCAAAAGTTATGATCCATTGGGATGTTAGAGGTTTTTTTTGTTTGCTTTACTACATTTTTTTGGGACAAAATTTCGATTTATTTTATTCGTTTTGCGCATTAAAAAAAATATTAATGAAATTAGGTGCCAACAGCTTGGATCAATCTACAATTTTCTCATGGTTCAAATGCCGAATTTTCAACATATATTTTTTTTAAACCAGTGTTTATTTATTTTAAAAAAACTTCTTTCTTTGAAGTAATTAAGAGCCTCTCTTTGTAGGTGGTAATTAAAAATATGTAAATATAGACACAATCAACTTCGTACCTAACAAAGAGAGACCAAAGAAGAAATATTTTTCTTTTGAAAACTAATTTCCAGAAATAAATGTATAATATTAAATATATAAAATACCGAGAGAAGCAAAATATTATTGAAAACGTATTAACTTACATAGAGTTTTTGTTATGGGTGTTAGTATCTATATATATTGATTTTATAATTGGAAATAAATGTTTCAAAGGATACCAATAGAATATCAATATATAACTAAATGAAAAATTAAAAAGCTTATTTTAAAAGTGATAAGTTGTGTGATCCTCGAACTGAACGAGATTTTTATTTTAAAATTCTATAGCGATACTAATTACTAGTTGATTGGAAAACGGAAAGTTATTAAAGTAGCTATACATTTTTTTTCTTTGTGTCTTACGAAATACATTGATCACGATCCCATTTAAGGCTAGATTAAAAGCTTTCAAATGAAGAGAAAAGCAATTAGGTTAAAAAAAAATCATTTTTATTTTACTAATGTTGGCACAGCGATTATTAATTTTATTTTACCTTTTCTATAAACGCCAAAATGTAATTATAAAAAAATTATTGTAGTCTGATAGTAAGGTTATATCTAATTGAAAGTTTTTGTAATAATAATATACTCACCATTATATTATGATAAACGATATTTAAGTACTTATGTTAATTACAGAAGACTCTTATAAGATATATTTTGATTTAAGGGGTAGAGCTTTGGGGCTTGAGTAAACCATCCAATTCCTCTCGTATCCAATCCTAAGAATCCAAAATTTTCTGTCCAAAATTCCTCAATGTCTCTTACTTCGTTACGAATAACCCCATCCATAATGATTTGGCCTCAACCCGATATCAACCCTTTCATGAAAAACTTTATACCCACTTAAACCTAAGAGCCTCTTTAATACCCGATTATCCTTCCAGTTGAAAAGAAAACGACCTCGAGAACAATATAGTACTATGTTTAAATAAATAAATTTAAAAAAAGTTCTTATATTATGGGTTTGCAGATATGTAAAATATACTTTTCTAATTGAAATTCCTTTTTACAACTACTTATTTCTGGGTTCACAAATTGACACTAAGACACAGATTGAGTACACGTTGACATTAAGATGTACTCTGAGTCACGCAACCACACAATTGTGAAGCGTATATTCAATGTTCGTTGAGCATAAAATACGAAGACTTCATTAAAAACGCAATTTGTGCGCAATGTGATATTATACAATTATTATTTAGAGGTCATTGAACTCACAAGGAAGACAGTGTCCTCCAATGCCTATTTTAACAACTAACGTATGTTCTACTTTCATTTCACTGATGTAGTTGTTCAAAATTCTATAATATTGAGTTGCCATGCCGAAAATTCTGGTTCAAATCCCGCTAACGGCAAGACTTTTATTTAATCTTTTAGCGGTCGAAGATGGATCCTATTGGATCTAGGACACTCCTGGGGCTCACCCAGCCACTATAAAGTAGGCACCCAAATTAAGGGTGGGAAATCTGGCAGTTGATCGTGATCTAGGACAAATTATCCCTCTAAGCTACAGTTGTCTATGAAACAGTACAGTCCCTACATTGTACTGAACCCCAGACCCAGGAGGAGGTTTTTTTTTTTTTATAGGACACAAGAATTTTCAGTCTCTTAATATAAGGACAAGAAAACGAAGAATGCTCGAATTAACCACCAAATAATACTGTTGTCTTAAAAAAGTAATTTATATTTAAAATGGAACGTTTAGATTCATGGCACTCTATTAATGTGAATTTAAGCCCTGAAAACTCAAAGGTGATGAGAATGGGAAAAATCCTAACCTCATGAAGCTTGGGCAAGAGCTTGAAGCAAATGATTTAAGCGGTTGAGATATTGGTTTAAGAGATATGGAAGAGAGTAGAAGACTTTCCTTCCGGAAGAAAGTACTTGGTCGAGGACTTCCGGAGTACTTCTTGAGAAGCCACGGAAGAAGGAAGCTGGTAAGAGATGCTGGAGGAGGAGAGTCCGAAGTTTTACCAGATACATGTTAATTATGTTTTATGTGTGTATTTTATGGTAATCCTCTACTTACCTAAATTATTATTGCTCATGTCTTAAATTATATATTAAATGATAGTAACCTATACATGTAAATTGCTTTGTCCTGAATGACTGAGGGATCAACGCACATCCTAAACCACTGATCGTAGAGACCTGAAACTTGGAGGATTTGTTCTTTGTAAGGCGTAGGCATCCGATAAGAAAGGATTTTCCGAAATTCTACCTCATTCAGTTTTGAAATTAGACATATGAAATTTCGGATGTACGAGTAACTTATAGTTAAAAAAAATTAAATTATTTATTTAAAATTTTTTATAATTATTGGTCATTTTTTATGAGTTATAAATATTTTTATTTTTTAAAGAGAAAAGATAGGCCCTCGACCGGGATTTGAACCCGGAACCTTTGTCTCACCGTGACATCGCTCTGCCAATTGAGCTATCAAGGCCCCTCCCGGTCGAGGACTAACCTTCTCTCTCTTAGGTAGATCATATAAATAATAATATGACGAAAGTCAATAAGATCCTAAATTAAAATTAATGTTCAAAGAACTTCGTTCTAGTGTATTCATCGCAAAAATGGCGGGAGTACACTGGGGCTTTAGGATCTACCTAAAAGAGAGAAGGTTAGTCCTCGACCGGGAGGGGCCTTGATAGCTCAATTGGCAGAGCGATGTCACGGTGAGACAAAGGTTCCGGGTTCAAATCCCAGTCGAGGGCCTATCTTTTCTCTTTAAAAAATAAAAATATTTATAACTCATAAAAAATGACCAATAATTATAAAAAATTATAAATAATAATATGACGAAAGTCAATAAGATCCTAAATTAAAATTAATGTTCAAAGAACTTCGTTCTAGTGTATTCATCGCAAAAATGGCGGGAGTACACTGGCTGGGGCTTTAGGATCTACCTAAAAGAGAGAAGGTTAGTCCTCGACCGGGAGGGGCCTTGATAGCTCAATTGGCAGAGCGATGTCACGGTGAGACAAAGGTTCCGGGTTCAAATCCCGGTCGAGGGCCTATCTTTTCTCTTTAAAAAATAAAAATATTTATAACTCATAAAAAATGACCAATAATTATAAAAAATTATAAATAATAATATGACGAAAGTCAATAAGATCCTAAATTAAAATTAATGTTCAAAGAACTTCGTTCTAGTGTATTCATCGCAAAAATGGCGGGAGTACACTGGCTGGGGCTTTAGGATCTACCTAAAAGAGAGAAGGTTAGTCCTCGACCGGGAGGGGCCTTGATAGCTCAATTGGCAGAGCGATGTCACGGTGAGACAAAGGTTCCGGGTTCAAATCCCGGTCGAGGGCCTATCTTTTCTCTTTAAAAAATAAAAATATTTATAACTCATAAAAAATGACCAATAATTATAAAAAATTATAAATAATAATATGACGAAAGTCAATAAGATCCTAAATTAAAATTAATGTTCAAAGAACTTCGTTCTAGTGTATTCATCGCAAAAATGGCGGGAGTACACTGGGGCTTTAGGATCTACCTAAAAGAGAGAAGGTTAGTCCTCGACCGGGAGGGGCCTTGATAGCTCAATTGGCAGAGCGATGTCACGGTGAGACAAAGGTTCCGGGTTCAAATCCCGGTCGAGGGCCTATCTTTTCTCTTTAAAAAATAAAAATATTTATAACTCATAAAAAATGACCAATAATTATAAAAAATTATAAATAATAATATGACGAAAGTCAATAAGATCCTAAATTAAAATTAATGTTCAAAGAACTTCGTTCTAGTGTATTCATCGCAAAAATGGCGGGAGTACACTGGCTGGGGCTTTAGGATCTACCTAAAAGAGAGAAGGTTAGTCCTCGACCGGGAGGGGCCTTGATAGCTCAATTGGCAGAGCGATGTCACGGTGAGACAAAGGTTCCGGGTTCAAATCCCGGTCGAGGGCCTATCTTTTCTCTTTAAAAAATAAAAATATTTATAACTCATAAAAAATGACCAATAATTATAAAAAATTATAAATAATAATATGACGAAAGTCAATAAGATCCTAAATTAAAATTAATGTTCAAAGAACTTCGTTCTAGTGTATTCATCGCAAAAATGGCGGGAGTACACTGGGGCTTTAGGATCTACCTAAAAGAGAGAAGGTTAGTCCTCGACCGGGAGGGGCCTTGATAGCTCAATTGGCAGAGCGATGTCACGGTGAGACAAAGGTTCCGGGTTCAAATCCCGGTCGAGGGCCTATCTTTTCTCTTTAAAAAATAAAAATATTTATAACTCATAAAAAATGACCAATAATTATAAAAAATTATAAATAATAATATGACGAAAGTCAATAAGATCCTAAATTAAAATTAATGTTCAAAGAACTTCGTTCTAGTGTATTCATCGCAAAAATGGCGGGAGTACACTGGCTGGGGCTTTAGGATCTACCTAAAAGAGAGAAGGTTAGTCCTCGACCGGGAGGGGCCTTGATAGCTCAATTGGCAGAGCGATGTCACGGTGAGACAAAGGTTCCGGGTTCAAATCCCGGTCGAGGGCCTATCTTTTCTCTTTAAAAAATAAAAATATTTATAACTCATAAAAAATGACCAATAATTATAAAAAATTATAAATAATAATATGACGAAAGTCAATAAGATCCTAAATTAAAATTAATGTTCAAAGAACTTCGTTCTAGTGTATTCATCGCAAAAATGGCGGGAGTACACTGGCTGGGGCTTTAGGATCTACCTAAAAGAGAGAAGGTTAGTCCTCGACCGGGAGGGGCCTTGATAGCTCAATTGGCAGAGCGATGTCACGGTGAGACAAAGGTTCCGGGTTCAAATCCCGGTCGAGGGCCTATCTTTTCTCTTTAAAAAATAAAAATATTTATAACTCATAAAAAATGACCAATAATTATAAAAAATTATAAATAATAATATGACGAAAGTCAATAAGATCCTAAATTAAAATTAATGTTCAAAGAACTTCGTTCTAGTGTATTCATCGCAAAAATGGCGGGAGTACACTGGGGCTTTAGGATCTACCTAAAAGAGAGAAGGTTAGTCCTCGACCGGGAGGGGCCTTGATAGCTCAATTGGCAGAGCGATGTCACGGTGAGACAAAGGTTCCGGGTTCAAATCCCGGTCGAGGGCCTATCTTTTCTCTTTAAAAAATAAAAATATTTATAACTCATAAAAAATGACCAATAATTATAAAAAATTATAAATAATAATATGACGAAAGTCAATAAGATCCTAAATTAAAATTAATGTTCAAAGAACTTCGTTCTAGTGTATTCATCGCAAAAATGGCGGGAGTACACTGGCTGGGGCTTTAGGATCTACCTAAAAGAGAGAAGGTTAGTCCTCGACCGGGAGGGGCCTTGATAGCTCAATTGGCAGAGCGATGTCACGGTGAGACAAAGGTTCCGGGTTCAAATCCCGGTCGAGGGCCTATCTTTTCTCTTTAAAAAATAAAAATATTTATAACTCATAAAAAATGACCAATAATTATAAAAAATTATAAATAATAATATGACGAAAGTCAATAAGATCCTAAATTAAAATTAATGTTCAAAGAACTTCGTTCTAGTGTATTCATCGCAAAAATGGCGGGAGTACACTGGGGCTTTAGGATCTACCTAAAAGAGAGAAGGTTAGTCCTCGACCGGGAGGGGCCTTGATAGCTCAATTGGCAGAGCGATGTCACGGTGAGACAAAGGTTCCGGGTTCAAATCCCGGTCGAGGGCCTATCTTTTCTCTTTAAAAAATAAAAATATTTATAACTCATAAAAAATGACCAATAATTATAAAAAATTATAAATAATAATATGACGAAAGTCAATAAGATCCTAAATTAAAATTAATGTTCAAAGAACTTCGTTCTAGTGTATTCATCGCAAAAATGGCGGGAGTACACTGGCTGGGGCTTTAGGATCTACCTAAAAGAGAGAAGGTTAGTCCTCGACCGGGAGGGGCCTTGATAGCTCAATTGGCAGAGCGATGTCACGGTGAGACAAAGGTTCCGGGTTCAAATCCCGGTCGAGGGCCTATCTTTTCTCTTTAAAAAATAAAAATATTTATAACTCATAAAAAATGACCAATAATTATAAAAAATTATAAATAATAATATGACGAAAGTCAATAAGATCCTAAATTAAAATTAATGTTCAAAGAACTTCGTTCTAGTGTATTCATCGCAAAAATGGCGGGAGTACACTGGCTGGGGCTTTAGGATCTACCTAAAAGAGAGAAGGTTAGTCCTCGACCGGGAGGGGCCTTGATAGCTCAATTGGCAGAGCGATGTCACGGTGAGACAAAGGTTCCGGGTTCAAATCCCGGTCGAGGGCCTATCTTTTCTCTTTAAAAAATAAAAATATTTATAACTCATAAAAAATGACCAATAATTATAAAAAATTATAAATAATAATATGACGAAAGTCAATAAGATCCTAAATTAAAATTAATGTTCAAAGAACTTCGTTCTAGTGTATTCATCGCAAAAATGGCGGGAGTACACTGGCTGGGGCTTTAGGATCTACCTAAAAGAGAGAAGGTTAGTCCTCGACCGGGAGGGGCCTTGATAGCTCAATTGGCAGAGCGATGTCACGGTGAGACAAAGGTTCCGGGTTCAAATCCCGGTCGAGGGCCTATCTTTTCTCTTTAAAAAATAAAAATATTTATAACTCATAAAAAATGACCAATAATTATAAAAAATTATAAATAATAATATGACGAAAGTCAATAAGATCCTAAATTAAAATTAATGTTCAAAGAACTTCGTTCTAGTGTATTCATCGCAAAAATGGCGGGAGTACACTGGGGCTTTAGGATCTACCTAAAAGAGAGAAGGTTAGTCCTCGACCGGGAGGGGCCTTGATAGCTCAATTGGCAGAGCGATGTCACGGTGAGACAAAGGTTCCGGGTTCAAATCCCGGTCGAGGGCCTATCTTTTCTCTTTAAAAAATAAAAATATTTATAACTCATAAAAAATGACCAATAATTATAAAAAATTATAAATAATAATATGACGAAAGTCAATAAGATCCTAAATTAAAATTAATGTTCAAAGAACTTCGTTCTAGTGTATTCATCGCAAAAATGGCGGGAGTACACTGGCTGGGGCTTTAGGATCTACCTAAAAGAGAGAAGGTTAGTCCTCGACCGGGAGGGGCCTTGATAGCTCAATTGGCAGAGCGATGTCACGGTGAGACAAAGGTTCCGGGTTCAAATCCCGGTCGAGGGCCTATCTTTTCTCTTTAAAAAATAAAAATATTTATAACTCATAAAAAATGACCAATAATTATAAAAAATTATAAATAATAATATGACGAAAGTCAATAAGATCCTAAATTAAAATTAATGTTCAAAGAACTTCGTTCTAGTGTATTCATCGCAAAAATGGCGGGAGTACACTGGGGCTTTAGGATCTACCTAAAAGAGAGAAGGTTAGTCCTCGACCGGGAGGGGCCTTGATAGCTCAATTGGCAGAGCGATGTCACGGTGAGACAAAGGTTCCGGGTTCAAATCCCGGTCGAGGGCCTATCTTTTCTCTTTAAAAAATAAAAATATTTATAACTCATAAAAAATGACCAATAATTATAAAAAATTATAAATAATAATATGACGAAAGTCAATAAGATCCTAAATTAAAATTAATGTTCAAAGAACTTCGTTCTAGTGTATTCATCGCAAAAATGGCGGGAGTACACTGGCTGGGGCTTTAGGATCTACCTAAAAGAGAGAAGGTTAGTCCTCGACCGGGAGGGGCCTTGATAGCTCAATTGGCAGAGCGATGTCACGGTGAGACAAAGGTTCCGGGTTCAAATCCCGGTCGAGGGCCTATCTTTTCTCTTTAAAAAATAAAAATATTTATAACTCATAAAAAATGACCAATAATTATAAAAAATTATAAATAATAATATGACGAAAGTCAATAAGATCCTAAATTAAAATTAATGTTCAAAGAACTTCGTTCTAGTGTATTCATCGCAAAAATGGCGGGAGTACACTGGGGCTTTAGGATCTACCTAAAAGAGAGAAGGTTAGTCCTCGACCGGGAGGGGCCTTGATAGCTCAATTGGCAGAGCGATGTCACGGTGAGACAAAGGTTCCGGGTTCAAATCCCGGTCGAGGGCCTATCTTTTCTCTTTAAAAAATAAAAATATTTATTTAAAATGATTTGTCAACAAACTTTACGTGGCAGACCAAATTCCACCCGAGCGAAGTCGTGGGCAAAAGCTAGTAATAATCCTCAAGTATTGACATGGTTTTTCCTTACGCTAGTACTAACACTTGGTCTCACGGGCCACCTGATTTAAAAATTCATTAATAAATTTATAATAAAATATATAAATATTTTGTTGCTTGTTATTGCTTATATAAACCTTCTTGTATTTATATTACTCACAATCAACGAATATATGATTTTTTTTTTTTAATTTCAGTAAAACAATAAATAACGATCAATGAATGAAATAGTGAAAATCAATATTACCTATTTTAAAATTTGACTATTTAAAATTGTGTATTTGTGAATTAATAATATAAAAATACTTTTAAAAATTAAAATTATCAATTTTTCAAGAAATCGACAAAAAGTTTCATATTGAATGATAATTGTTGGCCTTGATAATGTATGTTGAAGAAATTGGTCCGGGTAGAAGTCACTGAATGAATTTCTCGTTTAATTTGAGAAAATCTTTATTGATAGCCAACGTTTCGACCTACGTTGTAGGCCTTCTTCAGGGCTATATGGAAAATACAGACAATATAAGAAAATGGTACAAATATATTAAAAATAAACCAAAAGAAGGTGAATACAGGCAAAAAAATGATAAAGATGTACAGTAAGGTATCTTTATCATTTTTTTTGCCTGTATTCACCTTCTTTTGGTTTATTTATATTTAAAATGTTTTAATATATGTGCACCATTTTCTTATATTGTCTGTATTTTGCATATAGCCCTGAAGAAGACCTACAACGTAGGTCGAAACGTTGGCTATCAATAAAGATTTTCTCAAATTAAACGAGAAATTCATTCAGTGACCTCTACCCGCACCAATATCTTCAACAGACAAAAAGTTTCTTTCATCACTCATATTGGTTTTTAGCGTATAAACAAAGGAAAGATGTTTTCCTCATTTAAAGTTGGTATGTAACTATCGAACAACTCTAACAAGAGAGTAGTTTGTCAAAAAACATCGGGCGATCAGTCCTAATAACTATTTTTGAATTGCAAGATTGGAGATTCCATAATTGTAGCATAACTAAAACATAAAATAATGTTTAAATTAGAAAATAATAAAAAAAAAACAGTTAACATCGTAAGGTCGTAACGGATGAAATGTCAGTTTCGTTTATTTACAGTTTTCTTTTCATTAGGGATTATATTTTTTGTACGCAAACAATTTTAACCATAGCGTCGCGGAGGCGTTCCGAAACATTAATATTGCTTACGGTGAAGATACAGTGAGCGAAAGAACAATCTTCCGTTGGTTTGAAAAATTTCGGTCTTGGAATTATGACCTTACCAACAAAGAACGTGGTAGGCCGAAGACTAAATTGGACAACGAAAAGTTGAAAGAGCTGGCCGAAGCCTTTCCCAAACTACTTGTGAATTAGGTTCACAACTAGGAGCGAGTGCCATGACTGTTTCCAGGAACCTTAAGGAGCTTAGTAAGGCAAAAAAGCTGGTAATATGAGTACCACATGAATTAACAAAGGCCCAGTAGCTCACCCGATTTTCTTTCAAGAGCTGAATATAGAGGTCCTTCCTCACCCACCATATTTTCCGGACCTTTCTCCAACTTTTTACTTTTTCCGTAGTTTGGATAATTTTTTAAGAAATAAAAAAGTTGACAACGAAAATGCCCTGAATTCGGTCTTCCAAGACTTCGCTTCTTCCTTGACACCTAATTCCTACAGAGCAGGGATAGAAATGCGTGTTTCACGTTGGTAGAAGTATATTAAAAGTGAAGGACCATATTTTGATTAATAAAATATTGTTTAATGATTTGTTTGCTAATATTTTAAATTTACACCTCCACTGACATTCCATATATTGTAACCCAATATTTTGTTAAAATTTATAACTTTAAAAGTATCAATAATTAACATTAAATAATAAATATAAGAAAGCTCACCAATATAGATCAAAAGAAATATAGATTAAAAGAAAGCTCACCTTGAAAAAATTAAGGGAGTCGCTAAAGTACTGAGGCATGGTTCGTGGGACCAGGCGTTGATTACATTTTTTTAACAAACTTTAGAAGTAACCTTCCCATTCAAGTAACCACATTCACATTCAATAAGGTACTAGCATGATGGAAAGGTACTAAGTCATAAGGGGATTTTCCATGATCAAAAGGATGGGAAATTCGAGAAAATGGGTACCAAAAGGTCCCATGTCTCAGTACTTGATGGTTAATAAAGTATATTCACTATAATTATTTAGGTGCTTACTTAATCCAGATGAATTATGAATATATATATGAATAAATATATAATTATATATTTAGGAATACAATATCGATGGTCTAAGGTATTAAGTAGATTATTAAAGTAGTAAATACATTCATATCCAACCTCTGGGAAAAAATCCGATATATTATATATTAGAATAAGCTAGGACATTAAATGAAATAGTAACTTGAGTAATCATCATTGCAGGAGACAACAAATATTTATATCATAATTATTTTAAATTAAAATAAAATCAATGTTGTGAATTAATTCGATTACAAATAATTGATTGATATGACTTAATGAAGGTAACGGGTGTTTATTAATTGATGTTTAATATTTACATAGACTCTGATTGTAAATTTTTAATTAATAGTGTTGTAATCACAAATCATCCATTTATTAATAAAAATAAATAATTACTCTCGACATCTCAAAATTAAAAAGAATTAATACAATATTTTTATTCTCTTAAAACATAACTACAAATACCTTTAAAATATTATTTTAACTATCGACTCTACCCACATTTGCTCGGGTATCAAGGCACAGTATGCCTACATGATTTGTCTGTGCAACGCATTTGTTTTTATCACGTACCGGTCACTTGAATATCGTTGGTTAGGCTTCTTTGGGAGTCTTTATTTTCTTGCTTCCCATCTCAGCTAATGTACTTTATTATATAGAAATTAAAAAAAATTAAAACTAAACCAAATATTTCTTTATATACGAACCAGCTTCTGCCCGCGGCTTCGCTCTCGTGGAATTTGGTCTGCCACATAAAGTTTCGTGAAAGATCATTTAATATAAATAATATAATTTTTTTTTTTTTAAATATAAGTTACTCGTACATCCAAAATTTCAGATGTCTAACTTCATAACTGACGGATTCTATACAACCTTTGAACCTCTATTATATTAAAGGGGAAACCCTTGGGGTGGAATTATCCACATTTCTTTCTTAAACTATACAAAGAACCTATCTACGAATTTCAAGATGCTAAGTTCCTGATTTGCCTTTAATTATGTACTATAACGGGGGGGGCACATTCCGCCGTGCACCCCATAAATCTGCCCTAGCTGTAGCCTATGATGCATAACCTATTTTACTCAATAATTTTCATCCAAATCCGTCCAGTAGTTTTTGCGTGAAAGAGGGACAAACATACAAACTTTCACATTTATAATATTAGTAAGATTAGTAGGATATCAAACCAAATAGTTTCACTCAAGTTCTTTCTGTTATTTTAACAACTATGTGATTTGACTTTATTTATGTCCTATAATGGATCCTCCACAGTACCTAAAAAACAGTCGGGAGGGCACGTGCCCCCATGCGTTCTCCCTAAACCGCGCTTGCTATAGCCTATGTGTTATTCTGATGTATAACCTATATTACTGTGAAGTTTCATCCAAATCCGTCCAGTAGTTTTTGCGTGAAAGAGGGACAAACATACAAACTTTCACATTTATAATATTAGTAAGAGTAGTAGGATATCAAACCAAATAGTTTCACTCAAGTTCTTTCAGTTATTTTAACAACTATTATCATGTGATTTGCCTTTATTTATGTCCTATAATGGATCCTCCACAGTACCTAAAAAACAGTCGGGAGGGCACGTGCCCCCATGCGTTCTCCCTAAACCGCGCTTGCTATAGCCTATGTGTTATTCTGATGTATAACCTATATTACTGTGAAGTTTCATCCAAATCCGTCCAGTAGTTTTTGCGTGAAAGAGGGACAAACATACAAACTTTCACATTTATAATATTAGTAAGAGTAGTAGGATATCAAACCAAATAGTTTCACTCAAGTTCTTTCAGTTATTTTAACAACTATTATCATGTGATTTGCCTTTATTTATGTCCTATAATGGATCCTCCACAGTACCTAAAAAACAGTCGGGAGGGCACGTGCCCCCATGCGTTCTCCCTAAACCGCGCTTGCTATAGCCTATGTGTTATTCTGATGTATAACCTATATTACTGTGAAGTTTCATCCAAATCCGTCCAGTAGTTTTTGCGTGAAAGAGAGACAAACATACAAACTTTCACATTTATAATATTAGTAAGAGTAGTAGGATATCAAACCAAATAGTTTCACTCAAGTTCTTTCAGTTATTTTAACAACTATTATCATGTGATTTGCCTTTATTTATGTCCTATAATGGATCCTCCACAGTACCTAAAAAACAGTCGGGAGGGCACGTGCCCCCATGCGTTCTCCCTAAACCGCGCTTGCTATAGCCTATGTGTTATTCTGATGTATAACCTATATTACTGTGAAGTTTCATCCAAATCCGTCCAGTAGTTTTTGCGTGAAAGAGAGACAAACATACAAACTTTCACATTTATAATATTAGTAAGATTTATTATCTTGCACGTTAGATAATTATTAGGGATTGGGCAAGCAGCGCCTTCGGTGAAATCCATCGATATTCCAACCCATTTACACAAAAATTATATACCTAAGCCTTTCTGGTGGATTACTCTATCTATTGGTGAAACCCTCTTGAAAATCTGTACAGTAGTTATTGAGTTTACCGCGGACGAGGACTTTGTTTTATGTATTTTGTATAGATAACTCAATATTTCTCGGCAGTACGTATATTTATATATACTTTTAAAAAATAGAACATTATATTCTTTAAATTATTGCAAAATGACAGCTCTGTGTATATGCTTCTTTCTTCGGGAGATAAACCAACTGAGGATTAGGTGAATATCACTTGGTCCATTTCTTTTCTTTTCACTTCCTCGACACTTCCTTTATCCTCTCGAAGTGTTGAGTCTTTCTCTCATCCGTTCACTCCCCCCCCCCCCCCAAACTCCTTTCTTCCTTTCAATTACAAGGACCCGCATTATGCTACTTCTTTTTCAGAATTTAACTTCGACAATCCTCGAATGCTATCTTAATTTGTTTATATATCTGTTATATTTTAAAGTTTAAGAAATCGTATTTTTATCCAACCCCATCATATCGCTCTTAAAAAGAACAACTTCATATCTCTAAAAACCTAACTTTTCAATAGTGTTATTTGAAAGTTCAATGCGAGTTAAAAAATAAAAATTTGAGTATCGGTAAAGCAAAGCATTCCTATTTTAACTTATGTTATTATTACTATAAAACTTCAAGTGTAAACATGATACACCTAAAAACATGTTGGAAATGGAATTTCGAATAAAAAGAAACATGTCGTTACGGAAATAAAAACTTTCACGAACTCAACTGAAGGTTTCAAAATAGCCAAATTTAGATTTATATTCTCTTGAAGAAGCGATATTTTATGAAATTCAATTGCCTTTTACCCCTACCTGTACCAATAAAACCCGTGAACGGTTATAGTACATAGGAGAGACTGTACTGTTTCAGGGACAACGGTTATTCAAGAAGGTGACATGTCCTAGATCACGCTAAACGGCCAGATTCCTCCCCTATTTTGGGTACCCTATTTTGATAATATTTTATAGAGGTCGGGTAATCCCCAGAAGGGTCCTAGATCCTATATGATCCATCTTCGGCAGCAAACAGACTAAATTAAAGTCTTTATGAGGATTTTACAAAGGATTTTGCATTGTAAGGATTGGATAGGAGATGAATTGGATGGTCTAGTAGAGCCCTAAAGTTCAACTCCGTATGTCTAAATAGCTGTCATGTAAATGAGTCTTTTGTTATTAATTGGGAGCTTGGAGCGTTCGTCCAGTAAATGTTGAAGTAGGCGAAAACGTTGAGCAGTTTCTTGTCTTTTTACTGTCAACAAATTCAAAATGAAATGAATTATTTCTAAGAAATTACTGTAATCAATTTTATCCAAATCATCAAAACGCAACTCTCAACGCAAGTTTCCCCCCAATTTTGGGCATCCACATTATAGAGCATGGGTAAGCATAAGAAATATCTTCAGATCCATTCGTGGCAGTTAATAGATTAAATCATTTATCTAACACAGCTGGGTTTGTTCGTTCATTTAACCTCACTTTATGCTGCAATGGCTAATCGGACGATGCTACCGTGGGAGCTCTAAATTTTTCCTAACCAAGTTTAATTCGGAAAGGGATCTTTAACGAGTACCTGACACCCTACAGGCTCGGGACCCCCGTTTAACGTCCCTTCCGAAGGACGGCATAACCAATGATTTTTTACTTTATTTGAAAAATCCTAGTGCCAACTGCCCGGCTACGAACCCTTGATCTTAGATATAGATAGTTGTTATGATAAACACTACACCACAGGTAGCCCCTAGCTGAAATTGAAACTTATTAGGACGCTAGCAACTAACTCTTCAATCCAACTTACAGTTATTTTGCCATCCACCTTTTCACAGTTCCTCTTTACTCCCATTTTTGTAAAGAAGACACCTGGCCTAAACTTAATCTGAACTGCTTCGCCCACGATCCGAAGGGCACGTAACACCTGGGCTCTTGGCTCCTGATTAAAAAGTTGTCGACGTGATAAATTGTAAGGGCTTTAAGTGGAACCTTGATTAATTCGCAGTCCGAGTCGGTAACATTTTTAAATTTATGAACCAAAGTTTTATAAGTAATGCAGTTTTTCTAAATTGTTGGTTATTGTTTTCTTAAAGTTCTATTTTTTCTTTTCATATTTAAATGTTCAGATTGTACAAGATATTTCCTGACTTCTTTGTTATTTAATGTCCACAATGTTGTTGTTCTGGAAGGAGAGAATTCTGAATGTATATTATATGGCTACGAGGAAACATGCCAGTTAAGAATAGGCCATTTTAATTAATATACTGGCAGCTAACTTTGCCAGCTTTGGTTTTGTTTCTACTGGATATATTAATTGTTAAATGGATTTGTACAAACTGTTATTTTACATATTTAGTGTAATATATATATATATATATATATATATATATATATATATATATATATATATATATCTTTTTTAATACTCTCGACTGTTATATATATATATATATATATATATATATATATATATATATATATTCTATGTTTTCTTTTCTTGAGTTTCAGTCCTTTTTTTATTTATACCATTTCTCAGGCGACGTTTCGAGACCAGGCTTCGTTTCATAATCATGCCCTAACAATGAAAAATGAGACACTTTAAAATAAAACCAAAATAAAACACTCAAACAAAATAAAAATAAAAATGACCCGTTTAAGATGTAACCAGATATTGTGTAGTTACAATTTTAAAAATCCATCTCCCCATCACCGACCAGCTACCTCACACGATACACAACAAGTCTTCTCTGGTCTGATCAACGGTCAAGTAATCCGTTTCCAGAGGACAGCGGCTTTATTTACTTGCTATATTCGACTATCTAAAGCGAGTTAATCATTCTGAATTAATTAAATTCGCGTAGCATGAGCTCAAACCTTAAACATCAGATTTCTTGTTTACAGCACGATCCTTAAATTTTCTATAGTTATCATTTCTTTCATGTTTCTTTTAAAGTTATTTCTCTCGTGGTGTATCACTTTAGGTCCATCAAATTTAAATGCATGTTTTGTATTTCTAAAGTGTGTATTGAGAGCTGGAGAGATGTTTTTTTTTTTTTAAATTGTAACTACACAATATCTGGTTACATCTTAAACGGGTCATTTTTATTTTTATTTTGTTTGAGTGTGCTGTTTGGTGGTTTTATTTTAAAGTGTTTCATTTTCATTGTTAGGGCATGATTATGAGACAAAGAAAATGGTATAAATAAAAAAAGGACTGAAACTCAAGAAAAGAAAACATAGAATATATATATATATATATATATATATATATATATATATATATATATATATATATATATATATATATATATATATAAATGTAACCTTTTAATCTTTTAACGTAAAGTTCGTCTCGAGTTGACTGGAATCTATTTTTTAAGAACGAGCTCTATGGGACATGGGACCCGTCTATTGTATACTATTGTATTAGAAGGATCAAAAGTGGATAATACCAAATTTTCAAAAATGGACCTTTTCACAATTTCGCCTAACACTACGTACTCTTTGCTGCCTTATTTATATTGGTTTTTGCCCGATTCTGAGCCTAAATTATCGGTAGCATAAAGCATTTATTGACTAAACTACTAAAAAACGTGAAGAAATGAATTTTTTAAATTTGGAGTTATCTTTTTTTGAATCTTAATGCCTCATATTACGTATATTGATTTCTATATTCTTCTTATTTTCGGTGTATTCTTTATTCGTCTATTCTTTCATCCTTCTGCTGTTTCTTTCTATCATTGACCACTTCGTTCCTTTTTCACTGTTTCGTGGACTCAAGATCCTCTTCGTAAAAACATCTCTGTTCCCTTAAATTATTTCTCTCCAAATCTTTCTTTACTTGCCGGATCCAGGATATTTGTTGACTTTTTCTACCTTACTTAAATACGAGTACTTGAATATTCTTTCCGTTAATCTGTAACTTTATTAAACTTAAACAACGATGTTATGTTTCTTATTATTTCCGTTATTGGTATTATTCCATGGTCCTGTATCATTATGTAATCTATCATATCCTCTTATTTGTTCTGTACTTTTCAACATTTTGTGCTATAAATCTTATATAAGTCTAGTTAAGTACTACACAATCAGCAATGTTAATAATTAGATCAATGATTAGTGAAGAAACCTTTCTAAAGAATATTTTAAAAGATCTTTGATAATTAACACATTTTTTATTCAACCGAATATGTCATTAATCAAGTTTTTTTTTTATCAAAGAATAGAGAAGTCCCTCAAAGATAAAATATTTAACTGAAGTTTCCCGTACTTTGTAAAAGGGGCGAATCAAAACTAAGAATACAGGATGTAATTATGATCTCCTTCTGTCTTTGATCATCTCATTACTGGAGCCCCTGAGGTACCGGATAAACGTGGCAATTTAAAAGCTCCTTGAAATTTAAGAGAACCGCTATAAAGGAATGAATTGAGCCGTTTAAATTGCCCTTCAGTAAGACCTATAATGCTTTTAAGATATTTGAGAAAGAGTTTTTTTTTTTTAAAGTGGAAACTTGTTTTCCGCGTTCAGCGACTTTTGGTAGGGGATAAACATGTAGGTTCGCGTCAGCAACATGTTCGAGACTGGCGACACCTAGCGTCCAGTGCATCAGTTATACAATTTCATTTAATCATCCTTAGTTTAAAGGTTAGAATTCCATTTATGTAAGAATAACTACATTTGCCTAAAAAGTCGTTTAATTGTTGTGAAATTGAAATTTGAACTTTTCGTATCCCCTGGAAGACTCTATTCAATTTGTGTTTTAGATAATCATTATTTGGATTGCTCAACTAAAATCACTGTAAAAGACAATAGTGTATACTAAATATACTTATATATTTAAGTAGAAATATTAATATCGAAAACAAAGTATTCATTGAGTAACTATCATTGTTATCAGTATTTGCGTTGAAAAATTTGTTAGTATTTGTTTCCTAATATTTGATAATTGAAATAATCGTGGAATGAATACAATTAGTTCCTGGTAAAATAGAATTCAAGTATTTCGATCGGATTTTTTACGCGTATTTTTTATTATTTATTTATTGATATTTAAAACTGTATTACAATATATAAATAAATAGGCTAAGTGATACATAATGACAAGTAGAGAAACTACCCATTGGTAGTACTCAAATCACAAGTTCAACTAAGAATTCAAGGAATTCAGGAGGAAGCTAGGTTTGAAACTAGAGGGTCCAAATTAGCAACAAAAGGGACATTAAGGTCGTTATGGATGACTTTATTCTTAACAAAATAAGGAGCATTGAGGATTTTACGAAGGATTTTGGAATGTAGGGATTGGATATGACCGGAATTTAATGGCTTAGTGCAGCCCCAAAGCTCTACTCCGTCAGTCTAAATATATCGTAAGTTGGCCATATAGATGACTCTTTTGTACTTTATTGGGAGCTTAGAGCGTTTGACTAGTGAGTGTTGAAGTAGCCTGAAGCGTCGAGCTGTTTCTTGTCTTTTCAGTCTTGTATGAGGATTCCAGGTTAATCGTTTGTCGAGATGCAACCCTAAGTATCCGATCTGTTCTACAGGCACCTGTGGGATATTATTAAAGGATACTGAAGGGCAGGAAGTCATTGGTTTACGTCGTAAGGTAAAAGCGATTTGATGCGATTTTTAGAATTTATTTTAATTCTCCAGTTTTGACACCATTCTTCGAGATCAGTGAAATGAGATTGGAGGATTTAGGATGCAATAACTGGAATGGTGTTGACTGATAATACACATGTATCATCAGCATACGTGGTAAGGATAGTGTTAGGATGAGGTGGGATGTCAGCTGTATAAACTGTATAAAGGATTGGGCCAAGGATACTATCTTGAGGAACGCATATTTTAAAATTGAAAATTGTATAAAATTTGTGTTCCTTGTAATTAAGCAGATCGCAATGGACTGTTATCGGCCATTATTTATAACCTGAACCCTGATAATTTATAACGTGATACTCATAATGCCTACTTAATTATTTAGATTAACGGAAAATGAAATATAGAGGATGTAATAGTAAAATGCTGATTCTAGAGTCCTCTAGCCAAGCCCTTCTCTTATAGAATGTTTTTCTATACTTATGCCAAAAAAAAACCTCATTTCATCTGGTCAAATTGATCTGAAAACCAATTTCACATAACTTTTAACACCTAAGTACCAGGTTTTATAATAAGCGTTTTTCATTATAATTATTATTTATCATTTAAAAAAAACCTGTACCACTACATCCCATGAAGGGTCTGGGGTCCAATACATGGTAGAGACAGTACTGTTTCATGGACAATGGTTGTGCGGGGAGGTGATTAGTCGTAGATCGCGCTCAACTGCCAGATTTCTTTCCTTACTTTGGGTACCCACTTTAAACAGACTGGGTGAGCCCCAGGAAGGACCTAAATCCTGGATGATTCATCTCCAGCTGCTAACAGACTAAATAAAACTCTTGCCTGCAGCGGGATTTGAACCAGGCCTAATTATTAGGCCTTCCTCAGGGCTGAGTATAAGAAGAAAGTTATTTTGTTCAATTATATTCTCAGACCTGGTTATAGCTTGAAAAGTTAGCCGAAACATTGGCACACAATATATCAAGATGTCCTTCGTTTTTAAATATTTATTTAGATTTATACAGGTTCTATTTTAATATATTATTGATTAATAATAAAAGGTTTGGCGAACCCGAAGGATCAATTCCGATACCATCGATAGTTTACAAACTCCCGTCCATCGATTATCGCCTAAAGTTTAGGCCCTAAACCACTTATATGAACTAAGATCTCGTTTTAAACAATCAACCCACGTTCGGATCAGTTGCATTCAATCTTTATTATGACTAAACATATTACTGTAGGCTATATAGTTATAACGCTCCTTGAAAAGAACAACAACATAACTATGAAATTGGCATCTTAGAATGGCTCTTCATATCTTGCTTAGAGAATGTATACAAGAGTCCAGTCTCTTTGTATGTCGAATAAAGTATTTATTAGCTATAATTTAAAAACATTTAGAAGGAATAATTTTTCGCAATATCTGGAGGCAATATCGAAATACCAAATTAACATTCTACTTTTAAAATATTTCAAAGCTACCGTTTCTTAGAAGATTATTTTTATACATTTAAAAATATTTAATTAAATAACCATTGGAATTCCCCGTCTTCAATATTTTGGAGTTTGGCATTCGTTAAAAAGTTTATTAAAATATTATAACGACTTTCAAAATTGTTTTCGAATTTTTTAAAAGTAATAATCAAAAAGGGGGTGGGGCAGCTCAGGGGTGGAGTTCTGGGTTGACGCCCTGAAGGTCCTGGGTTCAAATCCCCGATGGCATATAATTTATTTAATCTCTTAATAGCCGGGAATAGATCCTGTGGCATCTCGAGACCCTCTCCAGACTCTTAATAGTGAAAACTAGCGGTTGAGCGCGATTTCGCACAAATCACCTCCAAGAAACAGCACATTCTCTACCAAGTTGTGAACCAAAGACCCTTTTGGATTGTAATAGTACAGAATGAAATGAAATAATCAAACAAAGTATTATTTAGATCATTAATGATGAAAACCTTACAGTTATATGAAACACTATACTATATATTTGACCGAGAAAAAACACTAAAATAATTTTAATGGATATTTACATAGCATTTTTTATGGTTTTATAAACAAATAAAAACATATTTTTTGTTCTCAATATCAATACCACTTTCTTGCATCGCTCCGTAACTAGAGCTGGGAAAAATATAATTTCGAATAAAATTGTAACTGTAATTTTATTGCATTATTTAATGTAATAAATAAATTCTTTCTTTCATTATTTCTTATTCGGGCATCTTTTACCTTTGCGGTGTAGAGAATTTTCATAAGGAGCGCCACCTGTCTCTGTCAAGGGCTGTTCTCCTGGCTTTCGCCCATCCAATCCCTTTTTCTGGAACTTGTTCTTCCAGGTCACTCTCAGCCTTCCCCTGGGTATTCTTCCTGTTGGTTTAACCTCCATAGCTTTCTTCGCTGTCCGGCAGTCATCAATCCTCATTACATGGCTGAACCATCGAAGCTGTTCTTTCTCGATTATCTGATTAAGGGGTTCAATTTTGAGTGTCCTTATCGTCTTGTTTTGTATCCGGTCCCTCTTGGTTTTTCCCTCTATTTTCCTCAGGTACCGCATTTCCATTCTTTGGAGTCGGCTCCGATCACAGTGCTTAAGGGCCCAGTATTCACTTCCGTAAGTGAGAATAGGAACGTATGTCGACAACCACTTTAGCTTCTTTTGTGACTTTTTTCTTACTTAAAAACTTTTTATTGATAGTAGAAAACATTCTATTATATTATAATTTCTTTGAAACTGTATTATTTACATGGTAAAACTATCGCAATGTCATCCGTAATAAAATATGCCCAGCTCTTTCCCCAACCCGGAGAATAAACGTGGAAACACCCACCCTCTTTCCTCCAACAACCTAAAGTTCAAGGTTCACCCACCAAAAAGATGGATCGCGTAATAATGGACACAAATGGGATTTCTCTCTCATCTCATTTGGAAATGGAAAAACTCTAACTGAATTTGGCTCAACTCTAATTTAATATTAATAAGGCATTCACGAGTGCCTGCAAGTTTTGTAACTCCTGAATATTTATGCAGAGGATGCGGCTGCGACTGTAGGAATTCTGAAGATGTGCTTGTGAGAGTTGTGATTGCCATTAGCGATGATCTGAAGATTTATGATTTATTACCTGGTATTGTATTTCTCCAAACTGTAAACATATGTACTACGAAAACTGACGAAATATAGACATAATTACTAACACTTTAATACAAATTTGCTATTAAAACACAGTTTACATTGGGAGCTACACACATCTAAAATATTGAGTCTGAGATTACGGCCCATTTTATGATAATAGGCCTTAAAAATACGTCTTTTAGTTTTGAGGCTATTTCGACCATTTAAACATACACAGACAAAGTACTTGGGCCTTAAAATAGTTCAATCACCGACTCTCACTTCTAAGACGACAAATTCACCTTAAAAATTATTTTTATTGTACCTTCTAAATTCTCTAAAAAGAGAAAATTTCGCAACACATTTCCAAAGTATGCCAATTTAATTCTGTTGACGTTGTCCAAAATCTCGAGGGACCTCTGAATTCGTTTTGGTAAGATTATTATTTCTTCAAACGTCCTAACTTTATTCTTAATTGAGTTATTTTCCAGAGGTCTGTTGTGTGTTTACCAATTAGCTAATTATTTAACCCGGCAATATATTATTCATAAGTATATAGTGCATCTGGGTTATGTAAGCACCATAAGAATTATAGTAAATATACTTTATTCATACAACTTGAAAGAAGATTAATGATTCGGTATATACATTAAAAAATACACTTGATGATTCAGATGTAATAGAGGATTGTCATAAAATACATAAAGAACTTAAATCAAGATTTATCTGTGAAACAGAGGTATTGCGTCTATAGTTAGTTCTTCGGCCTGTCCGCCTCCGGATGTTCTGTGCGCAGCATCGTTCGCACGTCTTCCATGTCTTCACTCCCTCCTCTCCGGGATCTGTTCAGAGAGTCTTTTCAAAGGTGGAGTCTTAGACCCCCTTTGGTATTTCTTCGTCCACCTTGACCATGTGGGCAAGCCATTCTACCTGAGCGACCTATTTCTTGCAAAAAACATCTGCTCTTTGTGCAAAAAAAAAATTATTTTTATAGTGCCGCCCGGTACGATACGTAGCATTATGATAATCCTTAGAACTCTCATTCTGAAAACTATTCTGTGATCTGTCAAAAGTTGTAAGACCTCAAACCACGGGAAGAGATCTTACTATTCTTGGGAGAGATAGAAATCGTATTGAGATAAATAAGTTTTGTTTCTATACTTAGATCAATAGACCATTTAAATTAAGCAACTACCCTCCAATTAAAGACTCGTGAAGTTAATTTATGTAACAAAGTCCAAAGCTCACAGGTAGCTAACCACCATAACTTATACGCCGACAAGTCCCCCCATGTTCAACAGGAGTCAGATCCTTCCTGAGCATGTTGCGTATAATTAGTTCCATAGCTTCTCTAGTATCGATCCTTGCATTGTTGGACATAACACCGGTGTGTGACGCATCTTGTCGGATATATCACCAATACAGTGATTGTGAGGAGTTCTCTTCTAGCTAGGACAGAAAGAGCGATCTGTTCTTAAACATTTCTTATTCAAAGGGATAATTCGTCTTCATTTTTTTTAATCACAAGATTTAAATTCCCGTAATCCCGACTGTTTTGGCTAATTGATATAACTATTTAAAATTTGTATATTCTGTTGCTTGCTACAAGTTTTCTGCCATACATACCAAACTTTATAAATTATTTTATTCTATAATTGTCGAAAAACCTGAATAAATATATATGTTATAATTGATCCTAAAGATACAGGGCTCAAACCCTCCCGTGGGAGATAATGTATTTAATCCGTTAATAGCCAGCAATAGATTCTGTAGGATCTGGAGATCCTTGTGGGAGGTCAGGAAGCCTCTATAATATAGGTACCCTTAATAGAGGGAATCTGGGGCTGAGCGTGATCCAGCACAAATATATTTCTTTTTTAAACATTTTATTTGAAAAGAAAATATATGACACCTCAGCCATCATGATTCGTTTCTTGGTCAGTCATATCTCTTCTTTTCACTGATCCTATATATCCGTGTTCTCGCAATTTGCGATGTATACACTAGGAGAATGTTAATTAAACATTACTTTTTTTTTGGATCTTGTTGACTTACGTCATTAAATATTATTATAAATTATTTTATTTTGTTGATATATTCTATACTTTTTTTAAAATTTTTAATAATTTATTTTAAGGATAGGAACTCAAACCCGGGTCTCACACTTATCCATGGTGGTGCTTAGCCTCCTCAGCCATCCTGGTTCGCTTCTCTGTCAGTCATATCCCTTCTTTTCACTGATATTTTTTTTTTAAGCGATATATTAAGCTTTCGGTTTGTGTCATATACAGAGAAATGCGTATACAAATAATAATATACATGCTTTTTTCGCGATAATGGCTGTCTAAGGAGCTCTCGTATATCATTTTTCTTAGGTTTCCTATCTCCCAATGTTATATTCATCTTCTTACTCATATCTTTCTTTCACTAGTCTGTCCATATTTTACTCTCCTTCCTCTTTTTCCTTAATATATATATATATCCTGAATATATCTTTTGCTGGTATTATTTCTTAAGTAAAACTAGTATTTTTTCCTGCATTTCCTCTTACTTTTGACGAGAGTATCCTCTGATATGTCTCAGTCTCACCACTCACCGGTGAATACCTTTATTTTCTACCAGTTTTCATTTTTTCTTTTTGTGCCCCCGAAAAATTTTAATCTCCTTTTCCTTATTCCTCTTTCCATGTCACCATTTCCCTCATACAATTATATTTCTATTTTCTTCTATTAATGTTCTATTCCCTATCTTCCTTGGTCCATAGATACGTCTTAACATTATTCTTTCCGCTTTTAGCAATTTCACCAGCCTAGTAAACCCTATCCATATAGTACTCGTATCGCAGATCTCACTACTCTTTCATTGCTTCCGGTTTCAACTTTTTTCGAGACAATCTATTTATTGTAGTTATCCTATGCCGGATTATATACATATACAAATCATAATATACTAGTTTTTTTTAAACTTGTTGGTATCAATTATAGCACGACTCAGTTAAATTTTATAAATAATCGAGAGATCGTAATTCACGACCGTAATAGTAGCTTTAACGTAGTCTATAAATATAACCAAAGAAAAAATGATTGGCCTTTCTGAAAAGGTTTTAATACATTTTCGAAGGTCGAAAACAGTTACATATAAATACGTGTAAAAATATTTATATAAAGGTAAATCAATTTATGTTCAAAAGTTCTAAGAATTTGTTTCATAAAACACTGTAAGCAGAGTTAGTAGTTCGCACTAAAACATCACAAGAACCCCTACTCTCCTGGCATCAAGAGTATGAAAGGTGAATTATTTTTAAATAAATCTAAAATATACTCAGATAAAAATACAGCCAAAACAAAGAGACTGACAGCACCCACTATCAAGTAAAGTGAGAGGAGAGAAAGTAAATATATTAAGCGGGAGATTTAAAAGTAGGATGCAGACACTTAGAGGATTCTGACAGTGATTTAGAACCAAATGTTTATAAAAAGAACTTTTGTTTCTTTATACTAGTTCGGGAACCAAATTAGTATATTTTTAATAATAAGAAGTTAAAGTCTTTTAAAGATCATTACATAAAGCATTACATGTTTGAATGAACCTTTTTAATCACGATCCCAGTGTGCAGCAGAGTTTTGGAATGTGCATGTTGGATGGAGAGAAGTACATTTAGAATATGAATGTGAAGTGCTTTGATTGAGTTCATTCAGGAAGAGCTGAGCTATGACGTTTGTCAGCAGTCGTCAGAGCTCCCAGCGTCAATACAACCATTCCGCTCAATCTGAATTGCGAGTTCTCTTTGCAATATAAATATTATTTTTGCTATTTGTGTTTATTATATTTACTGCAACAGGTAGTCAGATATATTTAAAATTACTTTTTGTTTACATTTAATTCTTATCAAGTATTTTATATTTTAGCCTACAGGTGTCCTCGCACATTTAGTTAAAAAGAATAATAGTAGTAAAAATCAAATTATTTAAAAAAAAAAATTATCACGAATTTAGTAGCTTCGCTGTATGTATATATATATATATATATATATATATATATATATATATATATATATATATATATATATATATATATATGTGACGGAATCTATGAGCTCGATTTTCCGATACTAAATCCTAAAAAAACATGGAATTAAATTGAAATACTCATATTTCAAGGACCGCATTTTGTCTCATTATCCAGAAATGCGTATTCAGGATTAGTGACTTTTCATATCCGATGACACGGTAACCTCTTGCGCCAAGTACTAAGAGATACATTGCTTAATCTTTGAGGCGAGCATGGGGCTATAAGCAGGATCAACTGGGGAGTCCCGTATATTAAAAAAAAAACATATATAGTTTGATTGATAGAACCTGACATGGAAGGACAGATCGATCTAAAATAACTAGAAAGAATCATAAAAAAATAGCGAAATTAACACAGGTTTATAATTAGCCGAGCTAATAAGTAGAAAATATAAATAGTTTAAAAAAATAAAAATACGCTTTAATAGGAGACAAAAGTAAAATGCAGAAATTAAGTTCAAATTAAGTATTGAGTGAAAAAAAAATTATTTTATTATAAATATGCGTGGGTCGCTTTTTAATATATTTTCATCATGGCTCTATTATTTCCAATATAATTAAAATATGTAATATTTATATAAATTAATATCAAGCACCCCACGCTCTTTTGCGATAAAATTAATTTTTTGTTCATAACTCAATTTTTATTTTAAAATTATTGAATATTATCTTCTATATTTTCAGCTTTGTTTCCTGTTAAAGCGTCTTTTTAAAACTATTATTATTATTTTCTTTAAGATGGATTCATAAAATATTTTATAAACTGATAAAATATGAACATTAATTTAATAAATGCGGGATGTAATGGTTGATTTTAATTATGGCTAGTAATATTATTTTAATTTTTTTTTTATTAACACTTTATTGAAATATTACAATCTGCCACTTATGGGCAATAAGTAATAGTGCTGTGTAGCTTACAGTCATTCCATATTTTATTTTATTATTAATATATTATTTTAATTATGAATATTTATTTCAATTTAACTGAGTGCTAATCGATGCACAATATTTTTGTTAATCGGCCCGTTGCCAATACAAATAGATTAGATGGTTTACTAACACTCGAGCATGCAACATATAATAGCCCATGGGAGAAACATGGATGTTCTCGGCCCAAACCGCAAATGGGCATTGTCAGGCCTAGACACTTGTTGATGGTCATAGCAAAAACCAAGCGTACAGCAAATTGAAGTCTTTTGGACGGTATTATGGGTTCTGATGGTATCATTATGTGGCAACAGGATGATTTCTCCTTTAAAGATTCTATTCAACATCAACTATCTATGTATATCTAGTCAACTGCTTCAATAACATTTCCGGTAATAGTTTTTATGGCCAAACGTGTACCATTGATTAATTTTGGTGGATTAAAATTACTCAGAACAATAATAGATGAACCGATCTTCAACCGAAGATTTTGTAGTGGCATTCCTAGTATTTCCAGGGAATTTAAAAATTCAGTTGGATGATTTAAGGCTTGGTTTTCATCAACAATAGTATCGATTGATTTAAAGAACTTTAGATCACCTGGTAACAACTGTTGTATTTGAAAGTTAATTTCGTCAACATCAGCATTTTTCGCTGCCAAAATAACACGATTACTGGGACAATTATGGTCCATGTAATTATTTAGTAGATACGGGAAGACACTCCTAATTAATTAATTTTTGTCTGAACAACAGTGCTGAAATTTTCTGGATTGTAAATTTGGAAGCAGTTCTATTTCACTGATTCCAATATCCAGCAATAGTTTTGAAAATATTTGTGCTGATGGATCATTTTGTAATTGTACTCGCATGTTTATGGTCAATTGAAGTGTTTCTACATTTCGCCTTGAAAACTATTGTTTTAATCTCATCGGCAAAAGTAGAAATCACCAGATAGTAATCGAACAGCATCACCGAATAGCTTGTGGTTGTTGTTCAAATCTTTCATCTTCTTCTTCTTCGGCTCTACAGTCCAAGATGAACTTTGGCCTCTCCAACAATGTTTCGCCATTCCTCTCTGTCCATGGCCCGTCTCGTCCAGTTGGTCACTCCAATTTTACGCAGGTCCTCCTCCACGTCCTTAATCCAGCATTTACGTGGTCGTCCCCTCTTTCTTTTTCCTGGAAACGCTTCACGCAGAACTTTTTTGGGCATTCTTTCATCCGGCATTCGCTCAATATGACCCAGCCAACTAATTCTTCTGGATTTAATAAACCTTAAATATCTTGATGCTTTATCAGGTCATCCAATTCTTGGTTCCTCCTAATACGCCATGTGCCCTGTTCATTTATTGGACCGAAAATACGTCTTAGGATCTTCCTTTCGAATACTCTAAGAGCTTGCTGGTCGGCTACTTTAAGCGTCCACGTCTCCGCACCATAGCACACAACGGGCCTGATAAGGGTTTTATATAATTTCAGTTTTGTGCGTTTTGATAGTAGGGAAGATTTAATCAATCTAGAGAGGCCGTAATACACTTTGTTGCCACACATTATTCTTCTCCTAATCTCATCACTCACCCTAACCACACTGTTTATTTCAGTGTCAAGGTACGTGAATCTATCAATAGTTTCGAATGTATAGCCATCACACCTAAGATCCTGCTTTCTTCTTCTTGCCTCAGAGCCTGATGCTACCATGTATTTGGTTTTAGATTGGTTTATCCCAAGACCCACGATTCTACTTTCCTGCACATTCTTTGCCAGAATTTCCTTTAATGCCTTCTCACTTCTCGCCAGAACTACAATGTCATCTGCGTATCCAAGTATTTGATATAAGCGAGATGCTAGACTTCCATCTGACACAATGTTTTGCAGAGCCTTATGTAGCACAAGATTAAACAGAACGGCCGAGAGAGAGTCTCCCTGCCTTACACCAGAAGCAAAATGGATTTTCCTGCTAACTCTGTTACCAATGATTACACTAGCCTGTGTCCGGGACATTGTCATTTTTATCAAATTTATTAATTTAAACGGAAATTTGAATTCTTTTAGGGCATTAAACAGTGGATCCCTGTCCACACGATCAAAAGCTTGCTTAAAATCAATAAATAGCATCTGGACATCCGTATTAAGCTCATAACATTTTTCGAGTACTTGACGCAAGAGAAAGATTTGATCAGTAGTACCCCTGTTAGGCCTGAAATCGCATTGGTAATCCGTGAGGATCTGTTCCGAATAATTTTTAAGTCTTGTAGTTAAAATATTTGCCAGGATTTTGTAGATAACATTTAACAGGGTTATGCCTCTATAGTTTTGACATATCGTCTTGTCCCCTTTCTTAAATAGCGGCAGAATCAATCCCGAATACCATTCCTCAGGCATAGATTCATCATTCCATATTTCAAATATAAGATTGTAGACTCTTTGACGTAGGTATTCGCCTCCATATTTAAATAGTTCCGCTGGCAAATTATCCTCTCCAGGAGCCCTGTTAGACTTTAAGTGGTTTACGGCATCCATAAAATCTTCGTATGAAGGAGGCTCTGCATCCGAGAAAACCCTGGTGTCCAAATCAGTAACTGTACTGACCATCGTCTCAGCGTTCTTTTGGCCAGTTCCGAGTACCTCCTCAAAATGCTCCGCCCACCTATCCATAATCTGATTCTCTTCTCCAAGGAGCAGACCCTCCTTACTGCGACAGATGTTTACTTTAGGTTTGAATCCTGTTTTTAGCTTCTTGACGGCATGATAAAATCTTCTGCTTTCATTCCTCTCGTTTAACCCTTCCATAAGCTTTATCTTCCTTCTATACCACGCTCTCTTTTTGTTTCTACACAAATTTGTGGCTTTCCTTCTGCTAGTGCGGTACTTTTCTCTATTCCCTCTTGTGTCCCTTTGTAACATTGCATGCCTGTCAGCGTTCTTTTGTTCGATGGCTTGGGCACACTCTTCATCAAACCATTCACTATTCCTTTGGTGCCCATTTTCCCCCAGGACCAAATCCGCTGTCTCCTCCATTATACTCTTTAAATTTTTCCACTCTTCTTCAGTGTCACTTTTCTCTTCGCAGTTCTGCAGCTTATCCTTAAGAGTGTCTTCAAATTGGGTCCGTTGTTCTTCGACTTTTAGTCTCTCGGTGTTCCATCGCTTCCTCTGTACTCTATTATCTTTTCGGCTATTAGCCAACCTTTGTCTGAAAAGGGCCTTTAGAAGATAATGATCCGAGACACAATTTGGTCCTCTGCAGGCACGAACATCAATGATGCTTGAGGTATGTCTGGAAGATATTAACACATGGTCAATTTGATTAATTCCACCCCCTGGCATATTCCAAGTTCCCAGATGAATACGTTTGTGTTGAAAACTCGTGCTTTTAATTTTTAGATTATTTGCAGAGGCAAACTGAGCCAATCGCTGACCGTTGTCGTTGGTTTCGTTGCGCAGTGAGTACTTCAAATCTTTCATAGTTCTATTTTAATTAATTAATTAATAATAATTAATTAAGATATAATAATTTTGCAATAAAAATATCGTGATCATTAATCTAAATAAAATATTTTTAAGTTTTTACAACTATATTTTAAGTTGGACAATGTTACATATCTGTGCGAAATTTTATTAAAATCGGTCCAGTAGTTTCGGAGATTATCCCAGACAAACATCGTGACAAGAGATTTTTATATATATATATATATATATATATATATATATATATATATATATATATATATATATATATACATAAAGTAGTGCTATATATTGTTAGCACTGATGCGGGCGGTAAAAATGAAAGGGAATATGTTTTGGACAAAGAACAGACCTTTTGGTCCCCTTATGGAGCCTTTATGGTCCAAGATGGTGGAGAAAATAGAAAAGGGGGGGGCAAGCAAAACTAGGCTGAAAAATGCCTCTTGAGAGAGACAGAGAGAAGACTCTGGAGACGGACAGCAAGGAGCACTCTTGAGGCGGACACCGAGAGGACGAGGCCGGAGCAGCAAGGAGGACTGGCTACACAGATCCTGCAGAAGTTAGAGAGTCCCGGAGGCGACAAAGCGAAAACCGACCTGTAACCCAATCTATCTCTGCTCACAGATAAGTTTAATTTATTTCCTGTAAGGTATTTTATGGCACTCCCTTTTATATAGTAAAATCTAAATCATTAACCTTGTTTAAAATTGAATAAATAAACGATCCTTATTGTAATTCTTTTGGTGCTTACATGCCCCACATACACTATTTATTTATAAATAATATATTGAAGGTATAATAGATGAGTAAATTGGTAAACACAAGAACAGACCTCTGGAAAGGAACCCAATTAAGATTAAGGCATATAAGTAATAATTGAGTACTCATCCTAAATGAGACTCTGGCATCCCAAAATATCAACCAACATATTCAAAATATATTTGACAGTCGAAACATAGCAGTAGATATGCATTAATTTTTGTCTAGAAAGCCATGAATACCCACGCTTATATAACTATTCAATACTTCTTAGGGTTTTACAATAGATACTAACTCTTCATCAAGAATTCTATGAATATTCAAGATTCCAAAATTCTGTTTATGTTTTATTTAAACCCGCAGGGAAAAGTTTATTCGAATTACATATTTCAACACTTCTGAAGTATTAAGTCAGGAAATGGTCGAGGTTCTCTAAGGTTACTTATGTATAACATACAATTAAAGAGTATCGTTAATGATTGCAGTAGAAGCAATCGAGGAGAAAAAAATACGTTTAATCGGAATATTTTTCAATCAGGTAAACCTGTAAACCATTATTATTATAATGGGTGATAGCTTTTTATTTAAAAAATAATAAATATTTGACAATAAAAATGAGCAAAATGGTTCTTAAATTATAAATTAGAATCCAATAGGAAAAAATCCAAAAAGCGAAGCCTTCAAACTCTAAACTACAGAAAAAACTAACCAGTCAACGTTTCGCCAATTCATTCATCCTCATTAAATACACCAAAAAAAAATCAAAGAAGACAAAGTGCAGCACATCTCACATCAACAGTCCTAACAAACTCAATAAATAGGTACAGCGACCATGTTCCAAAGCGTTACACAAACAACTAATAATTAAAAGGTTTGCTGTATCTGTTCAATGAGTCTGGCTAAAATGAACCCAAAATATTAATCAAAACGCGAAAATTATGATTGAAACTTCGGTCAAGCAGGATAGAAAAGTTACAAACATGAAAAAAAGATCATTTTTGGGAAAACTGTGGACCTGCATCCAATAGGATTCCAAATTTGAGTGATATATGAGAAATAGGACAGGAGCGGATATAAGTTTATTAAAGCGGTAATTGGAGGTTATTAAAGTTGGGGTTCCTTCACCTGCCAACGAGGAATTATATTAAATTCAACCCGTGGCGAGATTCGATCATGTTAACACCAAGCTCATGCTTCAGGTGATGTACTTGTACCTTAGACAAATAAATTATATATAATTAATCATTGGGAAAAACAATACATAAAGAATAAAATAATTCTACTATTATTTTGCAATAATTTCTCATTTGTCTCGTATGAAAATTAAGTGTTTTACTAATTTCATGATTTAAGAATTACGAATGGCATAACAGCGACTAATGTTTAAGGGTTTTATATCACTCACTATAACCTCCTAAGATTTTACAAATCGTTTCTTTATATTTTAAGAAACTTTATCGTTTCTTTATTTCAAGTTTTGTTCTTGTTTTTCAAATGTTCCATGCGAGTTGAAAGAAATCGAAATTTGTTTAACGGTAAATCAAAGCATTACTATAGTAATGATTGTATTCAAATTATTGTATTACCCAGTATAACATGTTTTAAAGCTTGATATTTTTTATATTTTAGCATATGTTACAACTTCTGATATGATACAACTCATAACATCACTTCATTAAAAAAAAACATGATACAAATGGAATTCTCAAAATCAAATTGATGCTTACAAGTTTTGGTATGCTTTGGTTGCTTACAACTTGTAAGCATCAATTTGATTTTGAGAATGCTAGAGTTATTTACAAAGAGAGTGATGGCTCTAGAAGGAATTTGTTCGAGGCCATGCAGATTGCACAAAAGATTGACATTTCGGTAAATTATAAAACAGATTGCAGAAATTTGAACCAATATTATTCGGAAGCGTTGAATATTTTAAAAGAAAAATTTGGCTAACTTTGCTAATATGTATAAATTTGTATAGGCTTATATTACTTGATATGTTTTGTGGATCAGCTGATTCTGTAACCTTCCCAGCTGGTTGCGTATTACTTTCGTTCAGTTGTATGTTGAACGTCTTGGTGGTGGGGTGCTGTCTCATGTTTGGAGCCTGTTTGGGCTGTTGATCGTTGGGATGTATTGCACCTTTTTCTTCGAGATGCTATTCACATAACCCCCTTTTTGATTTTGGTGTCTTGATAATGCCTGAATAGGCGAAACGTCGACTGGTAATAGGTGTATTTTTTGAAACATAAGGCTTTGCATTGTGGTTTTTCCCAATTGCATTATAATAAATAATAGTGTTTCGTTGAGTTTTTGGCTCTATTTTAGTGATTTAATGTAGTATGATTTCTAATAAATATTAATGCTACTTGTAATAAAAATAATATTAAAATTGAAAAAACTGATAAAAATTGATAAAATGGTCATTTTTTTTATACACCCTATTATATATATATATATATATATATATATATATATATATATATATATATAGGTATATAAATATAAATAATAAATAGATAACATCCGAACAAAGTTGTCTATTTTCATTTTATTTCAACCAATCATTATTACATAGAGTTTTATAAAAAATAGATGGACCAGACTTTTGAAAAAAATTTGGTATAATCACAATTCTTTAGAGAATTTTATGACTTACCTTTAAAAATATTATTAAGTCTAAGATTCTTTTCCTGAAATGAGAATCCCAGCCTCTAGAAGGATATTATACTTGTATTTATCCCCACAAAGAGCGGGTGAGATGAAAAAAATAAAAAAAAGGAAAGAGATGTAATTTCAGAGCTTTTAAAAAGTAAATGATGAAATATAAGGCAATTTCTTTTTTTACTTTTATTTACAAAAATAATGAAAATGTTATATTAGAAAGTTATTATATTCAAGACAGCAATATAAGATTTTTAAAAGCTGTTAGTCATAAGAATGAAAATTGAAGTTTTATTTTTAAAGGAATCTGTATGTTTTTTTTGTTTTTTTAATTATTTTTTTAAAATTATCAAATGCATACCAAAGAACAATATAAGGAAGAAAATGGTCCGGTTGGAGGTCAATAAAATTATCTTACATAGGGTGAACTGTTTATTGGAAAGCCGACTTTTCGACCCACATCGCAGATCTTCTTCAGAAATCTACTGGGAGCTTGACACTAGACTGATACTATTGCTACTACTAGACTAATATTATTCATTATTTATATTATTATTATTATTATTTATATTATTATTTATATTTATTCATTACTAATATTATTCAACAAAGAAGAATATAACTAGTTGTTTATTTTTTACTTTGAAAAACAAGATAATTATTTTATGAGAGTTCAATATAATATACCCGATTCTACTTTCAACAATCCGTTTTTTGAAATACGTTAAAGGCCAAACTATCTATAATAATAAACAAGGAAATCATGTTACTTAATAATGTAATATTATATACTGTAATATTATATAATTATATAAAAATTCATTCTTATACCAATCCACTAACACTCAAAACCCGTTCTATATCTAAAGTCTTCTCCAATTCAAATCCTCAGTCCTGTACACACAGAACCAAAACCTCGGATGGTATGGAAAAAGTGTATGAACATTTGGAAAAAATGTTATATAATTATGTAATATGTTTTAGTTAACGTGTAAAAGAGCTCTTCTCTTTCATACATTGACTATATTTTCTATATTCATTCTTATACCAATCCAACAATTCTAAACACCCGTACTACATCTACAGTCTCTTTCAAATCTTCTCTCTAGCACCATGAAACGAAATCTGGCCTTTCTGATCTCTGCACCCGTTTACACAGAACCTTTACTTTCGAGCGTTCCTTTATCGCCTAGTCCACGACCATCTGGAACTCAATACCTCCCAATATCCGTCGTTCTTCTTCCCGATCCTCATTCAAACCCTTGTTTTTTCAACATCTCCTCACTTCCCAAACAGACGCTTTTTAAGCAAGTTTGGGAATTAATAAATCAGTTACTTTCAGGGAAATTAGTTGCTTAATATATCGGTATAAAATACTGATTTTTTTCTGGTAAAGAAGATATCCATTATGTTAAGAAGCTATTGCATGGCAGCTTATATTTATGTTTGTTATTCTTAAGAGTCCTACTCCCACAATAAAGTTACTTTTCTAATCCAAAATTTTCATAAGACAATTACGATACACAAATACGATATGTGTCAAACGACATTTGTATAATATCGTATTCCTCAAATAGACATTTATTATTATATTTTGACTACAATAGAATAAATTCATGAAATGTGCATTGTACTTAATATTGAGTTCGTATCTTGAGAATAAAATAGATTTATCATCCTTGGTCAGAACATTTCGTAATATTAGTAATATATATTAATGTAACTAACGCAAGAGACGCAATAAACAGCAATCTGATATTACAAATAATACAATATAATAAAAATAAGTATATTAAAAATCACTTATAGGAAAAAACAAAAAAAAATCAGAAACAACTACTGTGATTTTCTTCATAACAAAACCAAAAACTGAAATTGAAAATTCTACAAAGAGTAGAATACCTTTCGGAATTCGGCCAACACTGCATGAGACGCCAATTACAAATCACATAAAATAAACCCCAAAAGATCTAAAGGTTAGAGCAAATATTTCAGTATAACCACAGTATAAAAAAAACATTAAAAATCACTTATTGTAAATAGTAAAAAAGAAAAAAAAAAACAGAAACAATGGCTGCGTTCTTCTTCATAACAAAACCATTGAAAATTTTCTTACAAAAACTTAATATCATACACCAACTTGATTAAAAATCTAGTCAGCTTAGCTTAGCGTTGATGACTTCAGGATTTCGAGGCTATGAAAAACTTAAACATTATTGAAAATATTTCTTAACTATTTTTTTTAATTTAAGGACTCTTCCTTGCCATACGGCTACAAGGGTTTTGACAGCATTTTCAATATCCTTGACATTGACGATTTCCTTTTATAAACTTTCTCATACTGCATCTTTTCTTAGTTATCTTCTGAGCCTCCTTTTCTACTCTATCCTAATCTAAAATTAATTATTAGGAATATAAATGGTTTTAGGCTCAGTTAATCTTAAAGCTAAAACACCTTTAAGGAGGTTAGTGTACTCAACAAGAAGACAGCTACGATTAAAAAACTGAAGGACATCGTTAACCACGTTCTAGCTCGTAGAGAGGCATCTCTTAGTGACCACTTATTTACCACACCGTCAGCTGAATTTTGCTTACTCGAGTGTCTTTAAGGAATCGAAGTGTTTACGTGCCTAAAAAAAAGAATTATATGAATACTTTACTTTAAAAAATATCTATTTTTTTACCTCTTGGTAAGGTAAAGGAAGGGACGTTAAAAGGGGGTCCTGAGCCCGTACGATGTCAGGTATATGTTCGAAATCCCTTTCCTAAATAATCTTCCCTAGTGATTATGATAATTGTCAATCTAATATTATATTCAGTTCTTTTATAATATTTCCGTGAAATAAATGCGATGATCTGAGATGAGCTGACGTGTAGTGGTAAGAATGAACAACCTACCATGCCCAAGATAGGAAGGAGATAAATCATCAGTGAGTAATGTTCTCTCTCTTTCAAAAATGCTTTATTTTATCTCAATATTGCTGTAATATTATTATTACCTTTTTACATTAAAAATTATTATTAACAAAACCTTGGCCATTAGCTCTGCAGGGATTTAGGGCCAGTGTACCTGCTAAGGATCGTACAGTTTCTAGGCTAGTGACTGTGGGCGTGGTGATTCGGCCGAAACATGCTCAACCGTCATGTCTTTCCCTCCAATTAAGTTCCAACTTTATATAGGCAGGGCGATTTCCAAGGGAGTTTCCTGGCTGTTCAGGATCGATCCACGTCTGTTAATAGAATAGCTAATTACCCGATACGACCGGTCTAGATCTCGAGACAAGAGTAATATTAGGACATGAATAAAAAAAAAATCTTAAGGATAATTCTGTTTACAACTTTTTCTTCTTCCTTTTTCATATCATACTTTTCCTGAATTATCAGCAGCAGAACTACTAACTATTTTTTTTTGTTTTAACTTATTCATTTAAATCTATAATTGTATTTGTATTATAAAAAAAAACCTGTACCACTACAACCCGTGACCAGGTCTGGGGTTCAGTACATGGTAGAGACTGTACTGTTTCAAGGACCACGGTTCTGTAAGGAGGTGATGCTCAACCGCCAGATTCCCCCCCCCCTTATTTTGGGTACTCTATTTTTATAATACTTTATAGAGACTGCGTGAGCCCCAGGATGGTCCTAGATCCCATACATAAAATTTGGCAGTTCTAGGAGTGAACCATGAAGTCTTTGAGAAGTGTCTTAGATTTTCGAGTAGGAGCAGTACTCATTGTATCAGCGCTAGACAACATTAGTGTTATAGGTTTAGGTCACACTGCTTAAGGTTAAATTGCTGGGGGAGTTAAGAAAAAAATAAAGTAATTAAAAAAGTAAAGCAGCTTTGGAAGGGTAACTGTAAATTGGAATTAAGTTGAATTAGAGGATTTTTATGAATTAAAAATGAGTAATGATTCTTTATTATTATTTGATAATTATATTTAAAAAAAAAATTTATGACATCTTGGGGTGTATTTCGGTATTACAAAGATAAAACCAAGGAAGCAATTGATCAACCGTTTTATATTTGCATCGAGACCCCCAGAGACATCTCCATGGATAGATAGATAAATATAAATGCTCTTTGATTAATAAATTATTTACAGTGTTTTTCTTTTTAACTTTACTTACAACTTTAGCAATCACAGCATGGTACACTACACCTTCTGCCAGGAGTTTGATTGAACTAATAAATAATAATGAAACTAAAAATAAATTAAATTTCCTTTTGTCCTTAATAATTAAATTCTGGAATAAAAATTTTCTATATCGATCTGCATTTCTTATAAAATAATATAAACCTATTAAATACTCCCCATTCAGAATATCTATTAGTTTTTTTTTGAGATCAGCTCATGTTTTAAGTATTTTTTCTATACGATTTTTAGACGGGACATACTGCCAGGAACTTAAAACTATTTTCAATTTCGTTCAAATTACATAGTGAGCATAGCTGTATAGTTTGCAAATCAAATGGTTTGTAATTTAGATTCAGAAACTCCCCTCTACATTTCATAACTATGCTATTTTTTTTTTTTCTTCTTTCTTATGGCTAAGGTAATCTATTGCTTTATCTAAAGAGCTATAAAGGGCGCGTTGTGTGCTCTCTGATGCTTTTGCATGGCAAACTTGAATAAAATAATCATTGTACAGTTCTATTTTCGAAATTACTCCCTCCCAAGTAACCACGGAGTTTAAAGTTAAATTTAACTTATAAGATATTTTGTTTGCATTTTTAATGTGTACATGTGGACTAAGTTTCTATTAATTTCTAGGTATACAAAGTAATTAGAGGTATTAACCGGTGATTTAAAATTTTGTTTAATGAAATGTAGTTCTACCTTTCCGATCTCCTTATAGGATATGTGGCCCCAGACTTGATACCTGTAGTTTATGGCATTTTTAATTTTAGACTCGAATACTTTAAAGTTTGACTCTAATGGCACTTCTGGATTACTGAACAGTTCTCTCCACATCATAATAATCACTACTTTTGTCATGCTTACTTTTTCTTTAATGTTACATTTCATTTTTAAGTTATTGCACATCACCACCCATTACATTTGTATCATACATTTGTATGATTTCACACATTAAATTTTTTCATTATTTAGGAACCATTTCCCCTTTTTTGTGCACATTTTGCCTCAATTATTCTCCTTTAATATTATAATTTTTTTATTTATCCAGATTTACAAACAGATTCCATGTTTTACAGTAGATTTATAATTTGGCTATCATGTACAACAAACCAACCGGATTATCTGATATTAGGACGATATCGTCAGCATAGGCCAACATGTTCACTTTCTTATTCCCCACTATGACTCCTCACCCGAGATTCTCCGCTAAATCGTTTATGAAAAGAGTAAACAAATAGGGACTCAGTACAAAACCCTGCTTGACCCCCATCTCTGTCTTGAATGACTCCATCTTTGGTCCAGACCACTACCCCGTGTGTTGTGAAGACTTTTTATAGTTTTCTCAAAGACTTTTTAAAGCGTTAATGAACTTAGTTGACAAACCCATTTCGTACATTTTATAAATTAAAGCATTCCTATCGACAGAGTCAAACGCTGCCTTGAAGTTGACAAAGAAACAATATATTTTATTTTTTCCTAATCTCCACATGTACTCTATTAAATTGCTTTAATTTGGGACCCTTTTCTTAAATCAGTTTGGCCTTTTATCAATACTTATTTTTCTTCCAACCAGTTTGTGAGTCTTACTGCTAGCATGACAGAATATACCTTCTAATCTAAAAAAGAAATACCCCTGTAATTTGTCATTCTCCAAGCTCACCTTTTTCTTGGAGAGGGAAGATGATTGATTTTCCAAAACTCTCTGGAACTTTACCTTCATCGAAACATAAATCGAACAGCTGCAATAGACCTTTCGTAAAGCAGTTGGGCTATTTGGCCATTTGGCCACAGCTTTATTGTCTTTTAACTTATTTACTGCTGCGACCACTCCATCTTATATGAACTGATTATCTAAATACATATCCTTTACCTAAGGAGCCAAGTATGAAAAAAGTTCAGTACAAAGATGAAGGTTGTACTGTTTTGACACTTCTATAGTGTACGGCAATAGTCCAATTGAGGAAAAATTAAAGGAGTCACTTTAACAAGTGAAGAATAATTCAGACTCTTTAAGTTGGAGAAGGTACGGCGGGAGATCTAAAAGGTACCTTTTTTACAGGAGAGGATATGGTCAAAAATAATTCCAAGGTTTTTGACGGTTGGTTAGAATTTGATGGGATTTTTTTTTTAGAAAGAGAATTGGATTATGGGGAATAGTTTTGAGGATGTTCGACCTAATTATAATTGCCTTGGTTTTCTCCACATTCAACTTTAACTTATTAGCTATCCACTCACTTTTATGATTCAAATAATCTTGGAATTTGTCCGTGGATTGTAATAGGCCTGAAGGGGAAAAGGATAGGTATATTTGAAAATCATCAGCCTAGACATGATACAGGGAATGTTGGATAAGAGATGGAAGATCGTTTATGTAAATAGTAAATAGGGTGAGGGATAATGATGAACCATGCGGGACGAAGGCAATTCAGACGCCTAAAGGTAGAGAAGGTACGACGGGAGATTTCAGAGTTTTTTCAGGTTTGGCCAAAAATAATTCCCAGTTTTTTCCTTGGGAAATATAATTCCCTTTTCGACCCAAATATAAAATATTTAGAGAGAAGTTTGATTAAAAATAGAATCAAATTTGTGAGAGCATCCTTCCATGATACACGGACCACTCCACAATGTTCTCTATGGAAATTTTATTCTACGCTGGAAAAACTGGAAGCGTCGCGGGTGGAATCGGCCACGGGCCTCAACGCTATCTTGGTCACGTCATGAATATTGATATCCTCAGCTGATCCAATACTCGGAGCCTCTTGAGTAAATAATGCAACAAAAATAAACCAGTAGGAAGGATACGTGGCCCTCTGGAGGAATCAATGTGGCGGTAGCATATCAATATTCTATGAAGTTTCAGTCCTTGAAATGACAGACACGATAGTCAATAATTTTTTTTCTGAAATCCATTTATCTCCACATATAAATTTTAAATAAAAATGGTCAATATTTAACAATACTGACTTTATTTCCTTGATGGGGTACTATACCAAATCTCTGTCAAGTACAATTTATTTTTTAAATTTTAATTCCTGCCTCACTCTACAAGCAATTTATCTTTGATTTCATTTTCTTTTAAACTAATTCATGAAAACCAGCTTCATAAATTCATTTTTCATGTATATATATATTTTTCGGTTGGTTCTACACACCTTATAGACCTTTGGCCACCTTTACAAGCCTCCTCCGACTCTGTCGATCCTGAGCCACTGAATTCCAGTCTGATTCATGAAGCTCCGCAGCGTCCTTGTTGATCCTGTCTATCCATCTGGTGTATATTGAATGTATATAACCATTTATGATCAGGAGGGTCTCGATTTTGTAATATATGAGCTTTGTAAGGGAAAGAAATGAAAGTCCGAGAAAGAGGTAAAACAAAGAATAAATACAAACTGTACTTGGTAAAGCAATGGGTATACTTAATTCGGTCCTTTGGAACAATAATGGGATGAAAGACACATGACCAAGAAGCTCATAAATGAAAGCAGATTGCCCAATTTGATTTTCGACTAGAGTAATGAAGGGAGGAAATGGACAGGAAGACTACGGATAAGGCGGATAGAAGGAATTGAGGAAAGTATAGTATGCTCGGACAAGGGAAAATATGCAAGATAGAACAAAATGGAAAAATTGATTAATAGAAATTTTTGGTTGAAGGAAACCAGAATTTGAGTAAACCCTTACGAAAAAAAAATAGATATACTAAATATCTGTATATATTGATCATAGTGATAAAGAATGTACTGTTTCGAGGAAAACTATTGTGCAGGGAGGTGATTTGTCCGAATTCATGCTCAACCGTAAGGTTCCCTCCATTTACGGTACCCACTTTATAGATGAGTGACCTAGGAAGGTCTCCAGATCCCTCAGGATCCATTCCCCCAGCTGTTAAATAAAGTATCTGCCACAGCCGGATTTGAACCCGGGGTATTCGGCATGGCAACTCAGCACTCAAATAACTGAGCTACCCGCTCTTCGGAATAGTGAATAAATTACTTAATTTTTCCTTTACTGACACAAACAGTTAACTTCTGTCCATTCCGTTTGTTAAGCAGTGTCAATGTATGTTTCACGGCTATGCTGATCCGTCTGTGATGAAATTTGATATGTATAATCTAAAGCCTGGGGAAGGACAAAGGCTGCTTTTTATCAACACACCACGCAGGCGAAGTTTACATAAAACTGTAACCTGATTGACTAATACATACAGCGGTCAATGCACAGCAGAAACCACTAAACTTATCATCTTGAAATTCACAGATAGGTCTTTGTATAGCTTAAGTAACGCTTAAGTATAGCTTAAGTACTAAGAAAGGAATTTGGACAATTCTACCCCCAAGAGTTTCCTCGTTAATATAATAGGGGTTCAAATATTGTATGGAATCCGTCAGTTTTGAAGTTAAAGTAACTAATGCACGAGTAACTTAAAGTTAAAAAATATATATATTTATTAAAAATGACCTACGAAACTTTATGTGGCAGACCAAATTCCACGCAAGCGAAGCCGCGGGCAAAAGCTAGTTATAATATATATATATGAGAGTAAAGGACAGTGTTGACCAGGAATTCATCTTTAATGTGCAAACCGAATCCCGGTAGGACGTTGTTTAAGCAGGAATATCGATTGGTATTAAATGCCTCAGAACATAGCTTGCTGCCAAATGGTATTAAAAATATAATGATTAGCTTATACTGATGATATATATAAAATAGGTTATAATAAAAAATGAAATTAAAACACATATAAGTAATAAAAACAATATTAATATACTTTCCCTAACATCATTAGAAAATACATTTTGAACTAATATAAATCATATAGAATAAATAATACAAATGTATGATAATATTATCACTTATTTAGTTAGTATATTTTTTACATTATTTTGATGTTTATGTAAAATATAGCCCTATTTACTGCCCGAATGAATCCTTTTCTCTAAAATATTTTTAACAAAAATTAATATTAATAAAATATAATTGACACAACTATATTTCATAAGATAGCACAACATAGATGCGATTTACAATAACGTATAAGCGAATATGATTATGACAGATCTTAATTAGTTAAAAAAAATCTCTTTTTTAACATTAGGAATTTATTTACACTAAAACTTTATAGGTACATATAATTCTGATACATATTATAAACAGGACACAACTACATATTATAATGCCAAAAAGAAAAGAAATAAAAAGGAGTTTAAAAATAGTAAGTTTGTGGCAGATTGTAATCATTCAATAAAGTGAGGAAAACAAAATAAAAAGTCCAAAATAAAATTTGAAAAATGATGCCCCATTTTACAAAATAAGTGCACATTTGTGTCAAAATTATTTCTCATCAGTATCTTTGACAATCACACAGATAATAATTGTGTATCTACCTCTTTCCAAGTGGTGCCTTTCTAGTCGTTTGTATTTTAAATGGATTGAGATAAAGATAACACAACTGAAACAGGGGCTACCTTCATCATTGCAACGTAATATCCGTGGCACCTGTGCATAGTGGGCTAAGTCGAATTTTGTGAATTTCAAGCTATCTACTTAGAATCGTAATTTTTCTGAACTTATTTTAAGTTCAAGATTGGAGTATCAGTCCACGATTCACAAAGGAATATCCTTCATTGCAATGGACCGAACACTTAGCGTGTTGGATACAAGGAAAGAGAAAAAAAATACGATTCTAAGTAGATAGCTTGAAATTCACAAAATTCGACTTAGCCCACTATGCACAGGTGCCACAGATATTAAATGAATGCAAAAACAATGCAAATGTTTTTATTTATAGCCACAAGAGTTGCTATAAATAAAAACCACACGGCCGAAAAATAATTAAGGATTTGTAAATGCTTATATTAGTATGAATTTATTAGGTTCATTCAAATTGTATAAGAAGGACATCATATCGGCAGTAAATAATTCCTCAGATTTATATTTTTTAAAAACTAGCACTATAACCTATGAACGGTCTTGAGTTCAGTACATAGTAGAGACTGTACTGTTTATATGACAACAGATGTGCAGGGAGGCGATTTGTCCAATATTACATATTCAAGTGACGTTAAATGAATAAAACAACAATTCATGTGAAATAGGAATTCAAATAGTGCCATTAGGAGGTTCAAGTTGAAAAAGAATCCAGGAATGGAATTTGACCATAATATTAGCTGTCGCACCTAAATCAGCCATATACCAGGGTTATAGCCGAGAGAAAAAAATACAAGAATACACATCAAATCAGTAACTGGTCTTAAATCTATTAAGGCAAATTAATTCTAAGCCAGAACGCAGAAGAAGAAGAAAGGAATCATCTGCAAGAATGATAAGTAAGAAAGTTGAGGCTTTCAAAAGACACTTCTCTAACATGTTCAAAATTTACATATTAAATTTCAACTATCTTAGTTCATTTGATGAGGTGTAGGGGAAACTTTAACAGCCGTATAATTTCAGTTAAACATTTCGCCTACATTTTCACCATATTATTGTTCTGCATAGAAAACTTTGTAAAAGTCCAAACGGCCTATATTAAAGAATACTTAGTTCAAAAGGGAGACTAACAGTAAATATTTTTTTTACAATGAAAAATATATAAATATAACAACCTCATACAAGACAGAAAAGACAAGAATCTGCTCGACGTTTTCGCCTACTTCAACATTTACTGGACAAACGCTCTAAGCTCCCAATTAATTACAAACGACTTTTAATGATAGTTACCAGACCTATTTGGACATACGGAGTTAAGCTTTGGGGCTCTACTAAGCAATTCAGTTCATCTCGTATCCAATCCTTACAATCCAAAATCCTTCGTAAAATCCACAATGTTCCTTATTATGTCACAAAGCAAACTCATTCATCATGATCTTAATATCCCATACGTTGCTGATTTGGCCCAAACTAGATACCTATCTTTCCATGAAAAGCTCCATACACACTTGAATCAGCTTGTCTCAACTTGCTTTCCATACTATTCCTGATATCCCTCCAAGGCGTCTGAAAAGAAGATGACCTTCTACTATAGAACTTTATTGGAGTGCTACTGATTGGTAGTTTCTCCACAAGTGTTTTTTGTTTTCATGTAATTTGTTCATATCAGTAAATTTACTTCATTTAATATTATTTCAGTTGTAAATATCAATAAATTAATCTAAAAAAACAAAACATAATAAATCCGTTTCAGGCTACTGAAACACTTGATAGAGAAACGCTCGAAGCTCTCAATTAATTACAAACGACTCATATTATATTATATGACATATTTGGACTCACGTTGTAGAACTTTGGGGCTTCACTAAGCCATCAAATTTCCCTCGTATACAACCCTTCGTAAAGACCAAAATGCTCCTTACTTCGTTTCGAATAAACCTCAATGTCCATTTGTTGCTGATTTGGCCCAAACCCGATATCAATCCTTTCATGACAAACTTTATTTCCACTTAAGCCCACTAGTATCAAAACGAGATACATCTTTGATTCCCGATAATTCTCTAAGGTGTCTGAAAAAATAAGGCTTCGTGGCCTTCTATGTTTAATTTATTATTTGAGTACTACCACTGGGTAGTTTCTTAATTTGAATTTATCCATGCCATAGTTAATACAATAGTTATATTGTAAATTTCAATAAATGAAATTTAAAAGAAACATAATAACTCATTCATAGAATCACCTGCGGTCTAGTGGTTAGCACAACAACCAACTATTCCCAAGATCGCCGGTTTGCAGTCCGGTAGGTGAACATAGGATTGTTTAAAGGGAGTAAAAAATCCTTAGTTGTGCATTTCTTCGGAAGAGACGTAAAATGAGGGCCTCGATCCTCTGCAATGCCAGGCACTCGTTAAAAATACCTATCCTAATTAAACCAGGATACGATACAATATGACATGAAAAAGGAAAAAAAAACACATGCGGAGAAACTACTCATAGGTAGCAATCTAATAAAGTACAATAGCAGAAGGTCTCGAGGTCATCTTCTTTTCTGACGCCTCTGAATGTTATCAAGTAAGGTAAAGTGTTTATGGAGCTTATCATGGAAGGATAGGTAGGTATAAGGATACGAGATGAATTGGATGGTTTAGTAGAGACCCAAAGCTCAACTCCGTATGACCAAATAGGTCTGATAACTTTCAAATAAATGAGTCTGTTGTAATTAATTGAGAGCTTTGTACGTATGTCCATTAAATGTTTTTAAATTAGATTATGAAATAAAAACCATTAAAACCAATATAGCAATATATTATTTCAAATAAATCTGTAAGCGCGATAGATTAATAATACCTAAGCAAATATTAATATTCAGGGTTTTAAGCGGGGCTAAATCTCTGAACACGTGGCAGGAATTCGATATCCGAGACCTCAAAGGATTTTTCCCCCAGAGCGTTAGGGTTGGAATAGGCTACGAAAGGCCCCACACGAACAAAAAAGTTAAGAGCAGCCTTGATGGGGAAAAAATTAGGATGAGGGAATTATTATAGTATGGATAAACTTGGTATATCTCTACAGGATGCGAACAAGAAAGAAAAAATAAATTTATAAAATAATTTGTGTTTCATGTAATATTAAAAGTATATATGTTTTATGTGGAAGAAACTGGTCCGGGTTTTATGGAGGTCAATGAATTTCTCTTAGAATTTTTTATAATTATTGGTCAATTTTTTGATTTTTTAAATATTTTTATTTTTAAAGAGAAAAAATAGGCCCTCGGCCGGGATTCGAACCCGGATCTTCTGTCTCTACTACTCTAGACAGAGGATCCGGGTTCGAATCCCGGCCGAGGGCCTATCTTTTCTCTTTAAAAATTAAAAAAAAAATCCTCTTAGAATTGGAGAAATGTTAATTAAGTAGCCAACGTTTTGACCTACTTTGTAGGTTTCATTCATTCGGGTTCAACTTCACTCACTATTTTTATTTTTAATTAAATCTTTACTCTACCACAAATCATTGTCTTTTTACGTGTATTCTAGTCCAATATAGCCCATCTATTGTAACTTACTTATCGCACTTGGTATACAACTTTTATTGTTTATGTTTATTTTAATATCAACTATGTTCTCCTTTCTCACCATTTCTTACCATTTATTAAATATTTCATGAACCTTTTGTATAGATCTTCGTCCTAATTGGCAGTTAATAGTATCCCTCACTTCCATTAAGTATCATCATTGTTTCTTATTAACATTTTCATTTTTATTACACTATGCCTATTCTTTTTATTGTCTATGCCTATGTATTTTTATTACTTGATTTATTACTTATTTTATTTATTACATACTGGATTTTTTAATAATTTTTTCTGTATATTTTATAATTTTACAATTTTTTATCACTTACTGCATTTCTTATTATTTTCTATTTTTAATTTTATTTTGCTAGTGGTACCTGATACCTAAGACACCAGATACCCAGGTATTTTAACTTTAACATTTACCCATTTTAATATTCAATCTTCATTTTTTATCCTTATCACCTTATTCGTTAATTTTCAACACTTTTTGTTTAATTCTTATTTTATTCTTCATTATGTATTTTACTACCTTCCTGGCACTTGGTTGTTAATACTATACACTCATACATTTTAACCTTTATATTTACCATGCTGTGCAATTTTTATCATTTTTTAATTTTCAATTGCCTATATTCACCATACTTGTTTGTACTACTTATTAATTCTCAATTGTCTGTATTTTGCATATAGCCCTGAAGAAGAACTACAAAGTAGGTCGAAACGTTGGCTACTTAAACAACGTTTCTCCAATTCTAAGAGAAATTCATTGACCTCTACCCGGACCATTTTCTTCCACATATATTATCAAGGTCAACTATTATCATTCAATATATATGTTTTAATTAAATTGAGATTCTAATGTTATTGACGATCTATAATGACGAGCTATTTTTTTTGAGATTACAAAAAAAGGGCAAGCTAAAAATAATACATAAAAAACACGTCATAAAAGTGTGAAAAGATAAACAATTCAATCATATTCTATAAAATTATAAATTCAATGAACTTTCATTTAATTATTTTTTTTTTTATTCATTTAATATAACTGTATACTAACTGATATAGCTAATCAGATGATGCTACAGTAGGATTTCTATAATTAGAAGATAATTAGGATAGGGATATTTAACAAGTATATGACACAATGCAGTCCATGCAATCCATTATACGTATCCTCCCGGAGGACGGCATAACCAACCATTTGTTATTCTCTTATAGAATATCATAGAGCCCCCTGCCGGGCCGAGAGCCCGGGATCATGAACATAGAAAGTTTTATGTTAACCACAGGTGGCCCAGCATCGATAAGTAAACTACAAATGCCTGCAGATTTGTAAGTAAAGATGCTTTCAGGATAATTTGACATATTCAAAGTCAATTGTATTTATTATATATTTACATTTTTGCAGATGCCTGCTTTGAGAGTACCTTATTTTGAAAAAAAAAATCAAATACATAATCGATATATACCCCCAGAATTTCTTAATGGGAGTCAAAAATCCTTGGCAGACCTTCGTAGAGAACGTAAAAGGGGTTGCGATGTCAAGTGCTTGTTGAAGATCCCGATCCTCATTTTACCTGGATAGGCAAAATTTAGCATCGCCCGATTAGACACATCAGCATAAAGTGACGTTAAACGAATACAAAAAACCATATCGATGCTTGAATTGCCATCATAACTTTATTTATCCGGTGAACTGGAAATGGATCCGATGAATGGTATGATGGATAAAATCTTCTTATTTTACGCGTCGAACAAGTACTGTTTAATCATAAATTTATTTCTGAATACTTCTAATTTTTAAAATATATCTGTATATTCAATAAATTACCCAATTGCAGAAATTATTCAGTTTAATTGAGCGATAGATACTTCTGTAACCCCCTCTCGAAAAAAGATAAGTTAGGAATTATGCATTTTATTCATAGCCTTCGACAGATCTACCGTTCAAAACCGCATCTCATCCATAAACAGAACCGAGATCCCCCTACAGCGGTAAAAGCACGGTAAAGAAGAAGAAGAATATGTAAACGAGGAAGACTGGAAGATGACAGCTATCCAGACAAACTGCTGGAGAACTGGAGAAGCTAATAAGAGACAGAGGAATCCTCCAGCCATTGTCTTACAAATCAAATCATTTACTGTCTTTCATGAGTAGGCCATTCCTCTTCTCCCTTTTCCATAGCCGAATTTACATACCATTTCTTTTACAGGATTAACAACGGCTTGCTTAGTCTCCTAATCCTATTTTTAAATAACAAACAATTGTTGAAACTTTATATACGCACTATCCCATTCAATTATTTTATTTGTGAACATTAGAGCTCGACTACTAGTAAAATTGTTCCGTAGCTAATTAGAAGTTTATTTTCGCTATGTAAATAAAAAAAAGTTCAAGTTAAATAAATTAAAAGGGATGTAACGAAATAAAAATTATATATGTAATTAAATTAAGAAGAACTTACAAGACGCTACATACAATTAGCACTTGTTATGGACTACAGATCTTCACTTGACTTGAGGAACAAACGACTTATCTATAATAGTGTACTAAAACCTATTTGGACATATGGACCAGAACTTTGGGGGTCAGCAAAAAAAGTTCACATACACAAGATACAAACAACACAGTCCAATATTCTCAGAAAATTGTTAATGCTTCTCGGTGTATTTCGAATCAGACCATACACAACGACATGCACGTTCCCACTATAACATCATATAAACTATTGATATCGTATAAAAGTTTGCTGACATACCTACATAAACAATTTTTTCTTGTTTTAGTGGTGAGTTCAAAATTTCAGTCTGGTTACTTAACCTTGGCAAACCCTGTATAATAACTTGTGAAAACTAATGCGAAGCTAACTTTCAAGCAATTATATTTTATTTAAAAAATATAAAATTAATTTAAAAATACTGGTATGGTAATATAACTCTTTATATTCAATCACGTAAATATAACCACTAATAAATGTAAGGAAGAAAAATTAATGAGAGGAATAAATCAATATTCCCATATATCAATAATTCAGAAGTCGATAGTGTTATTTCGAAACCATTTTTTTTTAAATATTTTTATTTTTTAAAAGAGAAAAGATAGGCCCTCGACCGGGATTTGAACCCGGAACCTTGAACCCGGTCGAGGGCATATCTTTTCTCTTTTAAAAAATAAAAATATTTATAACTCATAAAAAATGACCAATAATTATAAAAACATTTTTTTTTTAGTTTGAACTGTTCACACACACAAACATATATATATATTCGATGTTTTCACTAACGTTTTATCTGGGATAAACGTCAGATCTGCTGCGTTTTGAGCGATCTGTTCTGTTGGACTAAAGCAAATACTCTGCCTAGTAAACAAATCCTTGACGGTGTCTGAGTGTTTATGTTACTCTCCAATAATTACGGCTTACATGAGAATTTGTGCAAATATTATATATACTCCTATCTATGAAACGTTAATGATATAAAAATAATTAAACCAATTATATTTTATTTTTTTATCGAAACATTTAATTGGTTAGGGGTTTTTATTATTTTTTTTCTCTGTGGAGATCCATTTGTCCTTTCAGTTGCTAATCGATTGGAGAACGTATTTGTCGGCGAGTGAGAGCACACAGATTAATACTACGGCCTGGCACCACTCCAACAAAGTTATATCTTGCAGGATATTAGGAAGGAGAAGTTTGGAACACGGTCCGAACACCCTCCAGGACAGCTCTTTGACAGTTCTGGTCGGTTGAGGGCACGGAAGAGTGTATTTTTAGCACTATTAATTAATAAAGCTGTCCATTAATATATATTTATACAACTAAATTATTTCTATATATTAACATATGAATATTATAATTATTCTAAATAAATATTATTCTACCCTATCCAAATTTAAACCATCGTATTTCCAACATCTCCTCACTTCCCAATAGATGCTCTCTAAGCAGATTTAGGTATTTGCTTAGATCAGTAGTTCAAGTAGCTGTTAATGGATTTTATGGTTTACTTTTTTCCTTGTTAGTTCTTTATTTACTTAAATCACGTAGATATTTAGATTAATTTTTGTATGTTGCAAATGAAATATAAAAGTATAAGATTAACAATAATTTTTATAACATCGTTTTATAACTACTATTCTTATTATATTTTTATTATGTTTATTTTGTTTAAGGGGGCGGAGTGGCTCAGTGGCAGAGCACTGAGTTGCCATGCCGAAAATCCTGGTTCGAATCCCGCTGCATGCAGTACTTTTATTTAGTCTGTTTGCAGCGGGAGATGGATCATATGGGATCTAAGACCCTCCTCGGGCTCACCCAACCTCTATAAAATATTATAAAAATAAAGTAACCAAAATAAGGGACGGATATCTGGCGGTTGAGCGTGACCTACGTCACCTCCTTGCAGAAGCGTTGTCCATGAAACAGTACAGTCCTTACCATGTACTGAACCCCAGACCCGTTCACGGGTTGTAGTGGTACAGTTTTTTTTTTAATTTTGTTTAACTATAGCTTATCAGACGATACTATAGTGGGAGTCCTAAATTTTTCCTGTAGGTATATTTAGGAAAGGTATCTTAGCCTGGCATAATAGCCTGACACCGCATGGGCTCGGAACCGCCATTTTACATACTCTCAGGACAGAAAAAAAAGGATTTTTACTTCCTTGTAATGATTTCTAGGGCAACCTACGGGATTGTGAACCTGCTACCTTGGGCATAGAAAGCTAACTACTACTATATATAAATTAAAATAAATTCTCAAATATGTAGGCACTAAGGTCTTAGGTTAAAGGCGTGATTTAGGAGGGACCAGATTTAGATAAGCAATTAAGTCCATTTCTAAAAGAAATCCCTTTAATTATAACAGAAAGATTAATGGAGGAAGGATTAACTTTCCGATTAGAGACAAACAATTGTAGGATTACACTTGCCTATAATTATTCATTAAAAATTAATGCCTACCTGTCAGAAGGGGCTTCAATAATATACTTAATGGAAAGCGCTTGACTAGAAGAATGGAAGATGGACTTGGATTCAACAGGATCCAGAATAGCTAAGTAAGCTCTCCTGAGAAGGAGTCCTTATTATTATCAGGAATTCCAACCAATCAGAATATAGCAGCTTGATGACGGGACTTTAATCCTTCAGACCAAGTTAGGGAATGGGCCAAAGCTCATCTGATTCTAAGTAAGAAGTCCCTGTTCTCAAGGCCCCTACTTTAAATTATGTTTTATATAATTAGATTATTATAAAAATTATAGAATGTTGGTTCGTATTATTTGGATGTGTTGTTTATTCATTTTACGCACCTTTAGTCTTCTATAGCTAATCGGAAGACGCTCTAATGGTCCTAAATTTTGCCTATACAGTTGTAATTAGGATAGAAATTTTTAACACCACACAAGCTTCGGGCCTACTGTTTAGTTCTGTATATATTTCTAATTAATACTTTAATTCTAGACAGATAATTTTGTTAATTATCAGAAAGGTATTATTATTAAGAATTAAAACGTCATACCAGGACTTCAGTCTGCCTATAGTTCACCTCCGCTAAAACCAGTTGTTCCTCGCTTGCAGAACCGCGTTGTTCCTCACCGCATTTTCCCAACCCCCATTTTCCTCCGAGACTTTTCCCGAGGTGTTATACCCGAATTGATAAGATCGGCATTTGATGGACACGCCACAGTGAGCTAACCCCTAATAGACGTCGCACAGTGGAACGAATCAACGCATTTGTTGGACATTGGACCAATTCTCTACTAACTAAATTTGTCCTGTATTTTGATCTTAAATTATACTTCATACTTCTTCTCAACGAAATTCATAGATAAATTAATTGTGAAATCAAATCAAATGAAAAAATCTGAATTGAAATATAAATTATTCTACAAACTCTCATATTTTTAAAGCAGTCCACTGTTTGAGGTAATGCCTTAAATTAATCGTGCACCTGCTGGAAAACAACTCACCCATAATAAGATATTATAGGCAAATAAAACCTGGGATCATTTCAAATGTTTGGGATTTTTTGGTGAAAATTGGGGGATAAAACTAAAAAAATGAATTGCGCAAATCGTTTAAAATCGCCCGAAAAACTACCTTCAGAGTAAATAACTAGAATGTTTGAAGTTTTTTTCCATTAGTCGGTTTCTGATACTAGTTGCTATTTTCCTAGAAAATGATTTTTTTCCGGGCCTTGAGAATTAATTTAAAACAATTTCTGTTGATATTGACGTCTACTTCCGGAGGATTAAATAACTAAAGTTTTTTTACTCACTTTAAACAACCCCTAGGCCACCTGCAGAGCATAGGAGAATATTATTCTAATCACTGCACGACAGATGATCATGTTCATGACAATTTGGGAGATTCTAAAGACAGTATATTACATATTATTTTCTATTATTTGTATCGTGAATACTCTTCATAGCGCTTTTTCACAGCAGTATTACCTTTTTTTGAAAAATACCAATACCATTCAAATAGGAAACACAGAGACTCGAGATATACAGGGTTTATGTGAAAAATAAAACAGAATATCAGAAATTTCTAAAAATGGGGTACTTGTGGTAGACAGTAAAGTATTTCCGTACAAGAACTGGAAGGAATAAAGGACTAAAAATTTCAGTGAAATCCTCAAATCAAGAAGAAAGGACTAAAAAAGAAACCTACATCATAGTCGCGTAGTCCTTCAGGGCTGTTTAGCGTCAAATAAATAAATTTATATATTTATTTATAAATAATGAAGAACCATATATTATTCATCAAAACCAAACTCTGTATTAATTCATACATATAAAAGGGCTGTGACAAATGACTGAAAATGATTGGGCTGATATGTAAAAGAAAAAAGAAAAACACAGGAACCCTCCTATAATGGGATTGTGGTGTTTAATATCACCGTGCGCTCAAGAGCACACCTTTTTTTCCTCTGACAGGGTGTGATGAGTCTTTGAACTTAGGCTGTTAGGGTTTAGTTCTTTTTTCCTTTTCAATTTATTACTTATCTATCACATATTTATCAAAAAAATCCATCATAGAGACGCCTCTAGTTTTTTTTAAATTTTTATAACATCACCTGTCAATCAGGCCACAAAAACATGGCTCATCCAAAGTGATTTACATGTTTAAATTGGCTTGCCAGGACCAAACTCATCGGACTCGACACCTAAGTCTAAACTGGAACTTTATGAAACTTACTAAAAGAGATAACTAACCCAGCTCCTTCTCAACCTCCTTCTTCCTGTTGCTATGCTTTGTCCAATGCTACGTATCGTACAGACCATGTTCGGTTTTGGAAGCGATAAGTTGAAATATGAAGTGTGCGAACTGACGGTTAGTAAACTAGTTTTGTTGCTGTTGTAAATGATGTTGAAGGGCTAGAGGAAAACCTGACTGATGCCTGTATCACTGGAAATGGGCAGCTGTATCATCGGCATAAGTTATTATTAATGTGTAAAGTAACCACATCGCTTTACGCAGATGACACCGCTTTGTACACAGGATCATACCGAATCGTCACAATAGTAAATCGATTACAACAATCTTTTCAAAAAATCCATAAGTTCTGTCAAAAGTGGAAACTAAAAATCAATCCAATAAAATCGGCTGCCATAAATTTCACAAAGCGCAGACATAGCATAGATCAGCACGTCATCTTAAATTCCGAAAACATCTCGTGGGCTAAACCCGTAACATACCTCGTTTAAATTCCTTAACATTCACAGAGCACATCAACAGGAAAACCGAAAAAGCGAAAAAAAACATCTACAAAATGTTTCCTTATTTTAATAAAAAATCCAGGCTAAGCCCCAAAAACAAACTAATCTTTTACAAATCAATAATCCGCTCATTGATAACCTATGCATCACCTGTCTGGAGTTCAACCTGCGATACAAATTATAAAAAGTTTGAAAGGGTACAAAACCTATGCATGAGGATTATTAATAATTATCCCCGCTACACGAAAATATCGACTATGCTCAGAGATAAGAGAACTTCCCACTATAAAACAATATGTTTCAGACCAAACAAAAGCATACTTCGAAAAAACTCCAGCTTCCGAAAACCCATTAATCCGAGAAATCGGTAACTACACGTATGATAAACATTCGCTACGACGGTACACCCACAAAAGAACAAAACATATACTTATAAATTAACTAATCACTTTTTCAGGTATTGTAATCTAGCTATATGTATTTATTACATAGTTATTTTTAATTGTTTAATTATTATTATTACATTTATTTACTTTATTATGATTTTTATTTATTCATTTATTATTATTACTATTATTTAATTATTAACTTTAGTTTTATTTATTTATTTTTTAAGCGGTTTTTTCCCACATTTTTCCTGCTATTGTAAAACTTAATAGATAACTCCAATTATAAAATAAATTTTTACTTATCAAATAGTTGTGCAACAACCAGAAACAGAATATTACATAATACGTCCTCTAGTTCAACTTAAAATACAATATAATACTCTCGGTTTCTGCGGTTCGTAAAATCATGGAATATCCTTGATTTTTATTAATCATCCTCCACCTTTCCAACTTTCAGTAGAATGTTTGTGTTTAATGAGCAATAATTACAAGGGAATTCAGTTTAAAGATCTTGGAACGAAAGTGTTCCTGATTGGTTAGTTTTTCCAGTATTTTAGAGACTTAAGGCTTTGCTTTTAGGGATCTTCCTTATGCATTCTATGTTTATGGTATTTATTTATTTTGGACTTCCAGTGACTAACATTGTTTATTACTTTACATATTATAGTACATAAATTTTATAATGGTATATTTATTGATGACATCAATAAATATCTTTGCACTTTTTATTTTGCCAGATATAAATAATGTACCAGGTATTGATGATATCTTCATGATGACTGTACTGTTTCATGGACAACGGTTCTGCAAGGAGATGACTTGTCGTAGGTCACGCTCAACTGAGCGTGATTTTACTCCTTATTTTGGGCAACCTATTTGTACAATATTTTATAGAGGATGGGTGACCAGCAGGGTCCTAGATCCTATATGATCCATCTCTGGTAGCAAACAGACTCAATAAAAATCTTCCCCACAGCGGGATCTTGCTCGGCATGGCAACTCAGTGATCTACCACTGAGCCACTCCGCTCCCGACTTCAAGTGACTAACATTGTTTGTTACTTTACGTATAATAGTACATAATTTTTATAATACTATATTTATTGGTGACATCAATAAATATCTTTGCAATCTTTATTGTACCAGATATAATTACTGTACAAGGCATTGGTGATAACTTCAAATAATATTTTTATAGACACCTATTATGCTTATTTGAGAACAGAACTGGTTATTTAGCTAGGAAATGTACATATGTTTAATATAACCGTAAATAGATGCAAATAGATAAAATATTCAGAATTAGATGCGGAGAATTTGTGGGAATGAAGATGAAAGATAACCCAATGTTAGGCGAAATCAAACATTGACATGGCCATGATTGGATAATCTAATAACTGGGCAAATAGATTGCTCCATGATTTCTGAAGGCTTAGATATAATTGGATTCTGCCTTCGTGACCACGTCTTGTGTGTGACATCGGAAGCTGTTTGGGTCTAGGCATTTCGATCGGGACAAACGAGGAAATGTTTACAAGCTAGGATCTAATGTAATAACTCTTTGACAGAAAGCCGATTTTATGTTGTAGATAAAGCTGGTCACAGCGAGAAACAGTTCCTCGCTCTATTTAATAGAACGTTATAGGATGCTCATCATTGAATAAGTAACACTATACAAATAGACGACCTTTCTGTCTCTAATGAACAAGATTATTATTTGATGCTAATATAAAATTTAAAAATATAAAGTAAGCCAACTTTATAGAGAGATATATATATAAAGTAAATATATAAAGTATATAAATAAAGTATATATATATAAAGAGATATAGAGTAAGTATAAAATTTCTTTTATACATTTCTCACAATTTTATGTAACTTACAAAAAATTGTAATTAGTTTTCTAATAGGAGAGTTTTTTTTCTAATAAAAAGAAATTGGTATTTCAAATCGATGTTCTGTTCTTCTAAAAAGATATATACTCTTTCTCTTGATGACAGCGATGCACCCAATAAGTCTATTGATGGTAATCCTGTCCATTGCCTGAGGTTTTTCAACCAGGAGTGACGCCTGCGACCTTGAACGTCTATTTCCTTCAATCTTGTCCTGTATGGTTAACTATAGCAGGTGGCAATTAAGCACCACATGACAAAAGTATGTCAATTAATATATTTTGATGCTCTATATGAATATCAATGAAACTGGAGAATGCATACGCATGAAACACCATATTTTAGAATGCTTGCAGAGGTTTACTTGAAGCAGCCGTAAGTGTCCATCTCTCTGCTTCGAGTCTGCAATTTCATAATACTATTAATTAAAATGCTTGCAATGAGGTGACTTTGAGAAACATAATGTCATTGTCCTTAATGGACTCATTCCCATCAGTGGCACTTTTAGGGCCTTAAGTACGCAGCAACACGTACCACATGTAAACGACTGATTATGGATATCCCAAGATATTTTCGGATCACGATCAGAAGCGAGACGGATCTCTCAGACTACTTGGGTGTCTCAAGAAAGTAGAAGACAGCTCTTGGAAGGATTCAGAGCTCTTGTTTGCTACTTAAAAAATAAAGTGACAAATAACAAACAAATTGGATAGAAAACTTAAAGGAAGCATGCTATATAAGAGAATATTGACTAGAAAAATTCAAATAACATAGATAATTCTGAAATTATAAATAACATATAGTTAATTATCATTGAATAATTGGTATTAAAAGGATAACCAGTATAATTGGTTTCCCATGTAGTATTTTTATAATATAATGAAAAACTAATATGAATAATAGTTTTGAAACGATATAATAAAAAGTAACTCAATCATTTTAACTGTTAATCTAATAATAAATACTAGAATATCATCATATTTCGCTATGGCGTTCCTAGTACCCAAGAAGTATGGATCTAAATGTTTTGCATATTCTAGAACATATGCTTCCTCTTCCTCTAGGACATCCGCATTACCAACTTCTCATTTCATTGTTTTATTACTACTTACAATAGCTGGATAAAGTTGGCCAAGTTATTATGGAACTTCATCAAGTCCCCCCCCCCCATTACCTTCGCTCTCCTGGAGCCAAACTTCACTATATTATCTTAAAATGTCTGTTGTTACATTAAAAACATCCTCAAAGGTAAGTACAGATAAACATATACATTTTTATTAAAAATAGTATTTTTATTTGAGGAAAAATATAAAAACAAATTAAAATTTATATTCTGATAATGTGACATTGATAAGTAACAAGTATTTTGAACAATAACTTTTTTATGCCCTTCTTAAGATATCTTCTTGGAGCTTATTCAGTCTTTATTAAGTGGATACGCTTAATTGTGAAAAACCTGACGATTGACTCGGATATTCCCCTCTCTGCACAACCTTTCTGCAAGAAACAATATAGTCTCTTCCATATATGGAGCACAAGACCCTTCCTGGATTGTAGTGGTACGGGCTTTTTTTTTATCAGGGCTAATTTATTTATCTGAACTCTAAATTTGTATTTATAAGATTATAATTTGAAAATATACTTTTGATGTATTAATGTAACTGAGAAAATCAAATGTAAGGCTTCGTTAAACGTTTTATGACACGTTTAAATTATACAGAAATCACAATGTCGCTTTATATTTTTGAGGTAAGTCGAAATAATGATTTTGAAATTGAGTGTTTGAATCAAATCAACATTAGTTAGTTAGTTAGTTCATTTAACGTCACTTTATGCTGCTATGGCTAATCGGACGATGCTACAGTGGGAGCTCTAAATTTTGCCTATCCAGGTTTAATTAGGATAGGGATTTTTAACGAGTACCTGACATCGTACAGGCTTGGGACCCCTGTTTAACGTCCCTTCCGAAGGATGGCGTAACTAAGGATTTTTCACTCCCTTAAAAAAATCCTAGGGTCACCTGCCAGGCTATGAACCCGCGATCTTGGCCTTAGTAGTTTGTTACGCCTTCGCTACGCCGTCCTTCGGAAGGGACGTTAAACAGGGGTCCCGAGCCTGTACGATATCAGGTACTCGTTAAAAATCCCTATCCTAATTAAACCTGGATAGGCAAAATTTAGAGCTCCCACTGTTGCATCGTCCGATTAGCCGTAGCTGCATAAAGTGACGTTAAATGAACAAACAAACAACAACAAATCAACATTATATTTATATATATATATATATATATATATATATATATATATATATATATATATGATACGTATTACACAGGTTATTTACCTAGTAATAATTGACAGTTCAATTATTCTACCGGTAACAACCCATTAAACATATCGGAATACAGTATCAACTGCATCTTATGATAACAAAACAACATCCAATAACATCTATAAACAACATCTAAGCTCAATGCATGGGAGGAAGAAGGTGACATTGAGGTTATACCACTCTTCAAAATATCATTGATATCAATATCAATGATCTTCAAAATAATCATTTATTTAAGTTTATACTAAGATATGAGCAATAATGATTCAGATTGATAGATTTGCAGGTATATATACCTGATTTGAAATGATGTTCAAAATAAGTAATTGTACTGATGAAGTGTATTCATTGTAATTATTTAGATGTTTACTTAGCCCAGATATACTAAATATCTTTAAATACGATAATTTTGATTTAATTCATGTTAGGGAGGAAAATAGTTGACTGGACAATACAATGGAGAATGGAGATAGTTGGGGGAGAGGGTTGCAGTAAAAAACAACACCAAATAAGTACAAGACTTATATTTAATGTGTGCCGACTTTTCGACCTACCTTGTAGGCCATCTTCAGGGCTATTAGAGAGAAAACAAACAGAAGCTTTACCTTATTTGATCTGTTTGTTTTCTCTCCCGTAGCCTTGAAGATGGCCTACAAGGTAGGTCGAAACGTCGGCACACATAAGTCAAATATTAGTAGTCTAATATAAGTCTTGTACTTATTTGGTGTTGCTTTTTGGACTGCACCCCCCAACTATCTCCATTCTCCAGTGATTTAATTCAGTTCTTAATTTGATTTAGTTATTAAATAAGTAAATACACAACCAACCTCTGGAAAATAATCCAATTTAAAACAAAGTTAAACCTAAAAGTCTTTAATACTAAAACCCAGGGAGGGTCTTGGGTTGAGTACAAGGTAGAGACTGTGCTGTTTCTTGGACAATTGTTGAGCATGTACTCATGGCATTTAAACATAAGTTAAGAAGTTAAACAGCCTCTTTAAGCACAGACTGTATCAATAAACCATTTCTATTCTTATTAAACCAGAAAATTAATGAACTGTCAGTAATTTTTAGGTTTATTAGTGCCTGTTTATTAAACAATCACTTATTACTATGCATGTATATGATTAATACAGTTTGATATATATACATAAGCAATATTATTTACCGTAATTTGAATGCAGTATCAATTCTATATTCATAATTACAAATAACCAATAACATCTAAACTCGATGTACGGAAGAAGGTTTCACTGTGGTTACACCTTTACCCTTTACTCGTTAAAATTACAACATTACAAAGAGTGGTGTAACCTCAATGTCACCTTCTTCCTCCCATGCATTGAGCTTAGATGTTGTTAATTAAAATTAGTCGACTCAGGAGTCCCCAAATTTTTATGGGGAGAGGCATTAAAATGTACAGTCTATGAGACAAATAGATCTCCAACTTCAGTTTTACCTAGAGGTAAAACTCCCTCAGATCTGTGGAATGGAAGAAATGATCTATCCAAATTAAAAATATTTGGCTGTCGAGCATGGCATACACTGACACCTAAGCCTGGGAAGTTAGAGCCTCGAGCAGTTCGTGCTGCAATGATTGGTTATTGTGGAGGTGGCTATAGGTTGTGGCTAGCACAACAAGGAAAGATAATTAAGTCAAGAGATGTACAATTTGATGAGTCTGTTATGGAATAAAAGGATAAAAATGCATTGAAGATAATTCTAAAGAAATTATAGAGCCAGTCCAAGTGATAAATAATAATCCAGTTATGACTATTGACGAAGAAAATAAGATTGTAGGAACTAATGAAGACAGCGAACATGTGGTGAAGAATAATTTGCAAGAAAGTTCTACAGATACCAATGCACAAGGGGAAGTAATCGCTACAAAAAGAAGAAACAAGACACCCGGATATCTGGATGACTACGAGCTGTACACAGCATACTGTTTTCTGTCATTCGAAAACATTCGAGCAGGCTATAGAATCAGAATAATGGAAAAGTGCAATAAATTCGGAATTGGAGTCGCACGAGAAACTCAATACTTGGACACCTGCAAAACTACCTGAAGGAACTAAAGCTATAGAAACACGTTGGGTGTTTAAAATTAAAGAAGATGGTACTAAGAAAGCTAGGCTTGTGGCTCGTGGTTTTCAAGTTCCTCATGAGGAATGGGAGTTTTTCTATGCACCTGTATGTAGGAAATCTACTGTTCGACTTCTGACGTCAGTAGCAGTCCAGTGTAACTGGATTTTAACTCAAATTGATGTACCCACCGCCTTTTTGAATGAAGATTTGGACTCGGAGGTCTATATTAAAACACCTAAAGGAGTAAAATGCCATAGATCTCTTTATGGCCTACCCTCCGCTCTAAAATGTTGGAACAATAAATTTTCTAATGTGATGAAAAATCTTGGATTTAATCGATCAGATTATGATTATTGTCTCTACTATAAAGATAATATTTACATGGTTCTATTCGTAGATGATGCAATACTGGCCGGGACAGAAGAAAATGCGAATTCATTGTTAATGGACCTGCAGAAGAATTTTAAAATCAAAAATTGAGGTCGTCTCAAATCGTTTTTAGGAATGGAAATTAAACACATAAGGAATGGATTACACTTATCACAGACTAAAATGATAGAACGTTTGTTGAAAGAGTTTGGAATGGAGGTAAGTAGAGCGATCTCAACACCGATGGAAGTTAATTTCAAGGTAGATGAAAGTCAGAATATTATAAGGGATGTGCCATATAGGAGACTGATTTGTAGTCTAATGTACCTATCTATAACAACAAGACCAGATATTACATTCTCCGTGTCACGTTTAAGTAGATATTTAGACAAGCCAACTAGTCAGACATGGAAAGCTGGTTTAAGAGTTCTACGATATTTAAATTCTTCGAAAGATCTAGGTCTTCCTATTATTAAAAACGAAGGAGGCTTGGAGGGTATGAGTGATGCAGATTGGGGAGCTGATCAATATGACTCTAGAAGAAGTGTCAGCGGATTTGTATGCTTTCACGCTGGAAACCCAATAGTATGGTATTCAAAGAAGCAGAGATGTGTCGCTTAGTCTACAATGGAGGCTGAATACATAGCTGCTGGATTTGCTGCTCAGGAGTTAGTGAATCTTCGTGGTGTGTTAAGTGATCTGAGCCAAATGAATAGGGCAAGTAGTGAAGTGATAAGTGAACGTGTATTGAAGTCAATTAAAAATGTGCTAAATGAAAAAACACAAGAGTTTGATGAAATGAATGCAGTTCTTAAAATAGATAATGCTAGTGCAACATCTTTAGCAAATACCTTTTCAAATACAAAACGAGGAAAACACATAGAAATTAAATTTCATTTCATCAAACACCTGTGCCTAAACAATGTTATCAGAATTGAATATGTTAGTTCTAAGAATAAAATTGCTGATCTTTTTACCAAAGCTCTAGGAGCTGAAAAATTTCAATCATTCAGAAGTAATCTCCTTATTAACTGATTTTATATGTATATATATATATATATATATATATATATATATATATATATATATTTGTCATTATTTTTCATTAATTAATATGTTATCAACTATTTCAGCTCATGTAAATGTGTTTGTGTCATTATTCAATTAGATGTATTTTTTTTTTTTTGGTCAGTATTCAGTTTGCAGTCTATGTATATGATTTACTTTACTGGTATTGTAACTAATGTTAAATATAGTGTATAGGTACAAGTCATTTAATATGTAATAACTACATCTAATTGAGAGGGGGTGTCAAAGATAATCGAGTTGGCATGACTGCTAACCTCTCTCTAGGTTACAAGTTCCTGTGGTTCTATTGTTCTGGTGTATGTTAGTTGTGTGTTAATAAATTAACTGTGAACAAAAGTGTCTATTATTGTGTACTCACAATATTCCTTTAAAGACAAAGGTAAGAACTAAGCCTAGATATTTAACACTTGTAATTTAATTCCTTAATAAATAAAGAATAAAATCAGGTCAAAACAATCTTACATATTTACTTATGAATATGGACTTGGGTAAATATTTAATAAAATTTAATGGGATTTCCTTCAGAGGAATATTTGCATAAGGTACGTTGAAGCATTTAATACGTAATAGAAATCAGAATAAACATACGAGAGATACAATATGAGCTAAATCAAAGGAACAATGCCACCCTTAACAATGCTGAATTATGTTTGAAGAGGAGATCTCTCTCCTTCGAAGCATACAGGATGAAAAAGGCAGCTCTGATTGTGAATCGCTCCCCGGTAATATCTCATATTGCTATCTCACTCGTTTCCTCCGCCTTTGGGAAGGAAACATCGCATTTCTTCGTTAAATGTATTCAGGAAAACAGACTTTCATTGCTCCTTGATAATAAAAATGGCGATCTACTAAATAAAAGAATTGACATTAACCCTCAAGAATTGACATATTTTTTCCATACACTAATACTCACACCTGATTTAAAAATTCTTCAATTTTTAATCAATACAAATTAAAATATTTTATTATTTTATTGCTTGGTATCACTTATATGAATCTTCTTGTATTCAACACAATCAATGAATATGTGATTTTTTCTCTCAAATTTCAGTAGAAAAATAACAAATAAGATCAATGAAGAAAATAGTGAAAATCAAAAACTACATATTTTAAAACTTTCAAAATATATTTAATTTTGATTATAAAAAATTAAAAAACTATTAATGAAAAAAAATTACTTAAACACATTAATAGACAAATGGGCACTACTCTCATGCCAGAGAACATTAAGAAGATACTAAAAAGAAAGTGGATGGGGGATCTATTATGACAGGAACTTAAATCAAGCCGCGGGAGAGGAACCGTTGGGTACTTTCCTCATGCCTTCATGTGATTCTTTATTGAACTGCCAGCCAATCAGCTGGTTATCAGAGAAAAAAAAGACTAATTTTTTTAGGTAAAGGTTGTGAAAGCATAACTTGCTTTTTTTAATACCATTCAGTCGGTTGATAGTTCTAGTGGTCTCGTGCGAGAGGCGAGATTATAATGTTTTGTCCGGACACAATTCAGTCGTCTTCATCGATGGGCTGATGAGGGAACACTACCCCGAGCGCCTCATCTCAATTATGAAATGCCGTGTTTATGTGAACCGTCCAAGTACTCTACAAGATTTGAAGACATCCAGGAAAAAAATGCTATCATAGTGCTTGATATACTGGCAAAAGTCATGACAACGTAAAAAATCGGTTTACTCTGTGTATGGAGAATAGACCGTCATTCTCCATACTGCTATGTATCTACTCTTAAATATATTTTGAATATATATACATATATTGATATTTGGGATGCCAGAGTCTCATTTAGGATGAGTACTCAAATTATTATTTATATGCCTTAATCTTAATTGGGTTCCTTTCCAAAAGTCTGCTCTTGTGTTTACCAATTTACTCATCTATTGTACCTTCAATGTATTATTTAAACATAAATAGTGTATCTGGGGTATGTAAGCACCAAAGGAATTACAATTAGGATCGTTTATTTATTCTATTTCAAACAAGGTTAATGATTCAGATTTTAATAGATAAAAAGGATTGCCATAAAATGCCTTACAGGAAATAAATTAAACTTATCTGTGAACAGGGGTAGATTGGGTTACAGGTCGATCTTCTTCTTGTCGCCTCCAGGACTCTTCATCTTCTGGGTCCGCGTTGTTCGCCGGCACCTTCTTCCGCAAGATCTCCCCTCCTTGCTGTACGTCTCTAGAGTCCCTCCTTCCTTCTCTCTCCTTCTCAAGAGTTTTTCTACTCCCCTCCTCACCTTCCTTCTCAGGAACTTGACCATAAAGGGGAGCATAAGGTCTGTTCTTTGTCCAAAACATATTCCCTTTCATGTGTCTCGACACGACACATTTCCCTCACTCCGCATCCCTTTTATGGTGCCGGCACTACACAGCAATACACAGAGTAAACAGATTTTTGACGTTTGTCGGAAACTGCGAATATCTTTAAGAAATTGATTAATCTCAAATTATTTAATAAATATTTGTTATAATTCTTGAATAACCTAGTACGATAATGCCATTCTAAGAGTACTCTGCGATATTGTGTATACGTATATTTTAGCTGAGGAACAAACCACTAATAACAATAAGTTTTATTATTATTGTTATCCTAATCACCATTAATCCGAAATAAATAATACTCAATTTTCATAGGCTTAAAAGTATTTAAAACATTGTTTTACAAAATATTATACGTCAAAGGCTTAGTTAATAGTTGTATGAAAGAGTAAAGACTAAAGAGTGGGTCTTTGTACTATCTTTGTACAATTAAAACTAACCACATTTAAGGTTAGATTTCACAGAACAAATTGTCTTAGAAAAAAATATATATGTATATATTATAAAGGTTTAAACAACTGAGCAGTTGTTTTGGAAAGTGGTATGAATCCATTTGAATCTAAAAAAAATAGTTTATTATTTTAAATAATTATTGTTTCATAAAAAATTTTTTTTACTTAATTTTATATTCAAGTATTACGTAAAAAAAAGTTGTTATTTCATAGAAGGAGTAGAGTATTAAAAACACCTTACTTCTTTTATTGTTTTATATAAAACGTTTCGACATCATTGTGTCATTTTCAATTATTTGTTCCTATGCATTCTACCACTTTAAAATAAAATAATAATAATTACAATAATATAAAATTTGTTTACATAAATGTCCAAAAATAATTTACTATGAGTATAAATACCTGGAAAGTCAGTCTCTTTATTTTTAAAAATTATTTTTAAGGAGGTCTTTTATTCTCCATAGTCAAACTTGTATTCCATTACATTAAAACCAAACTCTGATCCTTGAACCATCTAATCCCTTATTCTAATTTTTATCAGTTATTAGACTTTAGTACAATTATAACTAATTATGTTCTAAAAAGTACATTAATAAAGTAAAATTAAACTTAAAAATTTAAGTATTCTTATGATCTATTATTTTTTAATTTTAAAATTATGGATGAGTATAACTTGCTAATTTCTCCTGCCTCTTTTCTATCGTTTACAGCATTTTCTAGTTTGTCATTTATAAATAGAGCCTCTAAATTTTTTCTTTTTATAGTATTATCTTCTCTATGTAGAATTTTAGGCTTATCGAAGTCAAAAGTGTGCAATTCCTTTTTACAATGTGCTGATAATGCTGTCATGTAATTAGATGGTTCAAGGATCAGAGTTTGGTTTTAATGTAATGGAATACAAGTTTGACTATGGAGAATAAAAGACCTCCTTAAAAATAATTTTTAAAAATAAAGAGACTGACTTTCCAGGTATTTATACTCATAGTAAATTATTTTTGGACATTTATATAAACAAATTTTATATTATTGTAATTATTATTATTTTATTTTAAAGTGGTAGAATGCATAGGAACAAATAATTGAAAATGACACAATGATGTCGAAACGTTTTATATAAAACAATAAAAGAATTATGACTGGAAGCTGATTTTTTTATTATTTCTTGAAGATGAAATTCAAATAAATCCAGTTGAAAAAAGGAAAAAATTATAAGAAAAAACACCTTACTTTGCTAAATGATAAATGTTAAAAATACAATTACATTATCCCATATTTTTTAAATTAATTTAAATATAAACCGTTAAATTTCTAGATACATAAAAAAATGGACTTGTGTTCCCTCTCTGTGTATTACTAAATTATAGATTCTAACATAAGATGGTTTTTCCCCTGGGATTGGGCAAGTCCAGTGAGTGGAGTGCTGAATTATTATGCCAAAGGTTGCATGTTCAAGTCTGTGGCAGGTAAATTATTTAATCTTTTAACAACCTAGGATTGGACACTAAGATCTGAGTATCCTTCTGCAGCTCACACAGTCAGCACTCAACATTAAGTGGGTACCGTTAACTGAGGGAAAAACCGAGAGGTTGAGCCTTTTTTCGGACAAATCACCTCCCTGATAACCGTGGTCCTAGAACCAATACAATCTCTTTCATGGTTTGTAGTGATACAGGCACTACTACTGTTAGTCTTAGCATATCATTAAAGTCCAATGGGCCACTGCAGTATCCAAATTATTATTTACCATAATTTAGAAACTACGTCACTCAAGATCAAAAATGCATTGCACTTCTTGTAATTGTAATACTTTGCTGAAAAAACAAAAACAAAAAACTGCTGAAACATTTAACCGACACATGAGCGGAGGGATACTTCATGTCACGTTTCAGGGAAGAGGGGCTTAAAGGATAGAGATGGTGTGACATCCCTCAGAAATAGTTTGGTACAACGGCTTATCTCAAGGAAACGTCTATAGAATTTATAAAATCCTCCAACCGATCTATCTCTCTCCATTAATCTTTTACAGATTATAAATAGAAAAGTTGACTACTATGAAATAAGCTGATAAAAAATTGACAAATAGAGAACAAGTAAAAAGATCTATTCTGCTAGTAGAAGAATGGAAGATTGTGAGTACACAAACGGTAAAATAGAATATCACCTACACGAAGAATCACCTGAAGTTGAACTTGAAATACATCTCCAACCATCATATTTTTCTGTTTCATTAATCACCACGATATTTTCTGATAGCACAACTTTTTAACAACTGCAATGTTGTTTTTAAAATATTCATCAAGGTAGTATCCTGGATCCCATCCTATACACAATATATACAGCACACATACCAACCCATCCAAGCACTGTCCTCACTAAGTACGCTGATGACACCCTTAATAATATTCCACTGATCACTGTCGAACAGATACGTTAACTTGGACTCCATCTGGACAAAAATCTCACTTGGAATCCTCACACAAGACTGAAAAGACAAGAAACTGCTCGATGTTTTCGCCTACTTCAACATTTACTGGACAAACACTTGATTAATTACAAAAGACTCATTTACATGACAGTTATCAGACCCATTTGGATATACGGAGTTAAGCTTTAGTGCTCTACTAAACCATCCAATTCATCTCGTATCCAACCATTCCAAACCAAAATTCTTCGTAAAATCCTCAGTTGCCCTTTTATATGTCACAAACAAACCATCCTCAAAGCTCTATACACACTTGAATCCGCTAGTCTCTCAACTTGCTTCCCATACTATTCCTGATAACCCTCCGAGGCGTCTGAAAAGAAGGTGGCCTCAAGACCATCTACCTTAGAACTTTATTGGAGTTTATTGAACTACCGATGGTTAGTTTCTTCACAAGTGTTTTTTTTTCATGTCATTTGTTCATATTAGCAAATTTACTTGTAATATCATTACAGTTGTAAGTTTCAATAAATTAATCTAATATTTACATATATATATATATATATATATATATATATATATGTATATAAATCTCTTAAGAGCGTTCGTTTGTTTATTCATTTAGTGTCACTTTATGCTGCAATGGCTACATATTCGGACGGTACTATATTAGGAAACCTGAATTTTGCTTATCCAGATATAATTAGGATAAATTAAAGTTAAAGTCAAATATCGTGAATGAAATCGGTGGGAAGACACTGGTGAATGGTGAAACTTTTGAAAAACTATGCGCAGGTCCATGTTCAGGTCGTCTATGGTCACACAAGGGATCAATTTCTGTAAGAAAACATCACGCTTCCAATAGTACATTTCTTCCTTTAAAAATTATGATATTAAAAAATAAACTGTACCAGTACAACCTGTGAAGGGTCTGGGGTTCATTAAATGGTAGAGATTGTACTGCTTCATGGACAATGGTTGTGCAAGTGATTGGTCCTAGATCAATAGATAGATACAAATAGATTTTCCCCAATTTTCGGGTTCTCACTTTTTAGAGGCTAGATGAGCCCCAGGAAAATCCTAGATCTAATAGGATTCATCTCCGGCCGCAGACAGAATAAATAAAAATCTGTAAGTGAGTAGGATTTTAACCCTACACCTTCAGTGTCGGTACTCAGCGTTCTACCACTGAGCCACACCTTTAAATATTAAAGATTATGATATTAGAACGTAAAATATTTTAACTAAAATTAATTATTAAAAAAAGCGTTAATTGAGTTTATTATAACGATGAAAAAAAAAATTAATCTATAAATTACTATCACATCTTCTGAACTACAGATCTTCACTTGACTTGAGGAACAAACGACTTATCTATAATAGTATACAAAACCTATTTGAACATATGGAGCAGAACTTTGGGGTTGATCAAAAAAGTCCACATACACAAGATACAAACAACACAGTCCAAAATTCTCAGAAAAATTATTAATGCACTATGATGTATTTCGAATCACACTATACACAACGGCATGAACATTCCCACTATAAAATCATATATTCATAACAAATACATAACATACCACTCATCACCCACACAAAATCACCCAACTTGGACTTGATAAGAAAAGATTAAAAAAACATTGGCCAAGAGACCTACTCAACTATTGATATTTTTATTCCTAAACTCGATGATCATGTAGAAAAGCGAAGAGAAAGACACTTCGTTCAAATTTGCTGGATTCGCAATTGCGAAGGTGCAAATAAAAATTAAATAATAAATAAAAATAAAAATCTATAAATTAAGTAATAACAAGAAAATCCAGCCATAATCGGCCTGGCAATAAAGGCATGTATTATTGAACTCATTTGGGCATAAATTTCTCATGTATATTACGCAGGCCTTGCCTTAACTTTTAAGATCGTTCAAATCACTTTTTCACTTTTAAGCTCAAATCATTTCAACTTTTAAGCGAAGGAAGATTTGCATATTAATTAAAACTGAATAAACATTAATCTTCGGGATGGTTAATTGGCTGAAACTCAAGTTTCAAAATTAAACTTTTTCCATTCTATAATCAATAGTTCATTATTACACCTCCTTACTCAATTTTGCCTACGGAATTAGCCATGAGAAATAAAAATGATAAATAAATATAAAAAGTTAAAAAGTAGGAATTAGTTTTCCTGACATTATGAAGAACTTGATATGAATCAAGTCTTTTCTTCATTCCATTGTCATGTTACCTTCTTCGTATACCTAATTCTGCCCTTCTCAGCTCTTAAACTGTGGCCAGTCATATAAATAAGATGGGAGAAAAAAGTCAAAGTGATTACTAACTGACTCCTAACTTTCGAAAGGCTTAAAATTGGAATAACATATCATACGGAACAGTCGACAAATAAATAAATTTCATCTTTGACTAGCCTATTTAGGCGCCAAATAAATGTTCCCAATTGACTAAATCTCCAATAAACAACTGTGTTACTATTTCAGAACCAGTAAACTGTACAAGGAAAAGCCCAACTCATTTGAGGGAATGGAAAGATGAAGTTTCCTGCGCCTAGAAGTTTCTAGTTATCCACCTGGCCTTCGGTAACTCGGATCGATTTCATTTACAAATTAATGTCACTAGGAAGCCACGAAAGAGGAACAGGACATATGAGAATTGTAATGTTCAAATATGTCTTTACTGCTTGCAACTTTATACCATGGTATTCTTGGTATTACAAGTAGTTATTTTGAATTTTCCAAAATTCCAGATATCAGAAATTAAAATTCTGTTAATACACACATTAATTCATAATTATAACAATGTCAATAGAAGCTCTTTAATAATTAATTTTAATAATAATACACTCTTTTTTAATATTACAATGCACAATACAAAGAGAATATTTGAGGCGTTTAGGGTTTTTCTTTTTTTTTTAGAATAATTTATTGATATTTACAACTGTAATTATATTACATCAAGTAAATCTGCTGTGTGAACAAAGGACATGCAAAAAAAAACACTTGTGGAGAAACTACCAATTGATAGGACTCCAATAAAGTTCTATAGTAGAAGGTATCGAGGCCATCTTATTTTCAGACACCTCAGAGTGTTATCAGGAATATTATAAGAAGCAAGTTGAGAGACTAGCAGATTCAAGTGTGTATGGAGCTTTTCATGGAAGGATAGGTATCTAGTTTGGGCCAAATCAGCAACATATGGGATATTAAGATCATGATGCATGAGTTTGTTTGTGACATAATATTGGAGATTGGATACGAGATGAATTGGACGGTGTCGTAGAGCCCCAAAGCTCAACTCCCTGTGTCCAAATAGGTTTGATAACTATCATGTAAATGAGTCTTTTTTAATTAATTGGGAGCTTTGAAGCATTTAATGGACAGACGGTAAATGTTGAAGTAGGCGAAAACGTTGAGCAGTTTCTTGTCTTTTCAGTCTTGTATGAGGAGTTTAGGATCTAAAAAGGATAACTAAAAAAAATCATAAATTCACTTTTTTAATATTAACGCTAGTTCAGTCAAGACGATTTGCCTAAAACAACACTATATCGCCTTATTTCTTATGATTTTAGTACGCTCCTGAACCTAATATTTCGGAGGCGTAAAACATTGGTACATACCAAACTAGCTAACAATGTGAAAATGTCAATTATTGAAATTCGCAGCTATCCGCTTTTGATCCTGAAAGCCTCATTTAAGTATATATGTTTAAATTTCAACATTACATCTCACGTTTAACGTATTTATATTAGTCCAGGATCCCTGGTACATTTTTGCACTTGATTACTATCAAGCTGAATCTTCGTGAATAGCTTCATTTTGATGAGACGCCCAACAATTACCTTTCCGAAAATTCTCGATTGTGGTAGCTAACAGAGGTAGCAAGGATAAAATATGTCGATTTGATGATTCTCAAAAATTTATTACTACCTGTTTTTTTTTTGTTAAATCTCATGGTAATCATCTATATCATTTGAAAAACTATTTGTCCTACAAAATGTATGGTTTGATCAAAGAGTCCCCTCCTTCCAATAAGTATCGATAACGAAGTCATTAAAAATGATTACTAACCAGCTGATTTTTTTTTATTACTTAGTTAATATTTATATAATTTAACAGTCACAATGTCCTACAAATTGGGCGATACGTCATCGCGGTGCTCCAATTGAATACATACTAGAAATTTGTGAAATTAAAAATCAATTTATTTTCTGTATTTTGCTACACACCGGTACGCATGCGCAGAGCATTGCTTTCTGCGTATTAGGTATCCCACGTTAGTGTCCATAAGTGTGCAAACTTTTTTCAGTTAACCACGCGAAACTAAAAATAGAAAAACGAAAAAATGACAATTCTTGTCGGACTAGTGATACGTGGGTGAATCAAATATAAACGAGACTTTTTGTCCTGGAAGCCCAGCGCCTTTGCTGAACTGGAACGTTCCCGCATTTAGGGGTGTTGGGTAGGTATGCCAGGAGTGGGGAAAGCAGGCGGGCGGATGCACTCGAACTCACCAGTTACTGTCGTGACGATGTCTGAGCAGGATGTATCCCCCTCGATTGCGCAACGTATTATCATCGAATTTCTTGCTGCTGAAGGTGGAATACCGGCTGAAATCTTGAGAAGGTTGACTGTACAGTTTGGGGAAGAGACACTTTCTCGTGCCAGGGTGTTTGCATGGCATAAACAGTTTGTGGAGGGTCGTGATCGTGTTCAGAATGAAAGCCATGACCGCAGACCCCGCTCCAGAATCACAGCAGACAACATCAGCCGTGTTCGACAGCTTATTGAAGGTAACAGACGTCTAACCACCAGTGCCATTGCAAGTAAGGTTGGGATAAGCTATGGAAGCACTTTTTCCATACTCACAGAGGAGCTAGGGTTTTGTAAGGTGTGTGCCAGGTGGGTTCCTCGACTTCTCACAGCTGTGCAGAAGCTGAACCGTTTGCAGGTCTGTGAAGGTCTTCTTGCAAGATTTCAGGCTGAGGGAGCCTCATTTCTCACTCACATTATCACCTGTGATGAAATTGGGTGCACCATTACACCCCTGAATCAAAACAAGCGAGTATGGAGTGGAGACTGAAAGGGGAACCTGGACCAGTGAAAGCCAAGTCACGGCTGTCAGCTGGAAAGGTTTTGGCTACCGTGTTTTTTGACCAGCGTGGCTTGCTCCGTCTTGATTTTTTGCATGAACGCAGGACTATCAATGCCGCATACTACTGCGACATTTTGAATGAAGTCAGACTTGCATATCGCCGCAAAAGAAGGGATCTACCGATGAGAGAAGTAATTCTAATATCTAAGGGCATACTGCGGCCCTGACGAGAGAAAAATTGGAGCAACTGGGCTGGGAGACGCTAGATACCCTCCCTACAGTCCAGACTTATCACCATGTGACTTTCACCTGTTTGGCTCACTCAAGGAAGCTTTGGGAGGTCAGAGATTCGTCAGTGACGATGAGGTTGAAGCCTACGTGCTCAATTGGCTGAAGACACAACCTACTTCATTCTATGAGGACGGGATTGGAAAATTACATTACATTACAATTACACGTACATACCTGTTTTCTTGTAGCGCATTTGGGCAGAGAACACACTAACCTATTATGTAATATTTTTGTCCTACAGTTAATAATGAGAAAAATGGTCTTGTGGTATTAACAATTTCTGAGCGTACGTGAGAACCGGAATAACGTACCACGCAATTTGTAGGACAATGTGACTGTTAAATTATATAAATATTAACTAAGTAAAAAAAAAAAAATCAGCTGGTTAGTAATCATTTTTGATGACCTCGTTATCGATACATGTTGGAAGGAGGGGACTCTTTGATCAAACCATACATTTTGTAGGACAAATATTTTTTCAAATAATTTAGATAATTATCTTGAGACAACATAAAAAAATCCAGTTCGTAATCAATTTTTGGGAATCATCAAATCGATATATTTTGTCCTTGCTACCTCTGTTAGCTACCACAACCGAGAATTTTCGCAAAGGAAATTATTGGGCGTCTCATCAAAACGAAGCTATTCACTAAGATTCAGCTTGATAGTAACCAAGTGCAAAAATGTACCAGGGATCCTGGACTATATTTTTATTGTTATGTATAAATAAAATACGTTAAAAAGATAATGGGTCAGAGAGCAATCAGTTGCCGTGCCGAAGACCCTAGATACGAATCCCACTGGGGGCTTTTATTTAATCTGTTAGTGACTGGGGCTCACTCGGCTTCTATAAAGTGTATACCCAAAATAGGAGAAAATCTACCACTTACTGAAGCCAAGATCCTTCATGAGTTGTATAGTGCAGGTTTTTTTAAAAATTGTTATATCGTTTAACAACGCTTAACTGCGAACATTTATATATTGAAAATGATTTTTATCATTTACGTGTTTAACATATAGTAAAAATGCTTTGGAAGTTATCTATTAATTATTATTAAATAATATAATATTATCAATGAAGAAAACAGCATTTTAAAATAATCATTTGTATTAAGAGTTCATATTTATAAGCACTATTGTTTATCTTTCATATTTATCAATCCAATCTACTATTTTTATATTACATCCCAATCAATTTTTTTTATATTACATCCCATACTTATATTTTCAAATTGTTTACGTTTCTAACGGTCATTCTACGAGATACCTATTCATTTCTTTCTACATCTTCTTGTATTATTATGTTTCATACATGTTACTTATGTAACCTCTAGAAATCCATTATCACACATTTTATATCTTTAATTTACTAGTTTTTTTCTAAATTCATTCATGTTCCAACCTTTTTTTTTATGTTAATCTTCTCGTTTGTATCTTTCGGTTTACCTCCTCCTTTTTATTTCCCTTTATATTATGTTTACTTTTTTATCCTTTCTGTACATTTAGTTTCTGTATTTTATTTTATATTCGTTATCTTTAATTATTATATCTGTCACTTTTTTAATTTCTGTTCATTATCTTTAATTTTATTATATCTGCCAATATTTTAATTGTATTATTATTATTCTGTCACTATTTTAATATTCGTTATCTTTAATTTTCATATCTGTCACTATTTTATTTTTCTACATTACATGGCACTATATTCTTGTTACTCGAACGTTTTTATATATATTTTTTGTTCTGTTAGTTTCACTCTCATAGCCCTGAAGAAGGTCTACATTGTAGATCGAAACGTCGGCACTAACTAAATATAAGTCTAGTACTTATTTGGTGTTTTTTTGTCTGCACCTATCTCCGTTCTCCAATCATTTGTATTATATGAATAAAATCATATAATTTGCAGAGAAGGCCCCATCATTGGAGTCAAGTTCTTCCCTTCAAGGTTTTCTTCCAACTTTATCTAAACAGAATCCTTGTTCGAAAGCATCAACATCTTTTATGTAAATTTCACGAGAGAGCTAAAGTTTCAAATTACTTCGATCATTTCCTGTATACCGTTCCAGAGAAATTATAAAATTCGTTTGCTTAATTAAACTAAATTGTACTGAATATTTGATACCGTCACTGAAAATCTTCGTCGGTAATTATAAAGTTTGTTTACTTAATAAAATTAACATATAATGAATCTTTTATAACTGAAAATCTCATCTGAGATTGCTATTCGAATAATTTATCAATTACATAGTAGCATATAACTACAGTGGTATGTATTTATTTTTTTCACGGTACGGCCTTAAATACCACGTGAATATACACGTAATTATTTTCACATATTTTCTTCACCTTTTCTTCATTCTTTCCGATTGTTCTTTCCTTCTTTCCTCGGCTCACGCAATTCCTTTTCTCGCATCTCTCTTTCCCACAAAGACCTTAATTTCTTTTAGACTCTTCCCATAATCATCCCTATCGAAAAAGTCTTGGTCTGTTATTTCCAGTCTCTCAGTTTCTTCCTTCATCTGTTTGATGTACCCCCTCCCAGCACTCTTGTATCCTCTCATTTTATAGAAGATTTCTCTATTTAATCTCTTTGAGTGCATCCTCACCATATGTCCGTAGAACTTTTATCATTTTATTCTTATGTCCGTTTCCAAATCATATACTTCTTTGAATATGCTCTTATTAGTTCTCACCCTATAGCCTTGTTAATTTAAAAAGTTAGTAGACCAATTGGTCTATATTTCACCATATTTGGAATTACCATGAACTGTTCGTGAATTTATCAAAAAAAAGTATTGTTAATTCTCTAGACTCAAATCCTTCCCTGTTTCTAAACAGGTCAAAATAAGATATTTGTTTTTCTATTCAATCAGGTGTCGGATTGGAACACCATTGCAGGTTCGTTCGGTTTTTTTTTCCACCAATTTGGGCCAAATATTCTTTGAAGGTAGAAAAACGATGTAAGGGTAGGGATCTTCAATCGATCTAGATATAATGGATTCTCTGCATTAAAATTCTGTTTTATCTACAGTCACGACAAAGTATCTTGTTGTTCGTTATGTATCGAGTTGGAAAAAAATAGGAGGTTTATACACCAAATTTTGGTTTTGGGAGGACTCAGCTGAGATCTGTAAAAACACTTACAAAATTTTAGCATTTGAAAACAATGAAATCTGTTTATATCGTTATAGTGGTCAAAATTGTGATTGGAATTTATCTGAACGTCAGCAAAGAATTTGACTAAACGGAAGAAACCAGAAGAAATACCTGATGAATGGATTAAAAATATTGGCCGCGGTAATTTAAGAGGGGAAGTAAAAATCTTTGGTTTTATCGTCTTTAGGATGGACGTAAAAAGGGAATCACAAGTATGTGTGGTCAATTACTCCTTAAATATTCCTATCACAATTATACCTGGATAAGCAAAATTTATAGCATTGTAGTATCTTCCGATTAGCCATAACAGCACAAAAGTGACGTTAAATGAATGTAAAATCAATTGCTCAAACTTTTTTTAAGGTTAATTTTAAGGCCGTTTATTCCCTTTAATGACAGATCTGTGCCTTTAGGATTTTATAAAAAAAAAAAAATAAACAGAACCTTTACTACTACAACTCATGAAGGGTCTGGGATTCAGTACGTGGTAGAGACTGTACTGTTTCTTGTACAACGATTGTGCAGGTAGGTGATTTGTCCTAGATCAAGCTCAACCACCTAATTCCCCATTCATTTTGGGTACCCACTTTATAGAGGCTGAGTGATCCCCTGGATGGTCCTAGATTCCAGAGGATCTATCTCCGGTGTAACAGATTAAATAAAAGTTTGCAGAAATTTGATCCAAGCGTTATTCTCTTTACTTTTCTACAGAAACATCAAGTCTTGGAAATGGAGAAATCAATAATTGAGCAGGTCTCCTGGTCATTGACTTTTTAATCGTTTGTTATCATGTCCAGGTAACAGGGAGTAGGAAAGCGGAAGAACGAGTGGATTTGGGTGATATTGTGTCGATGAGTGGAATTTTATGTATTTGCTATGAATATGTGATTTTATAGTGGGAATGTTCATGTCGTTGTGGTTGGTGTGATTCGAATTTTTTGTTTTGCTGAACCCCAAAGTTCTGCTCCATATGTCCAAATAGGTTTTAGTATACTCAATACAAGTAGACTTTAATATACTAAAGTCATTTGTTTCTTAAGTCCAGAAGATGTTATAGTTGGTTGTAGCGTTGTAGTTGAACCATATACTTAAATTTTCGATTAGTTTTTAGGCCGTTCCTCCTCTTTCATGACACTCTAGCTTCGTGACGAGAAGACCTTATAGATAACCCCGATTTTACATACGATGAGACCATAGCTAAACATATAGACGTCTAGTTTTATTTTCAGACTTTTAAAATATTTCAGCGTTGTGTGAAGAGGAGTCGCTTTTAAAGGCCTCGGAAGGGCAATCAAAAGTTTGTATAGAATTGGCCGGGAGCTAGCGATTGATGACAATACTCTGGATCTATATTGATTTCCCTCCCTCCAGACTATATTTACTCACATATATCAGAGTTTGCTCCCCTCTTGTTGGACATAGCCCTTATTCAATCGACTGTCGACAATGTTTAATATGTTTTCATTTATAGACCATCCCATTGTAAGAGAATTTTAAAATTGTGACTTATAAGGGGGGTATCTCTGGTATATACAGGTTGTAAGCAGAATTAGAAGCAGGAAAATGGTCAGTCCTTTAAAGATTCTGGTAGTTGTGCTCCATAGCACATTTATTTAAATCCCAGAATATGAATGTCAAGTACAGGTAATATGTATACCATCAATGTACTTATTGGACTATATTGTTTTGTGTTCCGGCCTTAAGTGTAAGTGACAAAACCTATCCAACAACAAAAAAAAAAAACGGTATGACTACAAACCATGAAGGGTTTTGGGGTCAGTCCTAGATCACGCCCAACTGCTTGATTTTTCTCTAATTAAGTGTAAGCCCCTTAAATAGCTTAATGAGCCCCGAAAAAGTCTGTAGATTTCTGGCTGTTACCAGCTTTGAAACAAACTCCTTCACCATTGCTATTCAGCACCCTATACACTGAATTATCTAACAACTATTCTTTTATCACCCAAGAATAAAAAATATTCCTTAATTGAAACAACCAATTGAATGTTATATTCTTTAATCGCCGTAGAAACAATCGTAGAACTACGGTCAACAAAATATAAAACTAAGCACTCTGTTGATCGACATGGAAATCCTGGTTAGACGCTCCCCTACGCTGAAAGGCAGTAAAGGGTGATGCAAAAGAAGAATAAGAAGGCTTGCACTAGACAAACACTTACTAAGCTGGCGCTCTAAGATCCTAAATAATTACAAAATATTCTATATTTGAATATTATAGGACCGGTTTCGACTTACGGAGTAGAGCTTTGGAGCTCCAATAAGCCATCAAATTCTAATCATATCCATTACTTACAATCCAAACTTCTTCGCAGAACCCTCAATACCCCATATTTTGTTGCAAATAAAGTCATCCATAATGAACTCAATGTCCCATTTGTTGCTGATATGGCCCAAACCCAATATCAGCACTTTCATGACAAACTTTATTGTTGTCAAACCCACTAGTTTTAAACCTACCAGCCTCTTCAATCCCTGATAAGTCTCAGTGGATTCCGAAATGCAGACGGGTGAATGACCTTCTAATTTGAATTCGATATTCGTTACTACCAGTATTCATGATATTATGTATTATTCATTATATTTACCAGTTATTTTGTCAAATACATTTGTAAATTTAAATAAATAATTGTTTTTAAACATTGAATTGAACAAAAAACAAAACAAAATTAGAATCATAAAATCTTGTATTTGTTTGGTTTCTAATATATTTTACAATTAGGGCTTGAGAATTAATTTATAATTTATTTATAACTCAAAGATTGAAATATAAATATATCTAGGCGAGATACTGTATAAAATTAGTGAAGTTATTTTTTGAGAAGACAGATTCAGAAAGCATTTCGAATCGGATATTGCCGTACAGTCTTTGGCGTCAACTATGAAAATTTCGTAAGCAGAAATTCAAAAGCCTCATAATTCTTCATTCAAGCGTCAGATCAATATAGTACTTCAGCATTAGTTCCTAATAATCTATTAAATAGAACTTCAATCAATTCATTATGAAAATGAACAATTTTGTAATTTATTTAATGTTTTTTTTGGCACCGAAAATACGAGTATAAAAACCGAAGTTTTATACTCGTAAAAAAAACTGTTAACCAATACAACATGCTGCTTTATATAGGGAAGTTTAATTTTAAATGCTTGTTTTTATTTTTATAGATTGTAATGAGCTGTTATTCAGCCTATATGTTTTTATAATATTTACTATCACTAAAATTGAACATTGTAAAGTGTATCATCAAATATGAGCATGGAATCACGCGATTTTAGTGTATTTTTTTTAATGAGATTTAACTTAATGTAAGAAAAATTACCACCACTTTTAGGGAAGGGTGCTGTGACGAATGTGACGAACGGACCAATCGCTGCTGGTTAGAGAAATTTTCTGGTGACACATATTAATTCATTTCTTCTTTCTAACCAGAGATGAATCCATCACATCCACATCGTAAATATTTTTAATTAATATAATTTGATTTCAAAATAAAATGTCAGCTTGTGAAACAGATTAATTCATATATAATTCACTTTTACTCTCTAACCAGAGATGAAGCTATCACTCCCACATCGTACTTCAGAGATATTGAAATAAAGAAAGAAAAAACATACTAAAAAAAAACATTTATTGTTTAATCGGAAGGAATCTGTATTGTTAACGGCAACTCCAGACCTCCTGTTTCACGACAGACAGTGAAAAATACTCTTAAGACTTATCTCTAATAAATTTCCGTCTGTTCAGAAATTTGGACAAATTATTTAAGGGTGAAAGTTTTAAAAATGATTTTCAGACTTTTTCCATCACAAAACCCTGAATATTTCAGTTCTGGGAATGAAAACTTGTTAATACGAAGGGAAAATGTGTAGAAGGGGAGTAAATATGGTTAATTAAAATGTTTTGATTTCAAAATAAAATTTCAGCTTGTGAAACTCATTAATTTATAAATAATTCATTTCTCCTTTCTGCCGAGAGATGGAACAATCACTCCCACATCGTACTACAGAGATATTGACATAATGCATCAAAAACTCGAAATTGCAAACACTCAATGTTTCTGTTTTGGGATTGAAAATTTGATAACACGTTGGATAACACGTTATCATATCGTTAATGGGAGTAAAAAATCCTAGGTTATATTATCCTTTAGAAGGAACGTTAAACGGGGATCCCGAGCCTCTACGATATCAGGTACTAGTAAAAAAATCATATCCTAATAAGGCAAAATTTAGATCTCCCACCGTATACATTGTAGAGTAAAGTGCTGTTAAATAAACAAACAACACGTTAGGTTAAATGTATAAAAAAATAGAGTAAATATTGTGAATTAAAACGTTTTGGTTTCATAAGATTATTTTACTAAATACCCTTTCCTATTAAAATGGACATTTCATAACGTTCCTTCAAAATACGGAGTAACTCAAAAATTAGCTTTTTAGGATTAAGCCAGTATCGGTTGAAGCTTTTTAATTCATGAACGATATAAATTTGATATTCCATTTCGAATTTATCTTTTGTTTTTTTTAGTAAAGTCATGTTTTGAGTTATATCATGTTTGAAGTTGATTTTTTAAGGGATTAATGACATAAATTAAAATAAAACATTTTATTTGAAAAGAAAAGATGTGGTCAGGACCGGGACTCGAACTTATTTTATTTATATTTTATTAATATTTTCAAATAAATTATAATAATATTTTAACGACTTATAGTCAACTAGATCCAAAATAAAAATAATGTTCAATTAACATTCTCCCCGTGTGTACATCGCAAATTGCGAGAATACGGAGATGTAGGATCTCAGATAGAAGTAAAAAGAGAGTATATGGTTGGCCGAGAAACGTGCCAGGGCGGCCGAGATGGTTGAGGCGTTACCACGGAGAGGTGAAGGTCCCGGGTTCGAGTCCCGGTCCTGGCCACATCTTTTCTTTTCAAATAAAATATTTTAAAAAATATATAATATAAAAATAAAATAAATTATAATGAAATAAAAATAGTTTCAGTTGAAAAAAAAAATCATGGCTAATAAAACAATTTCAATACCATCATTAGAATAGAAATCCTTTGCTTTACCAATACTCATTTTTTTTTAAACTCAGATGGAACTTTGCTCAAATTCCTGTACTGAAAAATTATTTTTTTCGAGTTACGACATTGTGCTTTTGAAGAAGCGATATCAAACGACCCAATGTAATAATAAAACTATAATATAATATAAGTTAATAGTGGAACATATTTAAAACTGATATATCAAAATGCAAGGCGGTACGGAAATGATAGTGTTAGCTCGAGAAGGAGCGAGAGAAGCCTCCGACCTCGAGGGCAATCTTATTGAGTCCTTAGCGATATTGCTACCAATATCTGCCTATTCCTGCCTACCGCTCCCCCCCCCCCCTCGCCCCTCTCCTCACAACCTGGGAATTCACTAAAGGACATAAAGGAAATCGATATCCTCCACCTGACAATAATAATGCTACGCCTCTTTAGATCCCTGCGTAAATATAGCAATGATCACATCAATGTATTCACTTATTCTTAAAAATGTAAATATTCCAAACCGAAGGAAAGAGAAAATTGTTATATTATATGTGAAAATTATTGAGGCGTTTCATATGAAAAGTCTATTTTCCAAGCAATAGTCATTTAGTAACATATCTATGATATATTTATTTTTATTCAAAATGTATACCACTCTTTATACATTTTCCCCAACATTTTATAAAATTTTCAATTCCAGAACTGAAAAATTTAGAGTTATGTGATCAAATAAAGTCTGGAAATGCGTTATTGACTTGAGAATCATTTTCAAAACTTTTACCCTTAAATAAGTAATCCGAATTTCTAAGCGGATGGAGATCTATTAAGGAAAAATGATGAAGAATAAGTGTTTGGGAGGACTTCGCAATCAGTTAGTTACTTCACACTCTGTCCTGGAACATGAGGTCTGGCGATGCCGTAATTAATTTTTGTAAACATTTCATACTTCATAAAATATCGATCAGTCAATATTCCTTCGTTTCTCATTTCTCATTTTCCCTTTTACATAATTAATAAATCATAACACAAATACCTGAGAATAGCACTCTTAACTGACAGAATCAAGAAAAACTATAAAAAACTTCATGACTCACTTGATGGACACCCAAACTTACTGGTACAAATATTACAAACAGATACATTTACACATAATCCGACAAGGAGACAACGGCGCTGGAGCAGAGATCTACTACAGAGAGATGAACCACGTTAGGATGCCTTCAATGGGAGGTTTCTCCATCCACGCTTCCACGTGAATCCCCCTTGGTGAGGTTTCGAAAGAACATTTAAAAAATATATATATGCTAAATGGCATTTATATAATTTCTTTCAATAAATATAAAATATAAATATTTAATAGAAAGTGGAATGAGTTTTCTGGAATGAGAATTTTATGAATTTGATTCATTTTTATTTCACCTGTCATAGAAATTAGATGAATTTTTTTTTTTTTATGTCAACTCAACGATAATTAACTTTCGAAAGATTTAATATGGGAATACCACATCATGCGAAACAGTCGACAAATAAATAACCTCACTCAAATTTTGGACTCATTATACCCTGTTCGGGCGCCAAATACACGATTTCAACACTAATCCTCTCAAAAACTAGTTAGTATTAGAAATAAGAAAAATTTATAAATTATAGGTCATTTAATTGAACTACAAACTTATACTAGAATGAATTAATTAATGAGCCTTCTACGTATGTTTTTAACGTCTAACAGATAGGTCTACCGCCGAATTTTGTGTCGTATTAAAGCTTATACACTGCCCGGAATTTCTAGCGCGCTTTCAATCCTAAAAGCAAAGCCAAACTCACAAGAGGAAAGGAAAGATGAGCTTTACCTAAAAGTTCCTCTTAGTGTGGTCTCGCCTTCGGCAATTCGAATGGATTTCATTAACAAATTAATGTCACTAATATAGCCGCGCAAGAGGAACTGAAAATATGAGGAATTTATCCCCGAGGTTCAAAATATTTCCGATTGCGCCAAGCTTTTCTTGGTATAGCAAATATTTTTTTGACGTTTCCTGTTGTTGTTAATTAGAACACTGATAAAAGAGTTAATTTATTTAGAATTTCTACATGATAATAACAAAGCCAATTAGTGCTTTTTTAAAAATTAATTTATTGATATTTACAACTGTAATAATTTTACATCAAGTAAATTTCCTGATATGAACAAATGACATGAATACAAAAAACAAAACTTGTGGAGAAACTACCCATCGGTAGCACTCCAATAAAGTTCTATAGTAGAAGGTCTCGAGGCCATCTTCTTTTCAGACGCCTCGGAGGGTTATCAGGAATAGTATGGGAAGCAAGTTGAGAGACTACCGGATTCAAGTGTGTAAGGAGCTTGTCATGGAAGGATAGGTATCTAGATTGGACCAAATCAGCAACATATGGGATATTACGAAGGATTTTTTATTGTAAGGATTTGGATACGAGATGAATTGGATGGTGTAGTAGAGCCTCTAAGCTCAACTCAGTATGTCCAAATAGGTCTGAAAACTGTCATGTAAATGAGTATTTTTTAATTAATTGGGAGCTTAGAGCGTTTGTCCAGTAAAGTTGTAAAGGTTGAAGTAGGCGAAAACGTCGAGCAGGTTCTTTTCTTTTTAGTCTTGTATGAGGAATTACCGCTTTTAGATAATTTTTTCAATCAAAATATCGTTTCAGATATAATAATGATCAATGAGAAGAAATAAAATATCCTCCACATTGCGAGTATAAACTTTGAAGTATGGACTGAATGTTATACATCATGAATAATTCAGTTATTGAAAGAAAAAAAAATGTGGTTTAGCTGTCAGTGTGTAACGTATGAGTATATATCAAGTATATGCTTATGTAAAAAACTAAAAAGGAAACATTCAATACTTTATAGGTATGCTAACTTCACTCTTTATTTAAATATGAAAACTTCTAAAGACTCTGCATGCCGATTGAATATTAATTTTATCAAACGTATAATGATGAATTTGAACTCATCATACTCTGTTTGGGCGCCAAATAAACGATCTCGTAACTAATCCTCTCAAAAAAAAATTGTATTAGTATTAAAAATCAGTAAATAAATTTTGGAGTGGCCGAAAATGGTAAAGGAGAAAGAATGAGGAGCTGATGAAGCTATATGGGGAACCGGACATGGTGGCGTTGATAAAGAAAGCCAGAGCGAGATGGATAGGACATGTGGAAAGAATGCCAGACGACAGGATACCAGAGAGAATACTCAATGAGAAACCGGACGGTATAAGAAGCAGAGGGCACCCTACTAGTTTTACAATTTTATAGTTAAGGTTGCGGGGTTAGTTCAGAGTGTAAAGAGCTGACTTGCTATACTGAAGGTTCCGGGTTCGAATCCGGCTATGGCCGGACAATTATTTATTTTGTGGTCTAGCCACGGGTGGACTTGTGGAATATACAGACCCTCCTGGGGCTCACTCAGCCTCTAAAATGCGGGAACCCTTAATTGGGAAAAAACTGATTTCGGACTAATAACCTTCCTTCACAACCGTTGTCCTAGAAACAGATCAGTCTCTACCATGTATCGAATCCCAAGACCCTCAGGCTGTGTATTGGTATTTTTTTTCTTTTTAGATTTACATTAAATATAGATGGATTTATGGAGGAGGTGTCTTCGGGTCACCAGGCTGGATAAAATAAGAAACCAAGAAATTCGACAGAGGATGGACGTGGATATATCTACAAATGAAAGGATCGGGGCACGCCGTCTAAGATGGTACGGTCATGTGAAGTCGATGGCGTTTGAATGTTGGCCGAACCGAGTGCTGGATTGGGTTCCAACTGGGAGGAGAGGATGTGGACGGCCCAGAAGCAGATGGATGGAGAAGTCCAGGAGGAGATGGGCGGTAGGGGTAGGGGTCTCCAGGAAGAAGATTGGATGGATCGAGAGGCATGGAGCCCTGCTCTGACTAGTTGAGGCAACCCTTGTCGGAACACCTATAAAAATAAAAAACATTAAATATAGTTTTCACCTTTTAGATCTTAAACTGAACTTATTTATTACCTTCAGTTATTTGTTTTTTCGTAATGTCTAAGGCCGCAATCATTGCTTAAATTGGTCTTCAAAGTCCATTTTAATAGCTTAGTAATAGAAATAAAACAAACATAAAGGAAAATAATAAAGTAGAAACATAAAAAGAAAAAACAAAAATTAATCTGGCTGATAAATTTCGCTTATCGCCATTGTGTATTATTCTGAGACAATTAATTTACTTCTTCTTAACATATTAAATATTTTACAAGGAGAAATTTCAGATTTTCTTTTCTGTTAAAATGTACAGAAATAGAGTTTTAAAGAGTTAAAATTAAGCGAGGTATATTAATTAGCTGTAGTACTTAATATCGGGAAAATTCTTAACAATTCTTAAAAACGGATAGAGTTTATGGAAGAATGTGGGCCCGTAAATAAATATGTTAATAAAATAAATTCCGGTCGATGAACAAGGATAATTAAAATTATTTTATCAGCTCAATTGTTAATTACCATGGTTACCACACTGCTGAAAATATTAGAGAATCATCACGTCGTGATATCAATGTTTTAAAGGTTTAAAGGTAAAGACTTTTAGTCCAGGATCCATGGTCCATTTTTTTTACTGAGTTAATGTTTATATAATTTGTAATGTAATATAATCGTCATATTGTCCTACAAATTGCGTGGTATCCCGGTCCTATGCCCAAAAGTAGTATTACAGATCCGAATAAATAAGTAAAAAACAAAAACAAAAAAAAAAAGCTGGTTTGTAATCATTTTTAATTACTTTGTTATCGATACATATTGGAAGGAGGGATTTAGATAATTATCTTGAGTTTTAACAAAAAAAAAAAAAAAACAGTTATTAATAAATTTTTGAGAATCATCAAATCGACATATTTTATCCTTGCTACCTCTGTTAATTACCACAATCGAGAATTTTCGCACAGGAAATTGTTGTGCGTCTCATCGAACCGAAGCTATTCACGAAGATTCAACTTGATGGTAATCAAGTGCAAAAATGAACCATGGATCCTGGAATATTTTTTTTTTAATGAGGAACAAGAAGAAGTAATTAATTGCGTGTTTAAGGTTAGCGATTTCCTCAGGCAACGGTTCTTCGATTTTCTTTGAACCTCAATAGCCCTACAGTGTTGGTCTATATCGGAGAACGAGTGGTCCCGGCAACCAATCAGCGACCTCCTTTCAGAGCTATTGGAAAATCGCAGCAAATCTTTTTCCCTCGATTATCTTCACGATTAATCAGTTTTCTAGAAATTCCGTCTTTCCTATTGATTGCAATAATGATAAAAGAAGTCCGGGATATAATTACGAGAAATATAAAAATAACCTCGTATACAATTAATCATAAAAAAATTGATAAATGTATAGACTTTATGTTCATTTTGTTCTTGAGTTAACAGACAGTAGACAACTAGTAAGAAAGATATAGATATATTGTGACAGTGTACAATGTAAAACATGCATATACAGTGACTTCCCTGTATAATTAGGTATACATACGAACTATGAAGTAATTTTATAACTTATAATAAAGTAAGAAAAAACAAATCCAGTCATACTGCATTATTTTAATTCTTCATACGTTTCGACATTTATTCATTATCAATTGTTAAAATTTATGGTTTTATGCATCAACCTATAATGTGTATAACTATATAAAGTTATTATAATTTATTTTATTGTTATATGATATAATTTTTTAAATATTTTATTTGAAAAGAAAAGATATGACCAGGTCCGGGACTCGAATCCGGGTCTCCCACTTATCCGTGGTGGTGCTTAATCACCTCAGCCATCCTGGTTCGCTTCTCGGTCAGTCATATCCCTTTCCTTTCACCGATCCTATATCTCCGTGTTCTCGCAATTTGCGATGTATAAACGGGGAGAATGTTAATTGAACATTACTTTTATTATTGGATATCGTTGACTTAAGTCATTAAATATTATTAATCACCAGTTTGGATTCCGAGCATCCCACTCCACCATTCAGCAATGTCATCGTGTGGTGGATGTGGTCTCCTCTGCATTAGAACGTGGATCATATTGTTCGGGCGTCTTTCTTGACGTGAAACAGGCTATTGACCGAGTCTGGCATCCGGGCTTGCTCTTCAAACTCTGTAAATTCCTACCCCCTACATACTTTCTCCTTCAATCCTATCTCTCAAATAGAACTTTCCAAGTAATGTCTATTTCCAATGTCTATTCATCCCTCTTTTCCCAATCTGCTGGTGTTCCTCAAGGTTTGGCCTAATCCTTTATACAGTTTATACAGGTGACATCCCAACTCATCCTAATACTATCCTCACCACGTATGCTGATTATACAAGTGTATTATCAGTCAACACCAATCCAATTATATCATCCCAAAGCCTCCAATCACATATCACTGATCTTGAAGAATGGTGTAAAAACTGGAGAATTAAAATAAATTCCCAAAAATCGCATCAAATCACTTTTACCTTACGTCGTAAACCAATGACTTCCTGCCGTTCAATATCCTTTAATAATATGCCACTGGTGTCTGTAGAACAGATCCGATACTTAGGGTTGTACCTCGACAAACGATTAATCTGGAATCCTCATACAAGACTGAAAAGACAAGAAACCGCTCGACGTTTCAGGCTACTTCAACACTTAACTAGACAAGCGCTCTAAGCTCCCTATTAACTACAAAAGACTCATCTACATGACCATCATACGACCTATTTGGACTTACGGAGTAGAGCTTTGGGGCTCCACTAAGCCATCGAATTCCTCTCATATCCAATCCTTACAATCCAAAATCCTTCGTAAAATCCTCAATGTTCCTTATTTTGTTGAGAATAAAGTCATCCATAACGACCTTAATGTCCCTTTTATTGCTGATATGGCCCGAACCCGGTATCTATCCTTTCAGAAAAACTTCATTCCCACGCAAACCCTCTAGTTTCAAACCTAGCTTCCTCTTCAATTCCCGATAATTCTCCGAGGCGTCTGAAAAGAAGGCCACGTGATCTTAGTTGATCATTTGAGCACTACCAGTGGGTAGTTTCTCTACTTGTCATTATCATGTCATTATGTATCATGTATCCTATTTACTTGTTGTATTATTGTAATACAGTTGTAAATAGCAATAAAAAAAATTTTAAAAAATTATTATTATAATTTATTTTATTGTTATATGACATAAATTTTTAAATATTTTATTTGAAAAGAAAAGATATGACCAGGACCGGGTCATATCTCTCACAGACTCGGGTGCGAGTCTCTCACCTATCCGAGAATCGAACCAGGACGGCTGAAATGGTTCACAACCACGGACGGAGAGGTGGGAGACCCGGGTTCGAGTCCCGGTCCAGGTCATATCTTTTCTTTTCAAATAAAATATATTACGCTATAAGTCTTATGTTTTATAATTCTTTTCTGTAAAGACAACAACAACAATTGAATCAATTAAAATAATATAAATTTAAAACATTTTTGTCCCAACAATTAGAAAGCCTCTAAAATGTATTACTATAATATTAATTTTTAAAAAAATTTTCTTCATAAGGGAACACTAAAATTCGAAATGTATGAAGAATTAATAAATAATGAAGTATGACTGGATCGTGATTTTTTTCTTAATTTATTATATTTAAAGTATTTAGTCAAGTTAAATATATCAAATTAAAAATATTACAACTTATTGACTACCTGACTCCGTAGAACTTGCTCAGTGACTAATCTCTAACCATACCATCTCCTCTCTACTCTTAATCCTCTCTGTATCTCTCTTATCCTAGAGCTAGTACATAAACATGAAGAGGGGAGATCAAGAAAGTTACATTGACAACACGGCTGATTTTTCACAACTTAAGGGTTAGAATCCATTATAAGTGGATTTCCTGTGCATGTGCCTTTCTCTCCGCCCAATATCTCTTCATCCACAACGATCCCCCATGAAGAAAGGAGATTTTGATCGCTTAGTTCTCGCCTCAAACCTCATCCTCTTGTCTCGGGTTAAACTCCTGGCAGTTCTATTTCTTGACGTATCCATCATAATACCCAGCTCCCTTATGTTCCTCTGCTTCCTAAAACCAGTTCGGTTTATTTTTTTTTATTTCTAAGTAATTGAAATATATTTTTCGTAAGCTACTACTACTACTCATTCACTGTATATATCTATAGATATTAACCCTTATTCTCCTCATTATTTCCATGATTCTTTCTGTTGCTTCTTAAAGGGTCTCATTTCGCGTGTGTTCGTACTGCTTCTATTACTTGCTACTTTCGTGTGTGTAGTTAAAGAATATAGGACCTCAAATTTCCCCTAATATTTCCGTTCTTTAATCTCCAATCTTTCAATTAGGCACTTATTGGTGATGGATAGCGTTTCCTCTGCGTAGATGGCTTCCGGTTTAATCACCGCATCATGATACCCTATTTTGAATTCCAAGAGAGGGACTTATTACAGACGTCTTTAGAGAGTTGGAAGGCTACTTGGCTTTTCATACTTCAATTGCTTTTTTTCCCGAGAGCATTCCAGCTCATGCACCATTTATCCTATTAATATTATAAATGCGAAAGTTTGTGTATTTGTTAATCTTCCACGCAAAAACTACTGACCGGATTTGGATGAAACTTTACAGTAATATAGGTTAACGTCAGAATAACACATAGGCTATAACAAGGGCGGATTTAAGGGGAGGGGACGGGGGCACCTGTCCCCAGACAGTTTTTTTGTGTAGGTACTGTGAAGAAGTACATAATTAAAGGCAAATCACATGATAATAGTTGTTAAAATAAGTGAAAGAACATGAGTGAAACGATTGTTTTGATACTTTAATAAACCTTTGAAATATTTCTACAGATACTACAAGTTTGTTTGTTGATTTTTTCCAGTCTGCCCGTTGTCCACCTCCCAGAAAAAATCCTGGATCCGCCGTTGGGCTTCAATTTACAATGATTTTGTGTAATTTGTTCGGAGTAAGTAAGTCGGATTATTAACATTCTGCCCTCTGCTAGCTCGCGTTTTTCTTATTCGAAAAATCTACATATTTTCGTTGAACAAAACAAATCAAGTAACATAATTTACAGGAGTATATTGCAGTAGGTAAGTAGGACCGCCAAAACTCAAACCATCGATATGTTACCTATATATGTACATTTTTCTAATCCTTTCAGTTTTAAAGTGAAACCTTCATTCTAAGTAATCCTTTTCAATAAAAATAACATTACATACTAATCCTTTACTGACACGAACAGCAGTAAACTTCTGTCCGTCCTGTTTGTTAATCAGTGTCAATGTATGTTTCACGGCTGTGCTGATCTGTTGGTGATGAAATTTGATATGCCTGGGGAAGGACATAGGCTACATTTTTCAACACACAGGCGAAGTTTATATAAAACTGTAACCTGATTGACTACACACCCAACGGTCAACCCACTGCAGATACCACTGAAGTTAGCATCATGAAATTTGCAGATAGGTTCTTTGTATAATTTATAAACAACATATAATGATTAATTTAGATAAATGGTGGGAGCTGAGTATTTTATTTAAGTACAATATAATCAGTCGATCATTGTAATTTCCAAACTCAACAGCTTATTAAAAAAAAAAAACTTATATCATATACCTTGGTTTGTGATGTATAAGTTTATTCATTAGCAATCCGGCTATATCACCTGAAATATTTATTAGAAGATACTGGGTTTTATTCCAACATCTAATCAAATCACATAATAAATCGCCTGTTTTGAGAGTTTGAGTTCGAAATTAGAAAAAAATTTGAAGCGTGTATGTCTCTAGGGAATGATGTATTTTCTATAAAAAACTTTTTTCTTCATTCGTATAGAACTTAATTTATTTAGATAAATAAAAATATTTTAAATTTATTATGACTGAATATGGGAGTTGGCATTTACAGCTTGCTTATTATACAAGAATGGCCGCATTGCTATTCGTGATAATCATACCTCTCTACTGAAACTTTAGTTAAAGTTTATCTTCTGAATTAAAGTGAAAAAAACGCCCACTCTCAGGACCTAAACGAATGATGTGAAAAACTTTAAAGGTAAATTGCAGACTCAAACAAGAAACTGTGATTGAGTTAAAGGACGTCTTACCCTTTGAGCAATCCTAAGGAAAAAAGATCAATAATAGTAAATTATTTACTCTATCAATACAATTTGATTTTAAACAAGGTATAAAAAGTTTATAAATCCTTATGATATTATTTTTTTAAAGAAGACGCGGGAACAACAAAAATAATATTAATGATTAACTAACATGTGAGGCTCTACCTACAGGAAGGGTGAATCCATTTGGTACAACTATTTTAAAGATTATTCTCAAGAGTAATATCGAAAATCTTAGCATGAAAAACATACATTATTGTATCTAATATATCTTTTTTTTTTTTAATAACAGAATTTATGTACAGAATTGTTAATAATGTAAAGGGAAAAAAAATTCCTAACTCTGTCTCTTCTGTTTCCTCTGTTTCCTGGGAAAGTAAGATATACATAAATATACATAAAACGATCTCATTCATATTCCTTCCCTTCCTTTCACCAATCCTTGAGATGTGGTCCATCCATTGCAGTCTAGGTCTTCCTCGAGGACGACGTGCGGTAGGCCTGGCTTCAAAAAACTTCTTTGGGTCCCGGGCCTCATCCATTCTGCACAGATGACCAAACCATCCCAAATGTCTCCTCTCCACTGTTTCCCTTTACAATTTTACACCATTTTCCAATTTTCTTTTCACCACCACTGAGTCGCATTGCTGGTAGTATATGCTATTAGCTTTCTTAATTCTGTTTGAGAGCTCTTGGCCCATTTTAGCATTTCCAATTTTCATTTTTTCTATAGCCCATGTGACATCTTCCTCCCATATCACATCATCATATTCTTCTGTTTCCTCTGTTTCTCCCGGGAAAGTAAGATATACATAGTAAATATTACAACAAGAGAAATAAACAGGTAGGTATTTCTTTAATGCACAGAGTAAGATAAACTATGTTTCATAAATAATGTTTTTAGTTATGTTTCATTCCATTCTTATTATGTCTCACCAGTTATTAAATTTACTTTTTATCGCTTTTTTTTATCTACATTTCATTGAAATATTAATGCAATCTGCCACTATTAGGCAACAAGTAATAGCGCTAAACATCTATTAAATTATGTTAAAATATTTTTAAAAAACTACCAGGGCAACCTATGAAGGATTTTGGGTTTTATATCATGCTGTTTTCAAGTCCGGCTATCCAGGGAATGATTTGACTGAGATCATACTCAGCTACTAAAGATTCCGCCATTTAAGGTACTGATTTACTATAAAGATTGGGTGAGCCATGGAATGGTATCTAAACCCCAAATGGTCGAACCAAGTTTGATTTCAATATGAATAATTACTAAAATTTTAAAGCCAGTTTAGAACAAATCAGTAGCTCAGGACACTGATCTGCGGAGCTCTCAATATATTATAACAGCTATCCTAAACTAAATTTAATATAATTGTAGTTTATATAATAATTATGTATTATAGTATAATATATATATATATATATATATATATATATATATATATATATATATATTTAGAAACTGGCTGAACTAAGATTATTATTTATGCTCTCTGTTTGCACTATAATTACATTAGAAAAGTTTTATTGTTACCGGATTATAGATTACCTAATATCCTAGCCAGAGAAGTAATTAGAAATAATAAAGTTTGGTAAAAGGAGCTCATAAGTACTTGTGATCGTTTGTAGTTTGGAGCTTTTGATTATTTAAACAAAGAAAAAGTAAATTTGTTATTAGAAAAAAATGAGCAAGAATTTAAAAATAATCAAAGGCAAAAAGCACAAAAGTATATCTTTGTAAAAAGATCTAAATTCCTAACTAGGGGACAACCATACCGCAATACCACCGCTTCGCGTTCGCGTTCGGTTTGAATCGCCTACGTAGGATGTAGGGATAATGATGATTTTTTTTCAATCTGAGCTACAATTACTAACTATCTCTACATTCGAGGCAATATTTTTTTCCTCCTCCCAGAATAAAATCATCATCCCTTCTATGAAAATATTTTTCTAGATAATATTTACCTTTCATTGTTATTATATTTAATTTCCAGGAGAGAGTAGACAATACTATAGATAGTTGGGTGCGAGGTGAGAGGAGTCCCTCCAGGGTGCAGTAATGCGACGGAGATGGTCAAAATGAATTATTCACGGTTAATTTATTTGAAGACGGTATCAGGCTACCAGCTCTGTCATGCGATATTGACCTGTTTCCGTCCTGTCGGGTCATTGCCTTCTAGGATTGTATTTAAAGGTCATTCGTGTTCCTAGATCTGTTGTAATAGTAAATAATAATTTTGTTTTCTACATATACTTAAGAAATTTTTGTCGGAACATGTAAAAATAGATTTATATTGGGTCGTTTCATATGAATTATAATTTTTATTCTTTGTATAATTCAAAGGGTTATGAGTGGACTTCTTTTGTTTACTATGTTCATGTTTATAATGAAAACGCATTTTCATACTTTATTTTATTCTAAAATTCTACATTTTTTCAGTTATGGATTAAAAATTTGATAATAAGTTAGGCATAATATATAGAAGATGAGGGTAAATATTTTGAATACAAATTTTATGATTTCAAAAAGTTGTTTGAAGACGGATATTTCATATGAAACGACCCAATATGATTTTTGAGAGGCAATATTCATGGCCAGGGGTTTTCTTAGAAAATCAGATTGTGTTATTTGTTCATGTGTACATAGACGTGTTTTGCTGAACACTAAAGGTTTGGTCCATATTTCGAAATCTTAGTATCGTGAGGAGGCCCAGTCTCGGTGACGGGATGTAGAGCCAGCCATGTATGTATAGTACTGTAGGTCGATCGTTGGTTTAGTTGTTCGTAGCGTCTAGACAGTTCTTGTATTTTTAATTTTGTATGTATATTACATATAAATATTAATTATATACTATCTATATATACTATATTTAAAATTTTGTATGTATGATAACTGCGTATGAATATTTTGAAAATAATTACTTTTTAATTATCCTGAGCCTGAACTCGCAGGACTTTTAGACTTGCAAAAGTTTAATCAAGGAGACATTAACTTCGTCAAAAGTTGATGCTATTAACAAGAGAGGAGGTAAAGTCCATCAACGGAAGTAGAACCGATTTATATCAAGGATTTCTCCTCCTCCTGCCACTAGCGCCTCTTTCCCTAATCACATCTTACGGCCAACACCGAATGCCAAACCATAACTGTTTAATTTAGATAACTTACCATGACACTGATCTGTTTTATAATTAATTAAAGCCTTATTCATTTATATATTTAAAGATCAAAAATAACTTGAAAATTTAGGAATAACAACAACAGAAACAAATAGAAGTTTGATAAATAAAAAATATTAAGACCGTGGAAAAAATTCCAACGAAAAGCCCTTAAGTCTCCAAACTAAAACAGAAATTGAAATTATCTGTCCAATATTTCGCCTATTCAGGCATCCTCAGAGTAGAAAGAGAATAACAGCAAAACAAAACATAAATAATGCACTCAAGAAACAGCCCACCACTTCCAAGGCTCAAATGCAACTAATGAATCATAAGGCAGGTTACTCGACCCCGGCTGGATAAGGTTAGATCTAAATAAAGTTGGACAATTTAGCAAACGACCTTTTACGAAATCGGAGGCGAGGCTGGGTAAGTGAGGTGGGGAATTGCCATCAGTTACCAAATTAAAAAGTATTATCGGTTATCCAGATCATATTCCTGTATCAAGAAATGCTACTCTGAAAGCGGAGCGCAGCAGAATGACGGAAGATATAGTTTTAACAATAAAGATTATCACATTTATTTATTTTGTTAAAAACCGAATAAATGTAAAATAAATACTCATCCTTACATACATAATATACCAGCATAAGAAAAGCCATAATTATTTTAATATTTTTTACTTAGTTTTTCATTATTTATTAATTTTTTCGGGCTTTTACAACCTTTGGTCCTACGCCGAAACCCAATAAATTTTGTCAATTCTCTCGGTCTTCCCAATCTCCCTCCGCCAAGCCTCTTGCTGCCACCACCTACTCAACTCCTTGCAGCCAAGTTTTCCTTGGCTCTTTTTCCTCTCTCGTCTGGAATATAGTCCAATATCATTTTCGGCCATCTCTCAGGGCCGATACTTCTCAGATGACCATACACCACCACCACCATGTATATACCACTGCAAGTGTTTGGTCCCAATTTAGTGCATTTTCGTTTCCACTTTAATTATATTTCGTAAGGCAGAGTTTTTCACTCGCTCCATTCTGGAAATACGACAACTGCTTCTCCAAAAATCCATATCTGCAGCTAGCAGCCTTTGTGCATCTCTTAGTCCAACTACCCACATTTCCGAACCATAAAGAGTTGCACCTTGTACAAAAAAGAATGAAAAATCCTCTTTTTAGTTTCTAGCGAAACACTTGGGCTCATTACCATGCCGATAACCTTCTTTCCTTTGGTCATCTTTTCTTGTATATCTGTCTCAAGTATTCTCTTGCTATCTATGTACACTCCCAAATACTTAAAGAGAGCACTCCTATCTATTGACTAATTTTCTAATGAGAGAGAAGATGTGAAAGCGTTGAAGATCATGCATTCTCTCTCCTCTTATTTATGATCTAAATAATACTTTTTTGATTATTTACTTTATTAAAAATTCGTAATGAACTTCGAAAGTCGTTTTAATGTTTTAATAAACTGCTGAAAGGATGTTAAACTCAGAAATATTAAAGATGGAGGATTCCAATCATTATTTCAATCAATCAACACGGGCTCTACAACCCAGTACGGGTCTTGGCCGCATCAAGGTACCGCCTTCACTCCTCTCTGTCTTGTGCCAGGGTCCGCCAAGCTCTTGATCCAACGAGGATACCTGAATCCCTCTCGACCTCGTCCACCCATCTCAGTCGCGGTCTTGTGTAGCCTTGGTCTTTCTTGATAATAGACGACTTCTCAATGTCTTGGCCAATCCAAAATAACACTTATTTGCAGCTAATATTTTTTTCTGTACTTCTGGGCTGGTCGTGTTGTCCGATTTAATCAGTTGACCAAGATACTGAAAACCATCAACACCCTCAAAAGAGTAGTCACCAAAAGTGATATGAGGTGCTGGTGGTCTTGGAGGGTTAGCCACCATGTATTTAGTCTTGGACTGCTTGCTGTAAGGCAAGAAATGCCTGTTCCAATTCTCTCTGACCTTCCCACTATATCAATTTCGTCCGCGTAGGCAAGAACTTGAATGGATTTGGTCAAAATTGTACCGGTCACCTGTATTCCTGAGTCCCTAATCACCTTCTCGAGAGCAAAGTTGAACAACAGGCAGGAAAGTCCATCCCCTTGTCTCAGGCCCCTAGTGGTCTTAAATGATTCGGACAAGTCACATTGGATCTTGACCTGACTTCTTGATCCACTCATCATCAGCTCAGTGAGTCTTATCAATTCTTGGGGGACATTCATTTCTTCCATGCTTTGATAAAGTCTGTCCCTAATAATGCTATCATAAGCGCTGCTGAAATCGACAAAAAGGTGATGTGTTGTAATATTGTGCTCTCTGGTTCTTTCCATAAGGGTTCTCAGGGAAAATATCTGATCAATACAGGATCTCCCACTCATAGACCCACATTGATACATGCCTATCTCTCTCTGAGCATGGGGACGTAATCTTTCATACACTATATTAGAGAGAACCTTGGGAGTGTAATGCCACGATAGTTGTCGCAGATCATTTGGTCACCTTTCTTGTGCAGAGGGATGCTTATGCCGATAAACCAATCTCTAGGAAGCACTTTGTTTATCCATATGCAGTGCAGTAAACCGCGGATGACTTTGGTCATTTCATTTCCGCCTGCCTTTAAAAGCTCGGCCGCGATGCCATCACACCCTGGAGCTCTGTTATTTCTCAGTTTCTGAATTGCATCCTCGATTTCTTCATCGTCTGGTGGGTCGAGGAGCTCACAATTTTTATAATTTAGGATAGCATTTGAGCTTTCTTCCTGGGCAAGATTCTGAACATTTCCCAGTAGGCTGCGGAAATGGTTAGACCACCTTTCAAGGATCCCTACTTTGTTCGTAATAAGCGTTCCGTCCTTAACCCTAAAAATATTTGTTCTGGGTTTAAATTCCTTTCGCTGGGCATTGACTTTCATGTAAAAAGCTTAGGGATTCACTTGCTTATTTAAGTTCTCCATCTCTTGGACTTTTTCTTCTTCTTTCTCCCTCTTTTTTCTTCTACGCAGGCGTTTCTCTTCTCTTCTTAATACTTCATACTCAGAAACAGCCTGACCTGTTGTATACTTGTCAACCATATTCATATAAGCCATGTTTTTCCTCTCTGTTGCCATCCGACATTCCTGATCAAACCAATCTGATCTTCGAGGTGGCCCCACAGATCCCAGTATTTCTTCAGCTACCTGCATAAATAATTTCTTACAATGGCTCCATATCTCATCAACACCCTTATCTGCAGCACTGCATACCGATTCTTCACCTAACCTTCGAACAAACCTTTCCCTATGATTTGGCTCCTGCAGCTTTCGAATGTTTATTTTCTGTTAACGAGCTCCTCTGATCTTCTGTACATTACTTATTCTAGCCCGTATCCGTAATGTTAAAAAGATAGTGGTCACTGTCCACATTCGCGCCTCTATATGTTGTGACTGCCATCAGCATAGAACGCTGTCTTCTACTAATAAGAATATGGTTAATCTGATTACTATGATTATTATCTGGGGAAACCCATGAAGCCTTATAGATATTTTTCCTGTCAAACATAGTACTCTCCACAACCATATTATGCGCTGCTGCAAAATTTACCATCCAGGTTCCGTTGTCATTGGATGCTTCGTGCAAACTGTGTCTACCTGCTATGGGCCACATCACTGAATCACTTCCAACCTGCGCATTCAGGTCACCCAATACCATTATTATATCATGCCGACGGCATTCCGCAACTGCATTTTCTAGGCTATTATAGAAGATACCCTTTGCATCTTCTTCCGCCACTTCTGTTGGGGCGTGACACGAGACTATAGAATAGTTTCTGAATTTCTTTTAATTCCCAACTTGCAAATACGATGATCAATTGCTCTAAAATCAATAACAAGTTGTCTCATCTGGCCGCTAACAACAATGCCTGTTCCAAAAGTGTGTTGGCTTTGATGACAAATGTAGTATAACGTGTGGCCTTTTGTCTCCATTACTCCTGATCCCGTCCACCTGATCTCCTGAAGTGCTGTTATATCTGTCCTATACTTTGTCAGCTCATCCAAAAGCACCCTCAATGATCCTGGTCTATATAAATTTCGAACATTCCATGTAGCCAACTTGAATTCCTTGAGAGCGCCACCAACACCAGTCAACGGCTCCAACATATTATTCCCTTCAAAAAAGATGTCTCGTAATATAAGTAGATTATAATATAAAATAGATTATAATTTTTTATAAATGTTATTTTTGGAAGGGCAATCAAGAAGTAGCTTTTAAATACAAGTAATCCTATTTGTTGGTTACAATAACTATACTTAATTGCATAGGGAACTTTCTAGACCCACCTAGACTTCACTTCTAGATTCTAAGAATTGTCTAAACTGTTCTTCTCACATTTGCGATCTTATTGTTGCCCCTAGATACCACTACTGCCGCTATAATAATATAATTAATTGTTAATAAACATTATTACGTTTTGGTTTGTCATTTTATTGTACCTTTTATTCATTAAAATAACTCTGTTTGCGCTTTCTTTGTTGTATTTTTGGCATTATTGACCCTTCTTCTGTAATCCCACAATCATAACTTTGAAAAAGTAAAATCTTTCAAAGTTTTATTATTTAAAAATTGTTACTTACAATTTTTTTTTAATTTCTTCTAAGCAATGGGGGAGGCACATCTCCAATAACCCCCCCCCCCCCCTCGTTACGCCTATGGTTGTGAATGTATAAGAAATACAGTAGTTTCAGGATACCATTGTCCGACAATTTAGAAAATTACATTATACGTGCGCAGCTGGGGAGGTGTGGTGGAATGTTGCAATGATTACAGACTTTATTATGTATTATCGATTATCCAGGTTATATTCCTGTATCAAGGAGAGTGGTACCAACGCCCTCTTCAACGGCGCCAAATCAATTCAGGAATAATTATAGCCAAATAACTTTAAGCCTTACAAGATTATAGTATGCTACAATATAATTACAGCCACGGTGGGGGAAAAGGACGAGTGAAGCGAGCTAGGTAGTGGGGAAAGTGTTTGGCTTCTGGACGCGCGGCGGGCATACGGTGACTTCGGTGCAGGTTGTTTTGATTTAGATTTAATTTAGATGCTGGCCCAATTCAGGTTGTAGCAGATAAATTATGCACAGATAATTTCCAAGGTACACTCAGCCTTTAAATATTGTAATGATTGGATTCAACGAAGAACTGCTGAACGTGGATTAAGACCCCCGTAGGAACGTGGATCAACAAACAATATATCTAGGTATCTAGGATTATAACTGACTGGAATCCATTAATAGCAGATAGGGTTGGTAAATATTTATGGTAATCAATACTTATTAAATGTAGTAGTAGTTTTATAAATTATACATTGAACTTTGTTGTTATAATTATTAACACTTAGTGTTAACCACTAAGCCGTAGGTATTATATAAAATGCTTTGAATGTCCTTATTTCACCCCAGTCAATAATAGGAAGCGGTAACCTATACTGTTGTCATAAATAAAAAATACGAAACGAAGCCATTACGTCGTTTCGGAGAAAGAAGGAATCGATGATAACATAAAATCGAATCTCCTTCGATGTGTGTTTGATAAGAAACTCGGATTTATTTATTTTTAATTAATTATTTAATTTAATTATTTTTACAAAATCCAAATCAATAACATAAATTATTTTTATAAACGTTAAGCATCATATTAATATTTAATAAACTAGTATTGCATAATAATATTCCAAAATAAATATTATTTTCGTGCTTAACATTACATAAAAATGAAATTCTCATTGCGAAAATTTTCGTGAGTAAATGGTTAAGTCAAAATTTGTAAAGACAGTATTGAGGGAAGAAGTATCCCATATATATATATATATATATATATATATATATATATATATATATATATATATATATATAGTATGATGAGAGTTAATACCGAAGCGACTGGTATCGTAGCAGAACAAAACGGATTCCAGTGTCCTGATGGCATGCGTTTACAGGTTGTTGCTTGGCCCGAGGAATTCTCATATCCAAAGGACGAAGACACAGAACTGCATTCTGGCCTCCGTCCAACAGAACTAACTCAGCGCCAATATCCTTAATCTTTAATCAATAATCTTCAAACATCACTATTAGATTTCATTTTCTTCAAAATGTGGAAGATGAAATATCCAATTTGTTAATAGCCACGGATGGACCTTGCTGGATCTATAGACCCTCCTTGGGTTCACCCAGCCCCCCTAAGGTACCAAGGTACCCTTTGCTGGGGTTAAGACCTGACGGTTGAGCGCGATCCCGGAAAAATCTCCTCTCTGCACAACCGTTATCTTAATACCGTACTTATTGAACCCAAAGCCCTTCTTGGGTTGTAATTAGTGTAGTTTAATTGTTTATTGCACTAAAAGGAAATAACGACAGTGAACAATAGATTACAAGAGATGGCTGTAATATCATACATCTCCGATCTCCTTAAATTCAAAATCTCGGTCCACTCCCGTAACACCCCTTCTCGGCTATCAGACCTATATACACCATCCCACAGAACAACTGCTTTTTATAGATCTTTCCTTATCCGATCCTCGTTCCTTTGGAACTCTATACCCTCTTCCATTCGTCTTTCCAATAATCTTTCAACCTTCAAATCCTGTATATTCAATCACCTTATATCCTTACAATTCCAAAAAAATCGGAATTAACATACTTAGTTTTCAGATTAATATTTTCTAACTGATAAATGAATGACGTGTTTTTATTTATTTATTAATATCATTATTTATATATACTTATATTATTGACGCTTCACTCATCTCGTTAGATATTTTTAAAACAAGTTATATTAGTTGCCATTGTTCATATTTTTTGTAGAATTTTCTGTTTTCTTTGTTTCTACTTGACTTTGTAATTTGCATACATATGTAATTATCTATTGTTTATCTTTATATAATTATTGTAATCTTATTTCTGTTTTTTTTTTTATTTCTTGAACTCTGTTTTCTTTCTTTTTTCATTTTTAATGTTATCATTGTAGGTAATTCGCAACTTTTTTTTTCACTAATTCTTTCTCACTTTATAGGACATAATAATACCCTGTATTAATATAATCTAAGACGTAATAATACCCTATATACCTGTATTGTTATTCTAAAGGGACTTATCCCAGAATAAATAGAGAATTTATTATTACTATATATATTGCATTGTTACTATTGCATCTTTTTGGGAATAATATTTTTACTGCCGTGGATATTTTTACTTTTCTTGTTGCGGTGCTCTAAACCACTGAGCTATCGTGGTAGTTTCCAAGCCAGACAAATCCATTCTCTCCACCGTTCCTGTATCCTCGTGTTCTCGCAATTATTGCGATGTATCCACCGGGAAAAATGTTCGTTGATCATTCTTCCCCGTGGATACATCGCAAAAATTACGAGAACACGGGGATATTTAATAATTTAATTTCTTAGTTTAATCGTTGCCATGTGTATCAATTAAAAAAATAAAATAAATATATGAACGAAAAGAAATAAACCTAATATGTTACATCAACCGTAGATTTTAGAACGACATGGTACGATAAGTGTTAAGGCCTTAATATCTCTCTTAAATTATAAATAAAAAAATGTTACAATAGTGTAATTGTACAAGTGTAATTGCCTTTCAAAACTACAATAGGCAATTTTATTAACTAACGAATTGACGGTGACTATAAATAGGAGAAAATCGCGTGTCCTATTCAGCCTTAAAAATTTAGATAGGTAATGACGCGGTCTTGACAACGATCGAGTTCGATTCTAATACTATACAAGAATAGTCAACGATTGGTCTAGAATTAATTAATTTCACTGTAAGTAATAATTACAAAACAGTCTGATGATCTGACCTTAGACCAATCATATAATTTATTCATTATCACTAATATAGAATTATATTTTATTGTAGGATTTGAGAGCTCTAGATTTTACAAGTCTGATTTCACAAAACTGTCAACTCTTCATTTTTAAATCTGGATTTTCTTTTCTTTAGTAATGGTTATGTCATAAAATCATAATGTATTTACGAATGTTAATTTTTATGAAATTTGTTATTTTACAGTAAGGACAATATGATCGATTAAATATAATCAAGTTAAAACTTGTCTAAAATTCACATTATTAACATTTAGTGACTTCAATGAATATAATGTGAAAATTATTGAATAAATCAATTTCTTAAAAAATAAAATAAAACCTGTACCAGTACAACAGTCTTCGCTTCAGTACATGATAGAAACTTTACTGTTTCCAGGACAGTTATTTGCCCTTGCTTGAGCTTGACCAACTGCTAGGTTTTTCCCCCGAGTAAGGGACTGTGTGAACCCTAGGACGTCTAAGGATCCCTTAGGTTACATCTGTGGCTTTTAAAATTTTAAATAAATATTCTGTCACTGTTGCAATATAACTAGGAACCTTCACCACACAGCTCAGCATTCTCCAAACTGAGCTAAGCTGCTTCCAATTAAAAAAAATATAAGAAACTTTATTTAAGTACGCAGGACATCTCATAACCAAGAACGATAGCTGTTATATCACAACACTTCACAGTTAATTCTGTGATTAAAGTTTTTTTATAACTATTAATAAAACACCTTCAAGAAACTGGATAGAGCACCTGTATATTTGTATAGTTTTACAGTGTAAGTTGACGAGGCCACTTAAGCACATTTTTTATATTAAAGTGAAACTGAAGTTTAGCAGTGATACAAACGATTCAAAAGGATGGGATAGCTGTTCCTTAAGTGCATCATTTATCAGCAAAACGATACAATCGAGCGTAATATAAAATATTGGGATTCAGGAAAATAAAACAATTGAATTCCAAAAATACACCGAAACACTTCCATATATTTCCAATATATATATATATATATATATATATATATATATATATATATATATATATATATATATATATAATGTTAATTGATTCAAACACTCTATTTATTATGTGTTGAAATAAAACCAAATTGAGTTTCTCTCTGTAAAAAAGGATTTAAATTTATTTTATTATAACAATAGTTTTATGTAACTCATTTACAAACTCACCACTATAAACAGTCTTACCTGTAAAAAAGGAAACATCATTTTAAAGTCAACACTTCAACACTATTTACACGATTACTCAATAATCAAACAAGTCACAATAACCTCCCCGGTTCTTCTTTCACAGTCGTTACCATGGCAACCGTATATGTCGCCATGAAATGAAAGACATCTAGTGTACGTCTTTTACACCTCCCTTCCTCGGAATGATCAACTCCGGAACTGGTACAATTTTGGTTATATGGAAAAGATTTGATTCTGATTTCTTATGCCCTACATCTATTTTGTATATTGAATTCGATACTTTTTCTAAAATTTTGAACGGTCCAATTTTCAACTCGTCTAATTTATTCCTATTTATCCGATTTCCGTTTTCTACATACACCAAGTCTCCTACGTTTAATCTGCACTTTGTTCTACTTTTATCAAAACGTTGCTTGTTATAACTGTGTGACTTTATGGTATTTTCTAAAGCGAGTTTTCTATCTTGCATTAATCCATGATATGATTGTTTTTGGTTTAATTCTGCTGGTAAAATAGCAACATTTGATCCTTCTAATAAATATTTAGGAGAGAATCCTGTTACCGTATGCTCTGTTTCATTGTATCTTTTTGTGCATTCATGTGCTATATTCGTCCAAGCCCGTTTTCCCTTTCTTTCATTAATTTTACATCTAATTTTATTAACTAGCGTCTGGTTTAGCCTTTCATTTAGACCATTTGAGAACGGAGCATTTATTGCAGTGAAGATGATTTGTATGTTTTCTTCGTCCAAAAATTTTTTGAATTCTTTTGAATTGATTCCTGGATACTGATCTGATAAAATCATGCCAATTTTATTGTCTTTCAGCACTATTTGAACTAATTTCTTAAAATCATTGGAATTTTGAGTTTTCGATGTCAGTATGTAGGCATATCTCGTGAAGTGATCAACCAGGAGATGTAGGTATTTTTTTGTTGAACGTGAACCACCAAATCCACCAATAGTGTCTATAGATACTATTTCAAAAGGATAGGTAGCAGGACCTAAGTGAGACATTTGCCCAAATTTATATTTTCCTCTTGATTTGTTTTTTATGCATATTTCACAGTTTTTACAGATTTGTTTGATATTATTTATTAAGTTTTTTGCTGTATAAAATGGATTAATTTTTGTTTGCATTTGTTTCGTTCCTATATGGCAGTAAAGGTAGTGTATATTTTCTATTAATTTTTTACTAAAGTCCTCTGACAATATAATCTTTTCTTTTTTCCCAATCTTTTTATAATATATTAGATCTTTCTTTTTTAGTATATTTTTGAAGTTTTGTACATCTTCATTTTTCTCTTGATCATGCTTTATATCTTCTAATTTAATTAGGTTTACAATTTTTAAACTTTCGTCTTGGTGTTCCATTGGTTCTAAAACAGGATTTCTGCTTAAACAGTCTGCTTCTAAATTGTATTTTCCTGGAGAGTACACTATTTCGAAATTGAATTGAGATAGGTAAAACGTTAAGTTTCCCAAATCTTCATCCGTTCTTGCTTTAATATTCATTTTTTCGAGGGGTTTATGATCGGAGAAAACTGTAAATTTCTTTCCCATGAGCCAATGCTGCCAGTACTTCACTGCTTCTTTAATTGCTAAGCATTCTAGATAAATGGCTTTTTTTCGTTTTTGGGTTTCATTCAATTTTCTAGAGAAATATGCGCAAGGTTTTTCTTCACCATTTTGTTGTATCTGTTTCATAACAGCTCCTATGCCTTCTATACTTGCATCTGTGTAAATATGTATTGGCAGATCTGGATCGAAAATTGCCAAAATAGGTTTTAAACAAAGTAATTGTTTTATTTTTTCAAATGATTCTTGACATTTTTCTGACCAAATAAATGTCTGCCCTTTTCTCAATAAATTATGCAAGGGGTCCAATATAATTGATATATTTGGTACGTATTTTCCATAAAAATTTATTTTTCCTAAAAATTGTCGAACATTCTTTTGCGTTCTTGGGGTAGGAAAATCTTTTATAGCAATCAGATTATCCTTTAATGGTTTAATTGTATTATTTTGTATTACATGGCCTAAATACTTTACGGAATCTTGTGCGAAGTTACATTTCGTAAATTTTAATCTAAAACCTTCCTTCCAAATTGCTTCCAATAATAATTGTAAATGGCTAATGTGTTCTGAAAAATCTTTAGAAAAAACTAGAATGTCATCTATGTAATTTGTAGTAAAATCAGAAAGGTTATGTTTTCTTATAATACTGCTGAGGATACGTTGAAATATAGCTGGAGAAGTTTTTAGTCCAAAAGGTAAGCAGGTCCATTGAAAATGTCCTTCTTGAGTAATAAAAGCTGTTTTTTTTCTGTCTTCAATTTTCATGGGAATTGACCAGAATGCTGAATTTATATCTAATGTTGAAAAAAATTTACAATTTCTCGTTTTAATCATCAAATCTTCAATTAATGGGAATGGTTGTGATTGAGGAACTACTATTTTATTTAACTCGCGAAAGTCTATACATAATCTTGATCTACTTCCTTCATCTTTTTTTATATGCCAATGTTACAGGAGCAGCAAAAGGACTATATGACTCTTCGATTAAATTTTTTTGTAATAATTTCGATATTTGGTGTTCTATTTCTCGTTTATCCTCAATGGAGCATCTATATGGCCGTTTACTGACATACTTATCTATCAATAAATTAATATGTGCCTCATAACCCTTTACAGTCCCTATATCATATTTATCTTTAGCAAAAAGTGAATTATATTTTCTTATTAATTTATTTAATTCGAATTGCTGCTGACTATCTAGATGATTTATTTTAAAATCAGAATTAGCAACTCCAATGTGTTCATTAAAATTTACTTTATATTGACCATTTATTTCATCTCCAATTTGATCGGTAATATCTTTGTTAATATTTTGTTTTACTTCAAAATCTTCATCCGAAAACCCGGGAATTATTTCTTCTTCTTCTTCCGTCTTTGTTAAGTTTGGAATTGCTTGTATAACGTTTAATTTTTCATTTTGAATCAGATAAAAATTTCGTATACAATCTAAGCCAATTAAAAAATCATACTTAAAAGTTTCTTGATCCATAACAAAAACATTAACATTTTTTTCGATATCAAAAATTTTAATCTTCAGATTTACCAGTCCTACAGGTTTTTTTACGCCATTAATCGTGCTCAACTTAATATTGTTTTCTGTTTTATTGATAGGTTTATTCTTCATATATAACAATTTCGAATTTATTAAAGAAACGTTTGAGCCTGAATCATAAATACCCAAAACTTTAACCTTATCATTTAACAGTATTTCAATTTTGATTAATGGCGGAACAACTAGTTTTTTGGATCCAGTTCGACAAATTCTGCTTCCAACTCAGAAAGATTAATATTTTTTACTGACTCCATCTTAGGCCCATCGTTGATTTTGTTTTTAAACCAACAAAAAGCTTCAGGGTGATATCGCATACCTTTGTTGTTTTTTTCACATATGTTACAAGGTTTGTCTCGTTTATTTTTTATATTAACTCTATTTTCAAACCCAATTTCTTTCTTGTCCAAATTCTTTTTAATTACTAAATGCTCTAACCCTCTTAAGTTTTTAAATAAATCACATGTTGCCAATAAATTAATTCTATCAATCCTATCAGTTATAAAATTTGGGAGTCCCGTAGCAATGAGATCGATTAGAGTAGAATTATCGATTGATTTATTTATCTCTAATAAAAGTCTTTCTTTTTTTAGAGCATATTCTAATAAAGAACCCTGTACATACTTAAATGACATTGCATACCTGATTGGTGTCCAGCCTTTCGCTGCAAAAGTTTCACAAAAATTGTCCCTCCAAGTTGACCAACGAGAGTTAATTGTGTACTTAATGAGCATGGAACTGTACCAGTCAAGACAAGATTCATCAAGAAATAATCTAAGAATTTCAATTTTATTGGTATCGTCTTCTACTTCCAAACGATTACATTCGCCTTCAAAAATATTCATCCATTGGGACACATTGGAAATTTTCTTTGTAAATTTTTCCACTACAAATTTCTCCGATAATTGTCGTATATTACGATGTTCAGAAGCTTCGGATTTCTTTTCAGAAATCTCTTCTAACAAATAGTGATTGAACTGCATGTTTCCATCTTCATCAAAATAAACATGTCTTAATTTTTCAGTTAATGCAATCCATACTTTTCTTTTATCATCTGTTTTTTGTAATGTATTTTTCACTGTTTTGTATGCTTGAGTTTTCACAAGTTGTTGATGTAATTTAGCCGGTTGGAAATGTTCAGGAATGATAAAAATCTCGTTATTAGTTCCAGTAATTGAGGTTATGCAAATATTGTTTGTTTTCGAATCATTATCAAATTTCAATATAAATTCAAATTTTAATTTATCCATTCTTGTTATAATTATCCTTTATAGAAATGCTGAAGAAAATGATGTTTTATAATGTTAATTGATTCAAACACTCTATTTATTATGTGTTGAAATAATACCAAATTGAGTTTCTCTCTGTAAAAAAGGATTTAAATTTATTTTATTATAACAATAGTTTTATGTAACTCATTTACAAACTCACCACTATAAACAGTCTTACCTGTAAAAAAGGAAACATCATTTTAAAGTCAATACTTCAACACTATTTACACGATTACTCAATAATCAAACAAGTCACAATAACCTCCCCGGTTCTTCTTTCACAGTCGTTACCATGGCAACCGTATATGTCGCCATGAAATGAAAGACGTCTAGTGTACGTCTTTTACATATATATATATATATATATATATATATATATATATATATATATATATATATCAATAATATAGAGCCAAAAACTCAAAAAGAAACACTATTATTTATTATAATTCAATTGGGAAAAACCACAATGCAAAACCTTATGTTTCAAATTCCTCCAGTAATACACCCACTTACCGGTCGACGTTTCGCCTATTCAGGCATTATCAAGACACAAAAATAAAAAAAGGTAATGTGAATCACATCTCGAAGAAAAAGGTGTAATATATCCCAACGATCAACAGCCCAAACTGGCTACAAACATCATGAGACAGCTTGGACCAAGACGTTCAACATACAATTGAAGACGTTCAACATACAACTGAAAGGAGGTAATGCACAACCAGCTAGCAAGGTCATAGAATCAGCTGATCCACAAAACATATCAAGTAATACTAACCTATACAAATTTATACACATTAGCAAAATTTATCTTTTAAAATATTCAACATTTCAGAATAAAATTGGTTCAAATTTCTACAATCTGTTTTATAATTAACCGAAATGCCAATCTTTTGCGCAATCTGCATGGCCTCGAACAATTTCCTTCTAGAGCCATCACTCTCTTTGTAAATAGCTCTAGCATTCCCAAAATCAAATTGATGCTTACAGAATTTGGTATGCTGGGCCATTTTGTGTATAAAATATGAAACATAAGGCTTTGCATTGTGGTTTTTCCCAATTGGATTATAATATATAAATTATATAATATATATAATGGTTTCTTCACCAGTTTCTGAAAAAAAAAAATTCGATCTCTTCAAAGCAGTTTTTTCTCTCTCTCTCTCCTCTCAATCTCACAGAAAAATTCAATTTAGTCGGCTTTTATGAGCATAAAAGACTTATTTATACAGCGAGACACTTTATTATCTCGTAGTGTTGAGGCCAATTCTGTTAGGAGACAGAACATGCCAAATTCTCGGTAGGAAAATAGTATCAAGAGTTTTTCCATTTCACATAGTAATATATTTTTATTTAAAACTGTATCCAGCCAATTTAATGGTGGGAAATAAAAACAAACGTTCTGTCCTGATTTCATTAAAAACAATTAATTACTGCCAAAACAATTATTTAATTGGTCGCATTTCTAAGTTCAGATTTTGAGGAAAAAAAATCAGTTTGGAAGCAGCTATAAGACTAAAGTGAATGGCTTCGTATTTGAGGTCCTGGCGAACAGAACCTGATTAGTCCACGAAATTAAATTTGGCTAATGGCTGAAAAACTAATATTAATATATGGAAGAGATTAATAAGACAACATTACGTTATTATAGATAAGTGGTTTAGTACTTGTGTTACATGAGTAATTAATTTTTAATTTGCTTTTATATTCTAGAAGTTATTTATGAAACAAATATGGACTAGTCTGGTTTTGTTCGTAAAAGATGGACTTATCCGGTTGTGACCCTAGACATGTGACAATTCCGGTTTTTTTAGTATTGGACGAATCCGATTTTTTATTTAAAAGGACTTTCAAAAATGAGACGAAAAGTGTAGATTTGAAAGATTGATTGTGTTTTTAAGAAAATTAGATAGGAATTTCCGTAAAATACACTTCCATACATTCGCAATCTTCAATATTATCACATTCACCTACTCCACCAATCTCATTTTCTTCAATGATGGCTGTAGATCCTGATGTAGCCTGTATTACCTCTTTATACCATTCTACTTCAGGGTACTCCACTCATTTATCACCAAACTGCGTTACTAAAATACGCTCCTCATCTTTTTTTTAAGTTTTCTCTCATTTCCTGAAGGCATTCTTCGATGTAATGATGGATGGTTTATTCCTTGATTAAGAAGACTCGTGTAAGATACAGTGTTTTTGTCATTATTGTACTAATTTAAAGATTTAACACCGCACTTAAAGTAGTAAAGTAAAAAATATTAATATTTTTACTTAATATTTAATTTTTGCTGGACATGTCCGCTTTTGATTATAATGTGTTAAAGATATGAACACTACATGGTATTAATCCGTTTTAGAATGAAAATGCAATGTACATTTTAATGTTTGGTAAAAAATCGGACGAAACCGATTTTGTTTGAAAATGCACTTTTAGAGACGGTTTTCATTAAAAATATTAACAGGAACCGACGTAACGAGGTCCAAGGTATCATCATTCGAAAAAAAAGTGTGTTCGAATTCTAGTGGACTGATTCTGTTCTGTTCGCCAGCTCTCCATTTCTCTGAGAGTTATACTGTTTAGTCGCGGACCTGGACTGCCCGCCAGATGGAACGGACAGATCATTGCCTCTAAAATCGGGAATACTGTACCGCCAAAACCAAGGAGAGGGGAAGCGACGCTATTGAGTCACTTCACTTGCTATTAGATCGCCGAGCGGACTAGTTCTATCAGCCCTTCGCAGCTAAGATCATCGCACACTGCCGCCTAGTAATCCGCTTTAAAGCCGCTATTCCTGTGAGGACGTCCAGAGGTTTCAAGATTGTCACTCGCCAGAAGCTATGCTGAGGTGCTAATTGAGTATACATCACACAAATTGTAAGTCACATTTCATTACCATAAGGCCTCAAATCGTCAACTAATTCTTCTCCGGATGATCAACATATCACATGGATCAACCGGACAGTTCAAGTTAATTAGTGATAGCATATTCATTGCTCGTTCATGCCGTGATCACTGGCGAAGATAATAATAATTCGCACATCTTCGCGCCTTATTGAAAACTTCATTATTACGTTCAAGTCTCTTTTGTTGTAATTATCTCTTTGGCCATTATGCTAGCATGGAGCATTTCTGTTATTATCGCTCCCATTCATATTAATAATTTTTCTTCTTTTGTTTGTATTAAATTACTTTGTTCTTTAGATCGCTAAGTTGCATGTTTAGTTTTAAGTTATTCTTGTAGAAGCTATTATTAATTTGTATTTTCTCTTACATGTATATTTCATAGTATTTAAGAAAAGATATCTCGCATGTTATTAAAATTAATAAATCAAACGCTTTGTTAATATCTGAGATTTCTTTCAAATGCCTGTGGTACTTCCATGTGCTTCCTATTAAATAAATATTCAGTCTAATCACGCCTAAACATATACAAAAATCTTGTTTTAATAACTGGCCAACCATGTCATTTTCACTCTCTTTCTTAAAGTATTACTGTTAATTCTTTTTTTAATTTAGATTACTTAATGTGTTCCTGTTAATTTCTTTATTTTTTTAAACATGCATACCCTCTAAACCATTCATGGTTTTTATAAATATTTAAATTGATGCAAATGATTTTTAAAAATTGATGCTAATCCTGTATATTTGAGAAATCTTGCTAAAAAACGATTTCATCAATGAGTAATTCTCTCCCTGGTTGGATTAAGAGTATTTTTGTTTTCCTTTAGGCTGATAAAATTTTAATTCTACTTGTGCTCTCACTCACTCCCCACTGGCTTCCTGAAATTTTCAAAGAGGAAAGGGCAGCTTTGTTAGGGATTTCACAGAGCAAAGATTTAAAAATCGTAATATGAAATAAATGTGTTTAAGATGATTTACTATATTAATACATGCCTTTAATATTTTCTAAAATTAAATCATCTAATTTGTATGCAGTTTTTTTGGCAAAAGGCAAACCAAAGTAATATAAGGATAGCTGAGGAGGTCATATAAAACTGATTGTTTTATGATTAAAAAATAGATGTGGACATTTGGATATCTGCTCTGCAGGTTGTCCCATCGAGTTACAACCTTTAACTGCTTATTCGTTTAATTTTTAATATTTTCCAAAATGCAAGTTATCGTGAGATTTAGTATTGAAAATATGATAATGATAGTATTGAAAATATGGGTAGTGAATAGATTTCGGAAATCACTTCACCAAGAAATGAAAGTTTCAAATAACATTTCGAAATATCGATCTTTATTGAAACGTTCATTTTTATAGATGAAATGAATACCGAAGTATAAACATTTCCCTTATTTGCATTCCATTTTCCATACTAAAGCTCATGATAGCTTTCATTTTTGGAAAATATTAAAAGGAAAAACGAATGAAAAGTTAAAACTTTGACTCAACTCGAAGCGACAACCTGCGGAATAATTACCGAAATTTGATTCAATTTATCCCGAAACAAGTATTTCAAATAACCCTAATTAACCTTATCAGATTTTTATAAATACATAATTTTTATTTTTATTGATTGTTGTTCGGTTTCTTTCTTCTCTTTTTTTGTATTTTCCCGCTATCAGCTAAAATTAAAGTTAAACTTGAATGAGAATATAAATTAAAATATAGATGTTTATGATTTATAAATGCCAGTTTCAGAATTAACGAGGCATTCGTGTGCAGAGCTCAGAGTGCGGAATTATCAGGAGACTGGTCCGAGATAAGCTCGAAGATAATTACAATACGCCGAATGAGCAGGCTGGATTCACTGCAGGTAGATCCTCCATGAACAATATCACTGTACTTCGGCAAATCATTTAGAAGTGTAGCGCAAGGAATAGGTAGATCCTTCATTTAACTGGATCAGGCGTATGTCAGTATCCAGAGGAAAAGAATGTTCATTGAGAAGAGCGGGTAATCAGTCGTATAAAGAATCCAACATTTGTACAGATTTAAGATTGTAAACCACCTGCCTGAGCTATTTACTGGGACCTAAGGGCTGAACCAAAGGTCTCCAATGACTGTCTCTAAGCTTCTTCTAGATATACTTGGCTGACGTAGTGATTTAATGGATGAGGAAATGCCCGAGGTAGGGAATTTATTTCATGATGATCAGACGGTCCTCAAGTTGAAAGAATTTTATGAAGTGACAGGTCTCAGGGTCAACTTCCAAATGACTGAGTATATGGCTGTGTTTGGATATAAGAAAGAAGATTTGCACATGCTGAAGGCCTTCAAGTACCTCGGATCTTATCTTAAGGATGTGAGGGTGTCCGAACTAGATTTCCGAAAAAACGTGTACCTCGCAAGGAAAGCAACTAGGGCGCTGTACCCTAATTTCTGGAATATCTGATCAAAGTAATCTCGCATCTATTCCAATGTTTAGACTGTGGAAATGGATTTTTAAATAAGGTATCTCCAGTTAAAGGCTGGAGAGGTTCCGAAATGAAATGGATAGGCAGCGAATGGAGGTGGTAATCGGAAAACGGCTGTTGAGTGACATGCTGATCGAGCAGAATATAGCACACCAGGCCTTCCTAGATCCCATAATATCCATCTCTGACTACTAACAGACTAAATAAAAATCTTGCCAGCAGCGGGATTTTCGGTATGGCAACTCAGTTGTTGTTTGTAAAAATCCTTAGTTACGCCGTCCTTCGGAAGGGAAATTAAACGGGGTTCCAGAGCCTGTAAGATGTCAGGTACTCGTTAAAAATCCCTATCCTAATTAAACCTGGATAGGCAAAATTTAGAGTTCCTAATGTAGCATCATCCGATTAGCCATAGCAGCATAAAGTGACGTTAAATGAACAAACAACAACAACTGAGTTGCCATGCCGAAAATTCTGGTTCAAATCCTACTGCAGGCAAGACTTTTATTTAGTCTATTAGCAGTCGGATATGGATCATATGGGTTCTAGGACCTTCCTGGGCTTCACCTATCCTTAATAAGTGGGTATCCAAAATAAGGGGGAAAATCTGTTGGGTGAAAGTGATATGATAAATCACCTCCATGCACAACTGTAGTCTTTGAAACAGTACAGTCTCTACCATGTACTGAGCCCCAATACGGTACTTCACAGCTTGTAATGGTACATATTAATAGTAGCGTCTTAAATGACAGAACATAGTATTTAATAAATAATTTTTATTTTATTAAAACATAGCAGTGGATCTGAAATTAAGTGATCAATGGCATCTGATAGGGAATAATCCTTTAAAGACACAGAACGCTTATCCTATTCTAAGAGCCTGGTTTTACAAAAATCATTATACAAGGGGCCACACCTGAAAATCATTCAGCTTTTATTTATGTTAATTAATGGAAACGAGCTCTGAGGGCTAGTCTCCTTGCCTGCTAATAGGTTCAACCTGGAATAATAGGATTAAAGGCGATTCAATATTAATAAATTTCTTTCACAGGGTCTGTAGTTTTGACTCAACAAGCCGAGAAATGTCCGGTCTAAAACCTTTCATAATCCTTAGAAGTTGGTGTTCAAATCGAGTTAAACTACCTAACTGCTTGAAGTTATTAATTTATAACGTCGAAAACAGACTATGGAATACCTTTGATCATAATTTGTTCACAAAAGTTACATTATACCTTTTTATACTTTTAACGTTCTACGAGCCATTCTTACAACCTGTTACAGGACCTTTACAACCTGAACCGGGACCTTCCGCGCTGCCACTAAGTGCTCTACCACTTAGCACTACTACCCCCACATTCTTTTTGAAACACCTGGATATGGATAGGTTTTAATAAATAAATGAACTTATATTACACTAGCTTATGCCAGCGGCTTCGCTCACGTGGAATTTAGTCTGCCACATAAAGTTTCGTGAGAGATCATTTTAAATAAATAATTTTTTTAAAATATAAGTTACTCGTACATCCAAAATTTCAGATGTCTAACTTCAAAACTGACGGATTCCATACAATTTTTGAACCTCTATGATATTAAACTATACAAAGAACCTATCTACAAATGCACCCCCCCCCCTAAATCCGCGCTTGCTATAGCCTATGTGTTATTTTGATGAATAACCTATATGACTGTAAAGTTTCATCCAAATCGGTTCAGTAGATTTTGTGTGAAAGAGAGACAAACATACAGACTTTCACATTTATAATATGTATTAGTAAGATTACTAAGATATCAAAACAAATAGAAACTCATGTACTTTCTGTTCTTTAACAACTGTTATCATGTGATTTGCCTTTATTTATGTACGATAATGGATTCTCCACAGTAGTATTTAAAAAATTGTCGAGGGGAGGGACGTGCCCCCGTGCACCCCCCCACTAAATCAGAGCTTGCTATAGCCTATGTGTTAATCTGATGTATAACCTATATTACTGTAAAGTTTCATCCAAATCCGTGTTGTAGTTTTTGCGTGAAAGAGAGACAAACATTCACAAATATTAGTAAGATTAATAAAGATGATTTATTGTAAATACTGAACATCCTAATAATATTGTTCTTTGTGTTCAAACATACCAAAATTAAATAATAATTAACAATAAAAATGAAATACTTTTGTTTATGATTTTTGAAACTGTGAAAATATTACAGCTTGTTTTTCCTAATGTCTGTCTAACTTTAACCATTTTTCTTGTTAATCTTGTGTCGAACATTGATAGTTGTCAATAAGACCAATAACCATTGCTATTTTATTAATATATGAGGCATTCCCGATCAAAAGCGTATATCTCCGAAATTTCAAAAATTTACTTTTTTTAAATTTTCGCTATTTTAGTCGAGTACTTTAGTCTAACACGCCACCAAATTTCTCATGGAGTCAGTCCGGTTCTGAACCTGAAGTTTTGGGTGGATAAAGCATTATATTAAATTGAAAATAAAACTGTGAATTCAACTTTCTTCTTGTGAATATTAAAATGATGACAGCTAATTATTCCAGACTCTATCAACAGGATTATTATGAATTTTACTCATATGGAGTATTACAGATTATTAAAACATCCTATGTTTCTTAATTTTACATTAATAGTAGATATAATTCATAAAGTAATACAAGGCTCTTTATAACATACGTTCAATAAACCAAATTATTGATTTGTCTAGCTTTAAATTCCTGTAAATACAGTTTATTCCGGCCATTACATTCTCTCCCTTTCAAATTCTATTACACTATACTCGGACTACTGGAAAAAATATGTTTAATAAATTATTAATGACGAGAGAAGATTAAACGAAATTCTGCACTTAAAAAAAATGTAAAAAATTAGAAATAAGTACAATATACTGAAAAATCGTGGCGCAATAAATCATTAGCTAGTAAAAAGATTGCTAACAGCTATGGGATTTTATCTAATGCATAATCCCTTGTATTTGACAAGCTAAGATGAATTGATCCTGCCAAAGATGAAAAAAATAAATTAATTTCCTTTTTTTTTTTTTACGAGTAAGATTGTGTTATTGATAAATCGATGCCTGAGTCCACCATGCTATGCATAATTTAATTAAAACATACACATCCGAATCACGCGATATCGTGCGAAACGTCAAAAAACCTTAAACGTTCTTTTGTGAAACGAAACATTTCAGGATGCATATCGCATTATAATGGCTTGCCTTAACTGATCATTTGATAAAAATGTATCAAGTTATGCAAGAAAACAAAATAAGTACATGAATTTTGTTTATATACATAACCTAAGAATTGATTTTATTATTTGAACACACATTTTCGAATTTTCGGCGTTTCCAGTGCACGTATGCCATTTCTTTTATTAGCTTGGCCTATGTTCGTAAGCATGTAACGGTATCTTTGAACTTGATTTTTGTACATTTCTGTTAAGGACCGCTGACAATACAATAATTTAATTAATGCGTCTGATTATCCTGACCAAGGTCAGCGATTTATCATATCCGAACACACGGTGTCTTTTGAAAAATATTAAGGCTTATGCTAAGCCATACATGAATTAACATTTAGACAAGAATGTGACTAAAAGGGGGTTTGGGTATATCTTGCAACAAAAAATAATGATTCAAACAGACTAAAAAACACGTTTTTCTGGTTGGCCAAACTAAAAAGTAGAAAATGAAAATTATTTTAAAAACAAACAAACGAAGAACATGCTTTAATAGGGAACAAAACTAAAAACTAGGAAAATATTTTCAATAAGTTTAAAATAAGAATGAAGTCATGAACTCACATAAGCATGGAATTCTTTTTAAGATTTTTTTATTATGACTAATTTTATCAATTAGTCATAAAACAATTAACATAAAAGATGTTCAACACTATTTAAAAAATTAATGAAAATTATTTTCTCCTCTTTAGTTTGTTTTATATTAAAGCATGTTAGTTTTTAACCTATGATTTTCCGTCGTAAACCAACGACTTCCTGTCATCCTGTATCTATTAATAACATCCCACTGATTCCTGTAGAACAGGTCTGGTACTTAGAATTTGACAAACGCTTACCTTGGAATCACCCTACTAGACTGAAACGACAAGAAACAGCTCGCCGTTTCAGGCTGCGTCAACATTTACTAGACAAACGCTCTGAGCTCCCAATTAATTACAAAAGACTCATATACATGACATTCATTAGACCCATCTGGACTTACGGAATAGAGCTATGAGGCTCCACTAAGCCATCGAATTCCTCTCGTATTCAATCCTTACAATTCAAAATCCTTCGTAAAATCCTCAACGCTCCCATTCCCACTCAAACCCACTAGTTTCAAACCTAGCAATTCCAAAATTCGTGACTAGGCTTCATGACTTAAGTTGAACTTTTTATTTGAGTACTACCACAGGGTAGTTTCTGTACTTGCCTTTATTCATGACAATATGTACCATTCATCCTATATACTTGTATTAGTATAATACAGTTGTAAATTTCATTGAATAATAAAATTTAAAAAATAAAAAAAAACCTAAGTTTTTTTAAATTTATTTTTCGCAAAACAAACCAAACTCCCCATCCGATCCTATCAGTACATATGGTTGCCTCAAAGATATAGCCATGTATGCCTAATACTTGACACACTCGAGTCTCCGACCATGAAAAACCTCTAATCCAGAAAAACCTGGTCAGGATAATTGGACAAACTTATTAAACTATTGTTTTGTCATCGGTACTTGAGAAGTGTGCTAACGTTCAATGCAATTCGATATTTAAAATATCTGACGCTAAAATATTTAAAATATCCCCTTACATACATGCAATGTTCAAAATTTTATACGAACAAGATTTAAATAGAGCACTTTGCTCTCAGTACAACGTCTTATACAAAAATTCATTTTGTATAAATTCAGTTCAGCCGTACCTGAGATCAGATCTATCCGTAGAGAGAATAAGACTTCTAAGCCAAATTAGAGTTTCCCCCAGCAAGCAAATAATTGTTTATACCAATAAAAAAACCCACAGAATTAACACTGAAGACAAATGCCCTCTATGCTTAAATAACTCACGTGACGATTTAAACCACATACTTTTTGACTGTCCATTTTATACAGAATCTAGAAATAAATATACAAGTTCATATGATCACAATATTTTATTAGTATTGAATCCTAAACACAACAATGATATGGGTAATCTCTGTTACTTCCTATCTAAAGCCCTAAGTATTAGAATAGCTCAGACCCAATGATACATATATGATTGTTTACCCACACAATAATACCTTTCAATTATATAAGTTATCCATTACTTACAAACAAGCTTTATTAATAGAATTTTACATATTTTGATCGAGTATTGACTCATGGCTATATTTTTTATTTTATCTTCATTGTCTCATTATCTTATCTATTTTTTATCTATCTACATTATCTTCATTCAGTATAATTATCTATTTTTTCTGTATGTTTACTTCTATTTTATTTTTATGTATTACTATTTTCGTATAACCAAACTCTTTATAGCTAATAAAAGGATGTTAAAAATAAATGTCATACGTACAATAGAAACGCCATAAGTACGAAAATGTGTGGTAAAACAATAATTCTTTATTTTTTGTTTGTAAATGTAATTCATATACAAATTTTGTTTTCTTGTTTAACTTATTACTTTTCCATCAAAAAATCAGTTGAGGTGGAGCCTTGTAATGCTGTGTATTCTGAAATAGCACTTCACAATCGCTCGTTTAAGGCAGTTTGGAAACATTTCTTACGATATCTTGTGAATCGCATTAGTGTGGTTTTGTTTATTAAATTGTGTGAACTCAGGTATCGATTTATCAATAACACCACCGTCTTCGTAAAAAAAAAAAAAAAAGTAAACCATTAACTTTTTCCATCTTTGGATGACAAGTATATTTCATTAAATTCTAATCATTTGGCCTTTTCTATTTGTACTAGGGATTTCCAATTAGGCGAAAACCCGGAGCTGATGACAAACTAACTACTTACTTTCATAACTTCTTCTGAATTGATCATTAAATTATTGTATTATCATTGGTCCTTGAGAAGTGTGCAAAGTTTCAAATTAATTCGATATTTAAAATATCCGAGGTTAAAAGATTCCATTTAATACATCCGTACATACTGGCAAACTATTATTTATCAAAACCTGAGATACGACCTCTATTTACATTTAGAATCTTACAGGTAGAACGTTGATAAATGCGATTCGACCTAATTTCCTTTAGAGCTCCCTTTCTTCCTCCTGAATCCTGTACTATAGATACTCCTGAGACAGGATGCTCCGGTAATGCGTTTTGACGAAGGAGGACTCTGGAAGAGCAAACTTACAAAGGAGAGGCGACAGAGCTAAGAAGAGAGCGGGTATCGACCGAGGCCTCCTCCCTCATTGTCCAATCCCACTTTCAATTTAGCCCCAAATCAGATTTAAAGTCGCCTTGGCCTCTCGTGCGACAGAATCTAACAAGTAATCATAATTTCCTGTTTGAAGGGCCGGTGTTCGTTTCATGCCCAACCCCCGATAATATAATATACATGCTCAGTAGAGAAAATATTAAAAAAAAAAAAAAAAGTTGTGTGGTTTTAATAAACCACGATGCAAGTGAAACTTTTTTCGGTTTGTAGGCATTTCACTAAAACTTTTTGGAAAATTATTCGATTTAGGGTATTAAAATTGCGTTTTTAATCTTAACTTCATTATTGAAAAATGGGAATGATAATGGGAAATCAATAGTAGACAAAATATTCAATTATAAAATTTAATTTCAATTTGCGTATTAGACTACGAAATACATAATCAATGCAATCATTTAGATGATAAACGCATATTAAAAAGTAAGAGCAATATTTATTTAAACCATTGAATCATCGTCAACTTCAATTATTCTATCAATAACTTCATCTTCGACTCGAGTCTCACAGTTTATAAATGTAATTAACATTTCATGGTAACTAAAATAAGTAAATGATTGTACCTCGACTCGTACTGGTATCACTCGTGCCTTGATTAGAACTGGCGCCCGATTTTAGCCCCTTGCATTTCTTACGATATCTGCGGCATCTTTCCTCATTTAGTCGCTTTCGATGCAGATTTTTTTCTGTAACAATATTTTCGGATATAGGTTCGCCACTTTGAACGATAAACATATTAAATCCAACACTCGGCGCTAGACCCCTACTAGTACTCGGCATGACATCTGCTGGCAGTCTATTTTTTTCCGGCGGCTCAGTGTAGTTCAGCTTGTGAAGGATGACTGAAGGCCTAAAGAAAATTAAATATATTGAATCAACCGGATAAAAATTAAAATACTTCATCAAATATTCACATGAAATGCGAGAAGGTAATGTAATGCGACATGTGGTGGTAATATTTAAGGCGAACGAAAACTTTTGGGGCGATAGAAAAAAAACTTTCACTTAAAAAAAACTGTACCGTTAAGACCGATGAAGGGTCTTGGGTTTGGTAAATGGTAGATACTTTCCAACATCAGTACTCGCTTTATAGAGGCTGGATGAGCCCCAGGGGACTAGTAAATCCTCCCGCGTCCACCCATAGCTGTTAACATATTAAGTAATTTTTAATTTGAAAGCCGGATTTGAAGACAGATCCTTCTGCATACGGCAACTCAGCGATCAACCACTGAGCCACCCCGCTCCAAAGATAAGATATTCATTTCAATAAATCATTACTAAAAACTTGATAGCTGAATAAATGAATGATAAAGAAAAATTTAAGATTGAATATGCAAATACTTTGGATAATTATGTAACCAACATGTAGAAAAGGTAAAACAAAAAATTGTCGACAAAATATTCATATACATGACTTTTAAAAGACACATTTGGGCCTAAGGATTAGAGCTTTGGACCAAGTTCCTCTCGTATCCGATCTTTACAATCAAAAATCCTTCCTAAAATTCAAAAAAGTAATCCATAATGACCTTAATGTTCAATTTGTATCTGATTTTACGCGATATCATTCCTTTCATAAAAAGCTGTATCCCCACTCAAACTTACTTCACACTTACTAGTTTCAAACCAGACAACCTCTACAATCCAAGATAATCCTCTGAGACGTCTGAAAAAGATAACCCCGTTACATTATTCTATTGACTTTATTTATTATTATACAGTGATGAATTTCAATAAATAAATATTTAAAAACCGTCGACAAATATAGAACTTCGTTTTAAAAGACAGAAGAACTGAATTTTAAAACAACTGAAGTTGTTCAAGAGCTCCAATTAGCAAAACTTTAATTTAAAGCGTAAAGTTAGTCAATTTTCGGTCATTTTATTCCAGGACTTGTCACAGAAACTTGTTTAAAGACATTGAGCTTTTGTTAGTAGCTATTTATAATAGAAAATATATTTTACCAGTAATCTAGAAAATAATAAAAATTGGATTGTAAGGATAAATAAAAATAAAAACATCGAAATCTAAAAATGGTCAAAATATGTTTCCCAAGAATGATTTTAGGAAAACTATCACACTCAACTGCCTGTTTTCCACCAGTTAAGAGTAATCACTTTTAGAGACTGGGTGAGTGACAGGAGGATCTGTTGATCCCACAGAGTCCATACGTGTCAAATAATTGATCTTCCACAGCCGGAATTGAACCCGGGACCTTCTCTATAACAACTCGCCACTAAGCTACACCGTTCCTCTTAAAATTGGATTTAATACACAAAAATCGAGATTTCCCATCTTTGGCCGCTATAGCGATTTAGGGTTAAAGATGTAGGTTTGGTCGAAGTGGAAACCTCTCTCGGCCATTTCACAGTTCCTTAATTATTGCCGTGAGGGAACCGTCCTTTCCACTTAGTTACTTCCAATCTATCTAATGGTGATCAAAGTTTGAAATAGCCAATGTGCGCTCTTTAGGTTATAATTAGAGTCTCACATGCATTATATTGGATCGCAAAGATACTGCTCAGGAACGGATATCTATTAGAACATTTTGAAATTAGTTCAAATCGTTTGTTTTGATTTATTATTTACAACAATGAAAATTTTTTATCTGATAAAAAAGATCCATCTCGTCTCCTCATAATTTGAAGTACGTTTTAAGATATCTAGGCTCCAAATATTGGGGGGAAAACATTCGTCTCCTCAAATAATACACCTCATACTATACAACATAATATACCTCAAATTATACAAGGATTGTTTTGATTTTTTGGTTGATTACAAATCCTCATTATTAAATACAATAAATCAAAACGGCTTGAACAAGTATCTCTGCAATCAAATTTAATTAAAATACATTTGAGGCTCTATTTCATCATCATCATCATCATAATCAATCCTCTTTACCGCCTAAGAAGTGTGAGGAGGAATTCTGCACAGGCTTCTCTAGCTCTGACGGTCTTCCACCAACTCTGCTCTTCTGCTCCAATGGAGTCCCCTTTTCTCAAAGTCCTTCCTCACCTCTTCTTCCCACTTCCTCCTAGGTTGTCCTCTTCCTCGTTTTCCCTCCACTTTGGCTCGCTAGGTTTCGCAAGCAATTCTGCTAGGATCCATCCGCAGGAGGTGTCCAAGCCATATCATTCTGTTATCCTCTTTTAAATCGTTGGCTGGTTTAACATTCAGGTTCGGCCTTATAGTAGTGTTCCGGACTCTGTCTCTATTTGTTTTGTCCTCTATCTTCATGAGAAATCTCATTTCTGCTGCTTGTATTCTGGATTGGTGTTCTTTGTCAGCGTCCATTATTCTGAAGAGTACGTGAGGATAGGGAGGAATGTTGACTTAAATACAGCTACTTTCATTTCCTTTTCTACTTCTTTTCGGTTAAGAAATCCTCTCTTAACCGCTTCAAACATCCAGCCCGCGGCACCGATTGTCTCGGTTACTTCCAGATCGATGTATCCGTTTTCGTTTAGGTGCGCTCCCAGGTATTTGAAGTTCTCCACTTGTTCCAAGACTTTATCTTCAGCTCTAATGACCCTCATTATTCTCCTTGGCTTCTTCAATACCCTCATCACTTTTGTTTTATTAGGGTTTATGGTCATATTCATAGCCAGCAATTCTTCTTTTAATCTGCTAACATTGTGCCGGAGGTTTCTGTTTTTCTCTGAAAAAACCACACTGTTATGCCAGCAGTGAGAGGCTTATTGGGTTCAGATTGAATATATTCTAAGTGGAACTTCCTCATTTTTATCTTGGCCTTTCGGAGAGCTGCCAAGCCTACCGGATTCCAATAGTGGTCTCAATTTCCTGAGAAGTGTAATTGGCAAATCTCACTACACTCCTCATTTTCTAATATAAACTTTCAACCACAAGTATAGGGCCTTTATCCATCCCATTTTCTCTTAAGGCTTGAAAGATATCAGTTTTCCTTATACGTTCAAACGTTTTTGTGAGATCGACAAAGCACAGAGACATTTCTTTTTTCTTTTCTAGGACTTTTTCAAAAACTTGTCTCATTGCAAATATCAGATCTTGGGTGCTCCGATTTTCATGAAAGCCGTATTGTTCTTCCTGGAGCAATCCTTCGACTCGTCTTCTTATTCTCTTTTGCAAGATTTTGGAATATATCTTGCTTGGCACACTTAAGAGGGATATATGTCGGTGGTTATTACAGTCCCTTTTGTCTCCTTTCTTAAAGATTGGTAATATAACAGCCACTTCCCAATCCTTCGGGATTTTCTTCTGTTTCCAAACTAAATTTAGTTAATGGAGCATAATCTCCTTTCTTTTAAATCCCATTTATTTTAACATCTCGTGACTTATTTCATCAATGCCTGCGGATTTTCCTAACTTCATGGTTAGCAGGGCTTCCTCTAATTTGTCTTCATCTATATAATCCTCTTTCTCCCAGGATGGAGATCCTCTCTGTTCTTCACATATGCGTGGAATCTGCGAGGCTCTATTTATAAACTAAAAAATGCATATGGGCTATTTCAATCTTTGGCCAACGATAAATAAGAACTGAGTAAGAAAGTTCTCTCATGAAAATACTTTGAATAACCTAAAGAGGCTTCCACCACCACCGTACACAAGGATCACCTGTGTTGTAGTGGTTAGCATGACAACCTGATATGCCAAAAATCGCAGGTTTGCATCCTGGGAGGTTGTTTTAGGATTTTTTAACAGGAGTAAAGAGGCAATCCAGAGTCTGTGCGGTGTTAGGTACTCGTTTAAGTTCCCAATCCTAATTATGCCTGGATAAGGAAAATTTAGGAATCCTACGTATCCTTAACTAAACAAACAAAACTAACTAATTTTAATTAATTTAGGACATCTATCATCTTCGACAACAGCAATTTCGTGAAGGATGTTGGCTTCTTGACTCATCATTCTTGTTATTTCATTAATCCGTTCATGAGAGAAAAAAAATTAATAACATCACTCCATATTTTAAGAGAGGAGGGTCAAAATACTCTTTATCCTCAAGAACCTACATTATTACGTTGGCGCTACAACCCGCAAGCGAGACCTGGCATCCTCCAATCGCCATGCCCTTCTATCGCTCTCTGTTGTAATCTAGATGTATACAACTGCTTTCTTGTCATAAAAACGCTGCACAATTCGTCCATCGTTTAGTTGGCCTACCGACTGCTCGACGTCCATGTAACAACGTTTGTCATCAGCACTCTTGGAGTGGCATTTGTATCCTAAAGACATGACCTGTCTACCGAAGAAGATTTAATTTTATCATTGCAGTGATATCTATCCGCAATCTCAATTTTCTTATGCGACTCGGCTACGTCAGTACGTATGTGATAAACCGATCATAGGTGAAATATTTGAATAAAGTGTGTTTTATTTCGGTTAATGTGATAATAGGATTTAGCAGTTACATATATTATTGAATTGTATTATTAAAATATTAACTAATTTCCCAAACTCACATGATGCTAGAATTGTCGACATCTACTTTGAGGTATGTACATGTTGCCGGTTGGAATTCGATGGCAATTAATTTAATTTTTTTTTAATTTGTTGCTTCACACAGTAGAATCGATAAAACATCTGTTATTAAGTCTGTATTTTCAGATAATAAAAAGACAATCAAACGCAAAAAAAGTGCAAAAGTGACAGAAGTGCCTACAGAGATATTTCCCAGGTAGAGGGGAAAATTCCTTGCTTGTATTGTAATGAACTATTTGCGGATCGTCAAGAGGAGTGGATTATGTGTGTTCAGTGTGGACAGTGGATGCATGAAGATTGCACTAACAATAAAAAAGGGAAAAATTTGTTTGCGACATTTGCCTTTAAATTTTTGTCATAAAAATTAAATAAAAGTCAAACTTTTTTTGTTTAAAATGTTATTTATGCCTTCAAATAATAAAGAATCTTGTTTACTATACCTTCTTATATGTATGTGACTTCTAAAAGGTCAGAGCCTAACCTGACGCATTTGTCTAACGGGACTTAAGGATTCATCGGAGTACTTTTTTCCAAAAATTAGAAGCTTTTAACTACCGTTTTGGGATAGCCCAAGTTTCGGAACCGCGCAGGTCGGAAACCAAAAAAAGTAATAAATTCTCAAAATAATTGTTTTATACTGAGCTAACCCAGTTTGCCTCAAGATCAATTAATTCGAAATGATACATCTGATTGCAAAGTTGTATTAGTTGGCGGTCATTAATCTGTTTTAAATTTCTGTTCCTACTTTTCCTGAGATCTCAGATAAGCAAATTCTGACACTTTTTTAATTTTCCGATGAATTTAATGTTCCGAATGAAACCTTTTGCTGAGTTTCTCTTTCGAGACCATATACTTGGCCAATACCTCATTTATAGCCAAGCCTAAATATTAGTTGAAGCTTCCTGGGCTGCGAGCAATCAATAGAGCGACATGTAATGTCAACATCATCTGCGAAAGCGCAGAGTTGTAATGGATGACAGAACATTGTACAAGTAGTTTGAATACTCGAGTCTGTTACAAGAAATTTCGTTTAGCAAATATAAAACGTTTATTTCAATAACTTCGTTTTCCATTCTCGCGTTTAAGCTTCAAATCATTAAGTTACGATATTGACCAAACATTTTTACAAATCTAAGTTTCACAAAAACAACTCACTCGTCATTCCTTCATTAGAAACATCCAAAATGACCATCAGAACAAATAAATTTTATACCAGGAAGCAATCCTGAGAGACTTCTATATTTATTCCATAAAGTAATTGTTAACTAAGAGGTCAATTTTACAATAATTGTAGTTAGCCTTCGTAATGTCATTTTAATATTATTAATAATCATCATTAGGGACTTAATGTTATTATGTTATTTATGACCACAAATAAAAATTTTTATATAATTAGATGTGCATCATTTATATAACTAGAGGTAATAAAATCCACTTAAGATCAGTTGAATTATTAATATTTTTTTTAAATTAACAAATACAAACAAATTTTTCCTGCCATCTTTAAGCCGTTACACAAAATATTAACACTGTTTTTATATTAATAAAAAAATTTAATGCATTAGTTTAAAAATAAAAAAGGTACATCTCATGCCATATTTCCTTTTTAAATTGTTATTTCAATAAAGGGAATGCAATGGAATAAGATTGAGACTTTAATGTCAATTTCTTTATATATTAAAAATCATTCCGTATTATTATTGTCTGAAATAAATTACATCCACCAATTCAGTCAATTTCAACTTTTTGTTTTCATCAAATGTATCTGTCCATTTATACATTTATTCATTATTAATATATATTATACATTTTTTAAAAACCTGAAGATTCCACTGAAGCTGGAGATAAATAACAGTGTAAATAGATCTTCAAATCGATGACTACTCTAAGGGCTGTGCCTTACACCGGAAGGTCCTTAAAAGGTCGGTAACCAGTCATCAAGGGAACATTCATCTTGAAGACAAGCTGTCTTCACACAGGGCAGTGATATCCGAGGTAAAGACAGGGTAAAGACTAAAACTGGTGCGACGCCGGTTCGAATACGGCCTGGACGGGTAGAATTTTATTCCTTGGCGGATCCAAGAAATGAATCCCACTGTTGTTAGGACCGTTGATAAGCATGACTCGTTCTATTTGTCTAAATCAGGAAAGAAAGAAGCTAATATCATTATCTGATTATCTAATAGTAATGAGTATATACAAATTAAAAATATATATACATATATTTATTTATTATATAATTATTATAATTATATATATATATATATATACAGTCCTAATACCTATAACCTACCTTCTTATTCATATTAAAGTGAAATTTATAAAATGTAATAATAAAATTCTCCCTTCGCTTATCTACTGTTCTGAAACTTGGAGCATCACAATGTCAGAAGATAAAAAGCTTCAAATTTTCGAAATAAAAGTAATCCGACAAATCTTCGGTCCCGGTAATATTAGAGGGGAGTGGCCACGGAGAAGAAAAGAAGAAATTTATGGCCTGCTCAACGATATTTTTATTCTATGTAGGATACTTCTTGTTTTAAATCTTCTTGGTAGATCTTTAAATTATTTTTTTATATATGTTGCGCAAAAATGAATAGGGACATTACTGATTTTGTAGTATATACTTTACCTAGCATTTATATTATTATGGAAATTTTTACACTTTACAATATTTAATGTAGTATAATTTCTAATAAATATTAACGATGTTATAATAATTATAATAACAATAATATTAAACTGCTAAGCAATGTAAATAAAACGAAATTATCACTATTCATTTTAGCGCAGTTTAGTTGCATTTCCAGATGATAGGTTTATACATTTGATGATACATTTTCCTTAATTCTTTTTATAATTCTCTTCCTTTTGAAAATTCCTTTATAAATTTATTTTCTTCGTAATGTGCAATACAGTGCTATTTTTACGCTACACAAGTAACCAAATTTCATTACGACCATTTCAGCACTCTGTTTCCTTAATTCAGTGGAAGGGAATTTGTGATTCAAAATATCCTACCGTTAGAGAAGGCAGTATTAGCTGATTAGATGGAAGTTTTTCCATTGGAACCAGCTCCAGGAGGTAATCGATCACGAAGTTGTTGGAGTTGGGGGACGCCGGTGACAATTTTACTTTTAAATGTGAGCCATGTCAGGGCGAACAGGCAATTTAAGTCCCGGCTTAGAAACTGGGCTCGCAAGTATTGAACAACTCCTGTCGAGGGTTCGAATAAGAAATCGAGGCAGACAAATGAAAAATAATACGCGCGAATTGTGACAGTGAAATAAAAATATATTACATGAACGGGCATTGTTCGGTTTATCAGTAATTTCAAACTCACCTACACAGTTGTGAAACGTGGCCGATAACTTTGAAAGAGGAACAACAGAAGATTTTCGAAAAATTGACAAGAATATTCGGTCCAAAAAAGGATGTGACCACTGGAGAATTCAGGGAATTATACAACGTGGAGTTGCGGGGCATGCACCCGGTTAATATTATTCTAGGGATAGCGTCAAGATGATTAAGATGTGTTTTTAAAGTTGCTAGACTTAGTAATGAACGAGTTGCTAAAAAGAAAGCGTCTGACGGGCAGGCTTGCTTTAAAAGTGATCTGGCGGATTAGGGTTTGGGTAATCGCCCTTGGTCGGAAATTTGTGAGCAGTGAATGGTCAGCATCGAACCTTCGGGTTGGCTAATCCATGATCTTATTCTTATTAGTAAAGAATGAAAAAATGAAGGATGCATTAAAGAGTAAATCGTCATTTTGTGTTTAGTATTTTGTATTGTATGTTTGAATCTTGAGGCGACTTCTTCAGTCGAGGGTCGGCGATCATTATGATTGTTTGAATCTTGTTAACTGCTTCTCTGAAGAGATGGTATGAGGAACAGTTAAACCATTCGCTCTTGTTGCGGAGCCACGAAAATCTTCTTCCGCTATGATTTTCTTTGCATGACTACCTTCAGCTTTTATCATCGAGAAATGTAATTCAAAAGTCTTTACCCTTAGACGCCCACCAGACCCACCTGAGCTAACCCTCGTAGGTGAAAAAGTGAAATGGAACCCTGCCAGCGAAGCTATACGATACCTTGGAGTTCATCTGGATCCCCGCCTAACCTGGAATACCCATATCAACATTAAATTAACCCACACCTACGCAAGATTATCAATGCTCTATCCTATCGTAAATAGAAAATCTAAATTAAAACCAGAGATAACAATTCTCATTTATAAAACAGTCCTAAGGAGCAGCATCATTTACGATAAGAAAAATATTGCAAACTTTTCAAAACAAGGTCCTAAGAATCGCAGTGGATTGCCTCCTGGTTCATCAGAAACTGTAAACTGCACAGTAAACTACAAATAGAAACAATAGAGGAATACATAAAAAAAAAGATCAGAAAATTTCATAGCCAACTACCAGCAGTTAAAGGAGCAATAAATTACAACGTAGGAAAGCAGACATCATCGCGAAGACTAAAGCCCAGGTAACTTCAGGAAATCTTCTTATAAGTTGTATAAATATACAATTCTAGTGATATTACTACTTTAAATTTATTTTTTTACAGCTATTTTATATATGTAGATTTAAAAAAAAAAAAAAAAAAAATATATATATATATATAAATATGGCAAATTCACTGTTATTTACATTTAAGCAATACTTATAACAATGCATTGTATTTAGTTAGGGGTGTCTATTGTACGAGACTATACCCCCCAAAATCAATTGCTATCAACAATAAACAATCAACATAATACCAACCGTATAAAGGCCCACCAGGCCGATCTGGTAAAAAATAAAAATACAAAAAATACCTCCAGCTTCTGAATATTTTCTCCTTACCATAATCTAACTCAAGTATTTTTTTCTTCTTCATCAATGAATAAGATACGTTTCGGATGTTGTTTAATAAATGGCGATCTTAATTTTTTTCTCGCTCATAACTCTATCAACGAAAGATATTCTTAATATCTAGAAGGCTTCTATTTTCCCATCATAACTTGTATACATTTGCGAGCCTCCCTAAGGTATAACCAACTTGAAAAAATGTAACATCTTAGCATACGCATGTTCAGATCACCATTTTCTTCCATATACTACGTGTACTTTTTGAACCATTGCTTGCATGTCGTTAGCATTTTCAGCTTACAATATTGTGTCATCTGCGTACCTTACGCTTGAAATAGGTATCCCATTAACCATCACTACAGCTGTTTTAAATACTGCTTCTGTCATAATGGTTTTTTGAATATAGATTGAATAATAAGCGACAAAAGAGCACATCCCTGTTATACTCCGTGTCTGATCTAGGTATCTTCTGTCTATTGATAATTATAATTTCTGCAGTTTGTTTGTTAAATAAAATTCCATTTTCTATTGATCTTTCTTGAAAGTATTTTTGTTTAACTCTTGGGATTTCTATCAGTTTCGACCTGCGATGTTTGCACGTTTTTCGCATTGTTTTTCTTTGGAATTGCTTTAAAGGTGGATATAAGGCATTCCTTGGGTAGTTTTGGCTATACTTTAAAAAAAAAGAAGTAAGCATCTTGCTTTTTGAAATTGTACCTTATTAGGCTACATATTCAGCGCATATTCCATATACGTTATATCTACATATTCCAAGTTTTTTTTATGTATGTAAAGAGTCTAGATGTAAAGTAAATTTTCTCGAATTTTTCCAATACCTCCTCAGAAGAAATTATTCATTAAGTAGAAACTATTGACTAAGTAGAATGAAAGTTTCAATAATCCTACTGAATTGGTTGCCCGTAAAGCTGGGTTAATCACAGACTCGAACGTTTCGTTTTGTTTATTATTCAGACAGTGCTTTCTTAAGCACTTACTGGTTTACATATAGGCTTGCTGTCTTAATGATACTACATAATTTTCCATATTCCTGCAATGTAAAATTTATAAACCGAAAATACAGTTTATATATAGAGCCTGTTATTACATCTGGAAACAAGGTAATTAGCATAATATGCGGAAGGTGTAGACAGAACCACATTAGGCATTATACTTGCATGAAGCAGAAAACCACCGAAGCTGCAGAATTAGAGGACTCGCTATGAATACTTCATTCCCTTCCTTAATGGTTTCTGGCTGGCTGGCTTCCGTTCAGGCTATCCCCAAAAAGCCCAATGGTTTTCTTCATTAATCATAAAATGCCAAGTTTCTCAAATATATAAATATAAACATTTTCAAACATGAAAACATACAGACCTCTCTATCACCTAAATACAATTTTAGTAATGAAATATTTAATATGTAATAACAGGCGTTGCCTTGAAACGAATAAAGAAACTTTTGTAGTTCTTGATCAGTTTAAAAAAGAAAGGTTAAAAAAAAAAAGTCACCATTATCAGGCATTGTCATTGTAATAAGTTTCACGAAATTGGTACAATTTCAAAAATTTCAGCTTTCAATATCATCAAAAACTAAAACGTAAACATGGTCTTTTGAATAGTGGCGTTTTAAAAAATATTTGTAATAGATGGGTAGTTTGTTTTATATGCACTTATTGATAATGCTCAAATGATCATAATTATTGAATGATATTTTATCATTTGCCAACAAAAATATATTAATATATAATAATATATTTTATAATTAATATTGTTTACGGTGGGGATAAAGTGAGCGAAAGAACAATCTTCCCAAACCACTCGTTAATTAGGTTCACAACTTGGAGCAAGTGGCATGACTGTTTCCAGGCACCTTAAGAAGCTTGGTATGACAAAAAAGCTGGAAATATGGGTGGCACATGAATTAACCGAGGCCCAGCAGCTAACCCGATTTTTTTTCAGGAGTTGAATATAGAGAGAGGTCCTTCCTCACCCACCGTATTCTCCGGACCTTTCTTCAACTGATTTTTACTTTTTCCGTTGTTTGGATATTTTTTAAGAAATAAAAAATTTGACAACGAAAATGCCCTGAAATCGGCATTCCAAGACTTCGCATCTTCCTTGACACCCAATTTCTACAGAGCAGGGAATATAAATATATATAGAAATGCTTGTTTCACGTTGGGAGAAGTGTATTAAAAGTGAAAGATCCTATTTTGATTAATAAAAGTACTGTTTAATAATTTTTTTGCTGATAATTAAAATTTACACCTTCATTGACATTTCATAAGTTACAACCAAATAAATGGGGACCCATACTTTGATAGGCTCATTAGGAAGTTACAAAATAAAAACTAACCTAAACTTCAATTTCTAGAATACAAAACATTTACCTTTACAAAAACGTTAAGTACGATTATTATTCTACTGGAGTACAATTAAATAAATAGAAGAATAATTTTTAAAATAGGAGGGTAATTAAAATGTTACATCAAGATTATAAAAAAGGCTTTAGTGGCCTGGACAGATCAAAATTTATTTCTTGGCGGATCCACAAAATAAATTCTCGTTCTCCATTATAATTAATTATAATACTATTATTAATTTAATACAATTTATAAGTATTTATTTTGGCTTTAAATATCTAGCAAATACAGTTAAAATTATATTAACATTATTTTTAATTTTATTAAAGCAGCAAAACCGATTTTAAGGTATTCACTGATTTTTATTATTACCCAATAATGAAAAATTTATCGGCTTACACCGGATAATCTTTTATTTCTGATGGATATATTAATTTTGTAAATAAAAAAAGATTTTCTTTCAACAATTTAAATTTATTTTATTAAAAAAAAAAATTATATCAGGGAGCTATCAAGCAGAACTAATATAGTCCGTCAACGAACCAGAACAAATCAAATTTCAAGGGTCGCTTATGATCGACAAAGAATTGTACATCAACCGCCTACATATCACGTCAGCACTCAAACATATTTGTATATTAATTTCTAACCTTCGTGGCTGAATAAATACCTCTATATCCCTAATATTAAATCGAACTGCACCCAGTATTTTAGAAGAATTTTTCTCGCCGACTGCAACAAACTTATTTTTATTTACTTTATAACTTGTTGTATCTTGAATGTTTTTTAATATACAAACAGTCAAACTTTTGGCTTAATATTTCATCACAAACCTTTGGAATTGCCCACGAAAATAAAAAAGTTAGCGTTTGCATCATTATACACAGTGTATAGGGTTAATTAGCCAAACTGAAAATTTGATATAAAATAAAAAAGTATAAATAAATATTTCTTCGATGTAACAGTATCCGAAATCAATCTATTTGAACGATTTCAAACAAGATTAATGGTAACAGGAAAGTTTCTTGAACTAAACACCAAGTCCATCATAGGAATTTAACAATATATTAAATTAATCTGCCGATGGACAGCGATATGTGTTGAGATTAGAGACAGCGCATTTAATTCTAGCATAACATTATCGCTAGTCTGTTAAAATTGAAAACTTAATATTGCACGCCGCTTCAGGCTACTTCAACACTTGATAGAAAAACGCTCTAAGCTCCCAATTAATCACAAAATACTCTATATATATATGACTATATACGGCACATGGTATAGAGCTTCGGGCTTCACTAAGCCATCGAATTCCACTCGTATTTAATCCAAAACCCCTCGTAAAATCCTTAATGCTCCACACTTACGTAAAAACCATTATGCTACCCGAACATTACATGATAAATTTCATTTCCACTCAAACCCACTAGTTTCAAACACAGCTACTTCTTCAATTCCCAATAATTTACAAAGGCAATCTACCTGTTGGCATGTGATCGTACCAATAACTTAGCTATGAAGTTGTTATTGGATTTAAAATATAAATATATAAATAATCGTAAAGGGCCTGTGGTGAGGCCATATACTCATCATCTATACTCTATACTATCATTTACTCATAGAAATAATACATGGGATTAATGAATCTTCAATGATTTCATTGATGAACAAAGATATTACTCGAATGTATCCATCAATTTGTTCAGGAATGGTCTAATATACTTTTAATTTCTCGGTGAGCACATGCATTGGTTTAGGCAATAATTATTTCTCTAAATAGTTGGAAAGACAGCACGAGAAGAACAAAAACAGGCAGGTAGATAAAATCAAAAAGTTACTGCAGGAATGTCCGCAGCAAACTGGAAGATTTACTTTGATTCTTCTGGTTCTAACATAAAAATGTATTTAATAGTTAATTTAAATGGTGTATAAGTTGTATAATAAAAACGATTTGAAGATGCACATATAAATCAGATGTTTTTATTTATAATAATTAAAATATTAAAATAGATAATAAAAACTGCAAAAAAATCTTATTATAAGGAATGTTGAACGAGCCTCTGGATTAGTAGATATAAAATGGTAAAATATATTAGGTAATGTTGCCGACATGGGATTTGGCCATTTCTTAGAAGGAAATATTACTTCTTCTAAAGAAACATTTTCATAACCTACATCAAAGGAACCTAGTCCTCACATATTTCTTTTCCGAGCTAATCAAATTGAATTCGGAAATGGGAAAGATTCCAGTAACTAAGTAATATGTTTTTATCCGTTTACCACTTTTACTAGTACCGATAATAAAAATATATGAATATATATTTCGCTCATTGCATATAATAGCAATTATTATTTTATAATTTAACTTAACTTTGCGTGATAATCCAATAGAAAACACAATCATTAGTGGTGAAAACACAATCATTTTACGTGAGGACGAATCTTTGAAACACAAAATCTATCCTCAGAAATATAAACTATAATTTTTAAAAGGCTTCAGTGGTTTCTTCTGGTTTAGATCGTGTAGCTAAATTTTCGCTCGACATGCTGCTAGCTTTACCTAGTGTCCGTAGAGAAGGCCACTAGATAGTGGCCGTGGATACTTACTAGTACAAGATAGGTTATTAATGCTTAAAGAGTGAAAATCGGACGTCTTATCTTAATTTTTCAATAAAAGTATTTTTAGGTCCCATGTGAATTAAAAAGAAAAAAAGTTGGGTATTTGTAAAGCAAAGCATTCCTTTTTTAATAGTAGTATTAAAATTATTTTATTAACCATTAGCAAATTTTCAAAGGCTTGTAACTTTTTTGATTTTAACATGCGTCATTATTCCCCTAAAACTCCAAGTTCACACATGATACAACTCAAAATACGGCATTATTAAAAAATAAGAAAACCATGTTGAAGATGGAATAAAAGATATGTCGTTCCTGAATTAAAATGCTTGAACCAATACAATTGCTACTAAAGGCTTAACTCAAAAATGCCCATTTATTTATGTCTTTGTTGTTTTGAAGGAGTGATATGGAAACACCACAATCACATTTAATTCAACTCATTTAAGATCAGATTATAACTATTCTCTTCCTGATATTTCAGAACGAGATACAGTTTGACTCACCTGCCTTGTTAATTAGACTAATTAATTAACACGCTATAAAAGAGGCAATTTGATAAGGACCTTGTTGTACTGCAACCCTGAGGCTAAACAAGACAACAATTAAGAGGCATAATGCGGGGTGATAATGAAACGAGGAGGGGAGAAAAGGAAATGCTCTAAATGGGAACATTGAAGACAAGGCAAGGGAGCAAGACTACGTGCAAGAAATCCCGAAAGGCAGGACAGAAAGACAATGAATCCGAGGAAAAAGGACGCACTGTCTTTCAGCTCTATCTGGCGGTTAATAGTTATCTAATAGTCATAGTACAATTAGCGAATTTGAAGGGAATTCATATTATTAGAATACAAATATGAAATTTAATAAAAATTTAAAAAAAAAACCTGTATATATCACTAAAACCCGTGAAGGGTCTGGGGTTCAGTGCATGGTATAGACTGTACTGTTTCTTGAATAGCGGTTGTACAGGAAGGAGGCTTGGTCTAGATTACGCTCAACCGCCAGACTTCAACCTTATTTTGGGTACCAACTTTATATAGGCTGGGTGAGCCCCAGGAGGTTCTTAAATCCCATAGGATCCATCTCCAGCCGTTAACAGATTAAATAAAAGTCTGCCAAAGAAGATATGAACCCAGGATCTTCTGCGTGGCAATTTAGCGCTCTACCACTGAGCCACGCCGCTCCCATTTAAAAAAAAGGGACTCTTATAAAAATCTTTTATTTTTTATTAATTTATTTATTGAAATTTACAACGGTATTATAACAATGGAACAAGTTAATGGTAAAATACCCAGTGGTAGTAGTCAAATAACAAATCACGAGGTTATTTTCTTACAAAATCTTAAACGAAAAATAACTAAATGAAACTCACAGACCCTACAACTGCAGTACTAAAACGGAAATACTGTAATAAAGATAAAGATAATTGCAACAAACTTGAAGATTATTTCGCAAATCCCCATAACTGCGAGGACTAAATAGAACTCCATGCTTTCAGCATCTCTAAGATAGAATTATAAAGCCGCAGAAGAAAACTAAACCATAGTTGAAATTTAGACAAAAAGCAACACCACGCTATATTTGTAAAAGCCTTATCGGGATTTAATAGAAAGATAAACATGAATTTAGAAATAGAAGGAAACGATGGTTATAAAAACATGGTACCTACAGGAAGGCAGGTAGCAATAGAACCTAGGAGGGGATAATATACCAGCAGTAAAAGACGAGAGCTTGAAGAGACAGAATAGAGAATGACAAGATCCGGGAGATGCCTTACCAACTAACCTGTCTGACGATGCACCCTATCTTTATCTCCAGAGTCAGGTATTAACCCCATAATTCTGAAACATTAATAATAATATTTTAAATATTTTATTTGAAAAGAAAAGATATGGCCAGGACCGGAACTCGAACCCGGGACCTTCACCTCTCCGTGGTGACGCCTCAACCATCTCGGCCGCCCTGGCACGTATCTCGGCCAGCCATATCTCCTCTTTTCACTTGAGCCTACATCTCCGTTTTATCGCAATTTGCGATATATACATGGGGAGAATGTTAATTGAACATTATTTTATTTTGGATCTAGTTGACTTTAAGTCAAGAATTTATTTTATTTTTATATTATATAATTTTTTAAATATTTTATTTGAAAAGAAAAAGTCCCGGTCCTGGCCATATCTGTTCTTTTCAAATAAAATCTTACTAATATTATAAATGTGAATGTTTGTCTCTCTTTCACGCAAAAACTATTAAACGGATTTGGATGAAACTTTACACTAATATAGGTTATACATCAGAATAACACATAGGCTATAGCAAGCGCGGATTTAGAGGGGTGCGCACGGGGGCACGTGTCCCCCCCCCGACGGTTTTGTAGATACTTGGAGAATCCATTATAGTACATAATTAAAGGCAAATCACATGATAATAGTTGTTATAATAACGGAAAGAACGTGAGTGAAACTATTTGTTTTGGTATCCTACTAATACTAACCTCTCTAAGACGCAATACAAATCACTCACTACACTAAAGAAACGAGACGACCTTCTTGTAATCCCTGCTGACAAAGGAAACGCCACCGTCATTATGAAGACAGACCAATATCTAAACAAAATGACAGAAATCCTCAACGATGGAACATACAAAAAACTGGACAAAGACCCCACTAATGACATTAACAAGAAAATCCAGACCATCATCAACACTAGCCAGACCCTGAAAACCAAACGCCTCATAATATCTGACCCAATACCACCAAGACTATACGGACAACCCAAAATACACAAAGACGGTATCCCTATGAGACCCATAGTCAGTACCATTGGCTCACCTACATACCACCTATCCAAATACATCTCCGACATAATTAATACCCACACTGGCAAAACACAACACAACATCCACAACTCCAAACAATTCGTAGACATAATCAAAATCATTCATATAAACGAAGAAGACATCCTAGTAAGCTTCGACGTCAAGTCGCTCTTCACCAAGGTCCCTGCCGATGAAGCCTTGAACCTTATGAAAAATCTTCTGAGCGAAGAAGAGTACCGACTGACGGAGATATGCATGAAGGAAACATATTTCCTGTTCAATGGACAGTATTATAAACAAATGGAAGGCACAGCCATGGGATCTTCATTGAGCTCACCGGCAGCGGACCTGTACATGGAACACTTCGAACAGAAGGCACTCTCCACCGCAACCCCAAAACCTGAATATTGGTTCAGATACGTGGACGACACCTTCGCCATCTGGAAGCACCGAAAAGATGCACTGGACAGATTCTTACTCCACCTAAACAGCATCCACCCTAACATACAATTCACCATGGAGCTGGAGAAGGATGGGAAACTTCCCTTCCTGGATGTCCTGGTCGAGAAGAAAGGAAGCCATCTTGGACACACCGTCTACCGTAAACCTGCACATACAGACAGATACCTCCATGCCACATCACACCACCATCCGTCTCAGAAGGAAGGAATCATCAATAGTCTACTCAACAGAGCTGAAATGATAGCTGAACCGTCACAGCTCCCTAAAGAGAGGAGGCACTTGAGAACAGCCTTCCTGAAAAACGGATACGACAAAGAAACTATTAAACGGGTAGAACGCAAGAGAAAACTCAAAAAACAAGACAATAAAGAAACCGATAACGAACCCAAAACCCAGACAACCATTCCTTACGTCAAAGGTACCTCAGAAAAGATCGCCAGGATTCTAAACAACCATGACATCAAGACCACAGACAAAACAATAGCTCACATCCTACCGAAACCCAAAGACAAATTAGGACTACGTACCCCAGGCATCTATAGCATACCCTGTTCCTGTGGCAAGGTCTGCATTGGACAAACCGGTAGGACCATCGAAAGACGGTTAAAAGAACACATATCTAGTGTCAAAAACTTCAAGACGGAAAAATCGGCTGTAGCAGAACACTTCTACAACACCAACCACCACATACCTTTCGAAAACACAACCACACTGGTTAAAGAAAATAATTATCACCTCCGCACCATAAGAGAGGCCATTGAAATTATTAAAGAATCCAATAATTTCAATAAGGAAGACGGTTACAAACTTAGCAAAAACTGGTATCCTGCCATAAAACAAAAGACCAACACAACACAAAACATCAACCTATCATCCAAACACATACGACAATTCCGAACACACACGAACCCACCCGAACACAACACAGCCCACGGACTCGACACAAGCGAGTCAATGGGAAGGCAGACTTCGACCGAGACCACCCCCCACCCCTAAGGTATATACACCCTGACTCTACCATCCGCTCTTCATTTACTGACTAGCTCTGAGGAAGCTCACAACACGATGAGCGAAAGCTTGGCAAACAAAACCAACATCACACGGTCCATCCCGGAAAAAGAACATATGGACAACACCATATTCATTATTGCACTGTTGATAATTCCAATTAGTAAACTGGTAAACCACCTCTGGAAAATAATCCAATCTAAAACAATTATTTTAAATAATTTCTCATGGCGTCTCAAAATAAAATTAAGTGATGAATATTGCTATGTACCTATTGTCGGCACCATGAAAGGGATGCCGAGCGGCAATTATGAAGGGGAATGTGTTTGCACAAAGAATAGACCTTGTGCTCCCCTTGTGTCTAAGATGGTGGAGAAAGAAGAAAAGGGGGGCAAGCAAACTAGAAGTAGAAAGTCACTCGCTAGAGAGATCCTGAGGAAGAACGAAGGAAGTGGAGAAGTAAGAACCTCCCGGCGAACGCCGCGGACCAAGAAGATGGCAAGACCCGGATGCGGCAAGGCGATGACCAACCTGTAACCCAATCTACCCCTGTTCACAGATAAGTGTAATTTATTCCAGTAAGTTATTTTATGGTAATCCCTTTTATATAGCAATATCTGAATCATTAACTTGTTTAAAATTGACGAGAGCATACAGTTAATAAACATAAAATAATTAACCAAATTCCAGATTAGTAAATTGGATAGTAAGTTCCCTACAAGCTCTATGCCATTTAATAATGCTATCTGGGGTATGTAAGCACCAAAAGAATTACAATAAGGATCGTTTATTTATTCAATTTTTCATAATAATTGAATAAATAAACCCTTTCATGGTGACGACAATACATAACAATATCATTTTAAACAACCAAACATAGCAATTATATGATCTGTTACATTTGAGGGTTGTATAAGTCTCGATTTGATCTAAAAAATCGTTTATTATTTTAAATAGTTTTGATGAATACAATTCAAAGACTGTATAGGGTAAAGAAAAGAATATGGATGGCTAACAGGTGCTACTTTGGCCTTCGCAAGGAATTCTCTACACTCTTGTCACGGCAGACCAAGCTTCATGTGGACAAAACATTAGTCCAGCTTTGTTGTATAGATCGGAGACATGGACTATGGCCAAGCTGATTGAGCATGGTCTCCTACTCTTCGAAAGAAAGATCCTCCGAAGAATCTTCTGTGCAATTTATCTAGATGGAAACTAGCGAAGGAGAACAAACAACGAAGTTTACTCAATTTTCAACGCAGCAGATGTTGTTTACTCCTTAAAAATTAGAAGACTGCGATGGGCTGGTAATGTGGCTAGAATGGAGGACGAGACTATTCCTAAAAATGCTTTAACAGTTCCTCTGTACGGCACTAGAAGAAGGGGGATACCGAAGCTGAGGTGGTCGGATGGTGTAGAGAGCGACGCGAGGGTTATTCTGGGAGTCAGATCCTGGATGACAGCTGCGAAAAACAGAGCCGACTGTCACCGAATTGTAGCGCCATAGAATAACAATAATAATAATAATAGGGTTTTAACTTTAAAAACATCTGCCTGTTTGCCCATATTGTTAAAGTGATTCAAATGGAAACCTGTAAATATAGCTATTATGAAAAAAACTAATACCACTTTCAAATATAACATCTCGTATTATAGAAAATATTTACTAAACAAATATATTTATTTACAAAATTAATAAATCGTATTTATTTTAAGAAACATAGCAATATATATATTTATATAAACGAATTGATGTTTTTTTAACGATGGTATGTTGCTGAAAAGTAATCAAGGAAATGCCATACATGGTAAAATATTTCAACGATAAGTTGCCGAAAGGTACGAAACTTTTGAAGCGTTAATGACTAACTACATTATACTCTTGTTTACTTTACGAAATTCTAGATGACTTTAACGAGACAGATATTCTGGAAACTCGTTAAATTTAACAGCTAATCTATCTCATTAAACTTTGTTCGGAGATTAAATTTAATGATGAGGCAGAGAAGTTATCTCATATTATTGGGTTGTAACATATGAAATGTCGGTGAAGGTGTAAATTTAAATAATTAGAACAATTATTAAACAATACTTTTATTAATCAAAATAGGATCCTTCACTTTCAATACCCTTATCTCAACGTGAAACAGCATTTCTATCCCCACTCTGTAGAAACTAGGTGTCGAGGAAGAGGCGAAGTCTTGGAAGGCCGATTTCAGGGCATTTTCGTTGTCAATTTTTTTATTTCTAAAAAAATTATCTAAAAAAAGGGCAAAAGTAAAAATCAGTTGGAGAAGAGTTCGGAGAATACGGTGGGTGAGGAAGGACCTCTATATTCAACTCCTGAAAAAAAAAATCGGTTGAGCTGCTGGGCCTCGATTAATTCATTTGGTACCCATATTCCCAGCTTTTTTGTCTTATCAAGCTCCTTAAGGTGTCTGGAAACAGTCATGGCACTTGCTCCAAGCTGTGAACCTAATTCACGAGCGGTTTGGGAAGGGCCCGCTTCGACCAGCTCTTTCAACTTTTCGTTTTCCAACTTAGTCTTCGGCCTACCACGTTCTCTGTTGGTAAAGTCATAATCCCCAGATCGAAATTTTTCAAACCAACGGAAGATTGTTCTTTCGCTAACTGTATCTTCACCGTAAATATTGTCTCGGAACGCCTCCGTGACGCTATGGCTAAGTTTAAATTCGTAGAGAAAAAATATACGAATTTCCGCGGAAGACATTATTTTATTTTTATAACGTTGCTTCACTTTCAAGAGGAAAAGTAAGACTGATTATGAAAAATGATTAAATGATCTTTCAAACATAACAGAATTGTTTGTGTACAAATAATCTAATACCTAATAAAAAGAAAACTATAAATAAACGAAACTGACATTTCATCCGTTACAACCCAATGACATAAATTAATTCAAGATAACACTACATTTCAAAATATTATTGTTCTTGATTCATGATTATAAGATGATTAGATTAATGATTAATAAATTTACAACTGTATTATAATAATACAACAAGTAAATATGGTGGCATGAATGATACATAATAGCCTAGATAAAGGCAAGTAGAAGAACTACCTAGTGGTAGTACTTAAATAGCAACTTTTACTTAGAAGGTAACAAGGCCATCTCCATTTCAGATCTCTCGGAAGATTATCGGGAATTGAAGAATTAGTTAGGTTTGAAATTAGTAGGTTTCAGTGGAAATGAAGTTAATCATGAAAGGACTAGTATCGGATTCGGGCCAAATGAGCAACTAATGGGACATTGAGGCCAATATGGACGACTTAAAAAAGTAAGTAGAATTGTGGACTTTACGAAGGATTTTATATTGCAAGGATTGGATACGAGAGGAATTCGTACTTAGACCCCAAAGGTCTAAGTTTAGTTAATCAAAATAGGTCTTATAATAGACATGTACATGATCTTTTGTAATTAATTAGGAGCTCAGAGCGTAATTAGTAGCCTGAAACGGCGAGCAGTTTCTTGTATTTTCATTCTAGTGTGAGGATTCCAAGTTAAACGTTTGTCAAGATGTAATACTAAATCACGTTCTTGGTCTGCTGGCGTCAATGTTATTAACGAATATTATTAAAGGATCATGGAGGACAGGAAGTCATTTCTAGTGAATTTAAACTTAATAATTGTTATTCTAAAGAACAAAAAACTTCCGATTATAACCCTCATAATAAGATAATACGTGATGTATGCTGTAATATAAACATAAATAAAACTATAATTTATATACCTGATACTGTGATATATCATTGTCCCAATAAACACTAATAAGCTGCACATACAAAAAATTATATTTATTGATAGATTAATAAGTTAATTAATAAACCCAGTTATATGATGAATTTGTTGAGAACTACAGAAGGTAAATCGACCCGACAGAACTTAGCTCAAAATCATCTCCACAGATTTGTAGGACTTCGGAACTATTGACAGAAAATTAACTAGTTTTAACAGAATTCTCTTCAGATTCTCATTATTTTCAGTTCAGCGTCTTTGATGATAACTTTATAAAGTGTCTTATAGTGATCAATAGTGACTTTCAAGAGAACCATTGGTTAGCGTTTCTAAGGTTAGTTATTTTAGTCAAAATTTATGTATGTCACTACTTGTGTTTGGATGGAGGTTGTAATTTTTCAATTATTCTGGAATAAATGCATAAATATTCAACGGTAATTAAATAAATATCAGTGCAAAAAGCAACTAGTGTGCAATAATTTAGAAAACGATGTTTTGTGAAATGAGCGGCGAAGATGGTGAGGAGTGATTGCCATTAGTTAGCAACGATAAAATATTATCGGTTATAATGGCTATATTCCTGTATCAATAAATGTAATTTATATTGTAAATGTAAGTATAATCAGTCATAGAATTTTTAATTATATAATATCACAGCATATTATAATATAGACCTAGTCTTAGCCACGATGAGGACAACTGGAGAGTGAAGCGAGCGAGGTAGTGGGGGATAGGGCATGGCTTTCCTACACGGATCTATTCCGAAGAGAATTCTGAGGAGGTCAGCTTCTAAACTTTCAGACAATAGATTACAAGAAAACAATAATTAAGAGAATAAAATATCTATAAACCGAAATAAGGATCAGAAAACTAAGATCATCACATGCCAATATGGACCAAGGAAGGCTAAACAAGAATATTTTTGAAAACATCCGTGAATACATGAGCTTGGACCCAAAACAAATGAGAGAGGAAACACAAAAATTAAAAATAACAGACAAAAACTGCCTAGTTGGAGAAAAAATATATGAGATCAAGATTCTTGTGGAAGGATAAAGAAAAACGGAGTGGTACTGCGTGGTCAAAAGAAAGGAAGCAAAAGCACGCAGAAATGATGAGAAAATGCTGGGAGAAAAGAAAAGTGCAAATGACAAAAGAAAACTAATGTTATTCAGGTGGTCGAAATAGGCCTTTTCGTGAAAAAAAATAAATAAATAATTTAAAAATGAAAATATAAACTGAAAAATTGGTTTTGGAAACTTTCTTGTATTTAACTGAATAATTGACTATCTAAAAAAATGTATGATTATTTATCATATCAATCATTCTTTGAAAACCAAGAAAATACCGATTACTTAATACACATCGATAAAGTTCAGATTTCTTAAAAACAGCTTGATTAAAAAACGTGTCCCAAAATATAAGACAATCTACAAACTAGGTGATTTTCGTCTATTTTTTTCATTAAAAAACACATAAGACATTAAGCAATATAAATTTTATTGTTGATATTTTTTTTTCCATACATCACTATCCAGTAACATCGGTAATTTTCTGATTGAAAAAAGGAATGGGAATATTCACAGAGAAACGGTCAAGAGACAAGCTTGGGAAAAGAATTAACTAAGAGAAAGAAACGAAAAAATAAATAAATAGTCTATAGAGAATACGATTCATTGCCTTTTAGAACTGATTGTAATCTATTGTGGATCAGGTGTCCACCTGTAGCTCAAGTTCAAATGCCCAAAAATTTACAGAGAACTTTAACAATCTTAACTAAAACAAATACATTCATTAACTAACAAGAGTATGCTGTTTTGATTCTTAGATACGAATGTTAAAAAATATATATGGGGGAAAACCGGCTTGTCGGCTCCCCCCCTGAAGAAAATAAATATTTTATTTAGTTATTTATTATATCTGGGCCTCAAGCAAAAATTCATTTTTACAATACATACGTGACTCGAATTCATGAAATCCCTTTCCCTCTTCCACTCAATATTCCGTATGTTTTATTTGTATGAGCAATATTAATAACATATAGATATATGGATTAAGTAATTGTAATTAATTATTCTAATTCTAACTAAATTAATAAAAAGTATACATTAAAAAACTAGGCTTTATTGTTTTTTTTTTTACCAAAATAATGTATATAAATATTAAAGCATTAACTTGATATGATTGCTTTATTCAACTTTTAGAAACCAACATTAATGTGTAGTTATTTATTTAAAATTACAATTGTTCACTCTGTGGTTATCTTTCTTCTTTGAATAAACCCTTATCCCCTCAACCACTACTACGTAGAAGGATCTGGAGTTCAGTACATGGTAGAGAATATCCAGTTTTTAAGACAACAGTTGTGCATGGAGATCAAGTTCCTATATCACGTTCAAGATTCAGATTTTTTCTTCTACTTTGGGTACTCACTTTAAAGAGGGTGAGTGAGCCCCGCGAGGGTCCAAGATCCCACAGGAATCTTCTCCGGATGCTGACAGATTAAATAAAAGTCTGCGAAGCAGCGGGATTTGAACTTTCGGCACGGCGACTCAGCGCTCTGCCACTGAACCACTCCACGTGTTAATCGATACGATACTTGCTGTTCTTGTATTGAATTAATGGTTCCATGTTGCTATAAATTACCTATGTAATACATAAGATATAAAACACATTCATTAATTAAAATCTTTATAAACATTCAAAAAGATTTTAATGATTAATTATTTATTAATTGTTAAAATTGATAAAATCTTTTTATCAACTAATTACAAACAACCTGTACCACTAAAACCCGTAAAGGGTCTGGGGTTCATTACATGGTAGAGACAACGCAAAATATTAGTATTGGTTTAAGTAGCATGTTGTATATTACAATTTTGTTTGTTAATGATAGTTTATTTATGTAGTCAAGTAGTCGCCTTAGAAGTGATAGTCGGTGATTCAAATTTGTCTTCAAAATACTTACGTGTGTTTTCCAAGTCAGTCTTCTGTTGATTTTAAGGCCCAAGTATTTTGTCTGTGTTTGTATGGGAAATGGTGAACCGTAAAGTGTTATTGAGGGGCACCCTGAATGTCCAAGTGTAAATGTTAGATTTTTGTATGTTAATTTTTATAGGCAATTTATCGAGCCAATTTTCTAATGAATTTAAGTGTGTCTGAAGGTTCTGAGAAATACCCGTAAAATAAATTATTTTTTTATTTGTGTTATCTTGTATTGAATAGTTGTTTTAACAGAAGTAATTAGGAAAAGTGTCGACTGCAGATCTTGTTGGTTCAGACTTTATCAGAACGAGAACTATGTAATCTTAAATAAACAATTTTCTATTCATGGCTTTAATAGGATTGAATTCAATAGAGACTAAGCAAATATTTAAATTAAGAAAGTATTTCTATTATAGCGAAATGAGTCTTATAGTTCAACTTTGAATTAAATCCGGATTTAAATTACTAGCTTATTTGTATTTTTAAAAATTAATTTATTCATTAAACTTTACAAGTTTGTTATAACAATACAACAAGTAAATGGCAGGAATAATAGATAATGTCGTGGATAAAGGCAAGTAGAGAAACTACCCAGTGGTAATACTCAAATAAAAAGTTCAACTTAGAAGATCACGTGGCCATCTTCTTTTCAGACGCCTCGCAGGATTATCAGGAATTGAATTTTGGAATTGCTAGGTTTGAAACTAGTGGGTTTGAGTGGGAATGAAGTTTTTCATGAAATGACTAGTATCGGGGCCATCAGCAACAAATGGAACATTGAGGTCATTATAGATGACTATTTTTTTAGGTAACAATTTTTTTTTTTTTAACACTTTATTAAAAGCATTACAATCCGCCACTTGTGGGCAATAAGTAATGGTGCTATGTAGCTGTACAATCATTCCATAAAAAATCAATGATATAAACAAAATAAATATATACAAGCGAAAAAATGTTTACAAAAATAAAGTAAAAATATATATATATATATATATTAAAAAATATAATAATAATAATTAAAACATAAAAGAAATATACTGTACACATTCATACTCTATTCAAAATTTGCCTGGGGTCCCCGAACTGAGCTTCTTCCTCATGAATGAGGGCAAAGCAGGAGTCCGGGGGGCCCCAGCCCGTCACCGGAATAAACTCCAATGGAAGCTGGTTAAGGGCGCTTCACACACTGCAAGTGGAGAATCTGGTCAGTACCAGTATTCCAAATAACATTATTATAACAAGTCTCGGGGCCATTGCCGGTATAGACGGCGGGGTGGATTGTATGGATGTGTGGAACTGGATAATGACTAAGCCAGGGGGTTGGGATGACAGGTAAGGTTTTGTTGGAAGTTTGAGATCGTAAAAAATTAAGGAGCATTTCAGGATTTTGGATTGCAAGTATTGGATACGAGAGGAAGTCGATGGTTTTGTGGAACTTCAAAGCTCTACTTGAAGTAAGTACGATGACTCCGTCTAAATAGGTCTTATAATAGTCATAGATATGAATATTTTGTTTGTTGATTTTGGAAAACAGAAAAAGAAAAATAATAAACAGGGACCCAAAGCACCAATACATAAATTATGATATAAATATCATATTTAGTGTCTAATTTACGGTGACACAGTTATAAAACCTTGTAAGACAAAAAAAAAGTGAATTAACAATTGAAAACCGTTTAATTTATTAGAATTCTGTGAAAGAGAAACAAGTCTATCTTTAAACACTCAGTGATTAATTATTAGTGCTGATCACCGATGAAACTTTAACGAAAAGCTTGTTTCTTGACACAAGAATTAACTAGAAAAGAAGTTTAAGCGGGCCATTGTTGAATTTTTAAAGAAGAAAAATGTTTCTTTTATAATTGAAAATTAATGCGACAGATTTTCACTGATTCAGAACTCTTAATTTATATATTACTCTTTAGGTCCGTTACTTTTATTCTTGAATCCATTTTGATAGTGCAGGTGCTGTGCAAAAATATCAAAGATGAAATAATATTAATTATCATATATTTGTTACTTTTCTGTTAGCCGGGCGCAAACGAAAAATCACAACATAATGTAGAACATGCATTCAGAATCATTAAATGAAACTGTCTTTTTCGTATTACCACGTAAATGTATTTGTTGTTTCTAATTACTTTATATTTATAAGCACTATTTGTTGTTTATTCATTTGACGCCAGTTTACGCTGCAAAGGCCAATCGGACGATGCTACAACGGGCAAATTTTGCCTCTTCAGGAATAATTAGGATTGGGATCTTTAACGGGTACCTGAAGCCGCAATGGTCCAGGAACGCCATTTTACGTCTCCTCGGAAGGCATAAATATGGATTTTTACCCACTTTAAATAATCATTAGGCAAACCACTTGTGCTGCGAACCCGCTAACTTGAGGATAGAAGACACTTATATTTTAAATAAATTTAAATGCACAGAAGCTTGTTTATTGCATTCCTATTTAAACATTTTATGTAATTTCTAATTGTATTATTTTCATAAGCACTTGTTGATGTCTTGAAATCTTACTTCAATTATATATATAACGAATTGAATCCATTTATTGATTTTAGTGTTCTCACGCGGATTTTCAACTGTCACTTAATCCGAGCTAAAGAAGATACTTATTCGCGGATTCGGATTTCCATTATAACATCTACGTTACGATTAGTCATAATAGCATAAAGTGATATTAAATAAATAAAAAAAACAATCGAAGTATTATATATCTGTGGCACCTGTGCATAATGGGCTAAGTCGAATTTTGTGAACTTCAAGCTATCCACTTAAAATCGTAATTTCTCTGAACTTATTTGAAGTTCAAGATTGGAGTATCAGCCAACGATTCACAAAGGAATATCCTTCATTGCAATGGACGGAACACTTAGCGTGTTAGACACAAGGAAAGAGAAAAAAATTACGATTCTAAGTAGACAGCTTGAACTCAACTTACACTATGCACAGGTGCCACAGATAAATAAGTATAAGTGTTAACCAAAATGGAGATTTGTTACCACTAAGAAGTGCTAACGATACCTTTACTTGACCGAAGCCAACTGAATGACCCTCGCACTGCCTGGCCTTAGGAATTGATGTGCTCATTATTCCAAGGTCGTGGATTTGTAATCCGGCTTGTTCCCTCGAGATATTTCAAAGGGTGTAAATTGATCCTTGATTATGACAACTTTCGGAAGGGGTGTGAAATGGTGGTCTGAAGCATGTGGTTTCATGTACTCGTTAAAGCATCCTTCGATTAGCCACAGCAGCACAGGATAACGATAATTAAATAAACAAACACACCTATTTAAACAATCAAAATATTTAACCGACAAACAAAAGAACTATGATACCACTAATGTATACGAAACGTCCCCTTTAGTTGACCACAGCCTACTGGAAGCACCTCACACTGACTGACGTTAAAATGTGAACTGTAATGTCACTGAATTGTGGCGCTATAATGTTTGGTATTATGTGACGTATTTTTAACTAATAAACAAAATATCTACTTCTAAGGCCGAGGGTTTGTATATCGGTAACAATTAATTATTTAATGTTTAATGTTGGTTTATGCCGTCCTTCGGAGGGAACGTAGGCGGTCTCTGCTCGGTGTCAGATACTCGCAAAAGATCCCTTTCCTAATTAAAACTCTACAAGCAAAATTGAGGACTCCCACAGTAGAATTGTTCGAACATCCATACTAGTATGACGATGAAGTTAAATAAATTAATATGCCAAGCTAAACTATCGAAATATTCAACCGCTCCGTACGTGGTAGACTGTGCTGTTACCAGGCCAGCGGTTTTTCTGTGAGATTTAAAAAAAAAATTAATAATAACTTAAAGCCTTAAAAAGATATTAATGATTAATTATTAAAATTATTTATTAATTATTAAAATTGATAAAATCTTTTTATCACCTAAATTACAAACAACCTGTACCACTACAACCCGTGAAGGGTCTGGGGTTCAGTACAAGGTAGAGACTGTACTGTTTCATGGACAACGGTTTTGCAAGGAGGTGGCTTGTCCTAGGTCACGCTCAACCATCAGATTTTTCTCCCTTATTTTTGTGGGTTCCCTATTTTTATAATATTTAATGTAGAGGCTGGGTGAGCCCAAGGAGGTTCCTAGATCCTATATGATCCATCTCCGGCTGCAAACAGGCTAAATAAAAGTACTGCCTTGCAGCGAGATTTGAACCAGGATTTCCGGCATGGCAAGTGGTAGAGCACTGAGCCACTCCGCTCCCTGTGAGATAACTTGTCCGAAATCATGCCCAACCACCAGGTTTTCCAATTGAAGATAACCATTTTATGGACGCTGGTTGAACCCCAGGAGGAACTGTAGATTCTACAGGGCCTATCATTAGCTGTTAAATAGTTTTATCTATTTAATCCATAACTGGAGTTTAACTCACGACCAACAGCTAAATGTAAAAATGCCTGATATAATGGTTTTTTATTTTCCCGATAAAACAAGTTACAAGGAGGCAAATCAACACTTACATCACTTCATCACTTTGTTTTGGGAGTCCCAGTTGAATACGAAGAACGTGTTTCCCGGGATTTGTAGAGCAAGCCTTTCTGAATGGCCGGACATTAGAGGAAAATGTCGGAAGCTATTACACTTTGGCCGGGAAAGAAGGACGCTGGTAACAATGGAGATTAGAGCCGCTTTGTGATGTAGATTGTGGGTCACTAGCGCTGTCTCGTGGCAATCTCTCCACTTACCAGCTCTCATTAGTCACTCCTAGATTGACTTTCCTCAAACCTGATAATAGAAATTACTAAAAATTTTAAATTGAACCTAAGTAGTGTTTGTGTGGGCAAAGGAATATTTGGCCCCAATTATGGAAGTATCCGGGCTCACTTTTTTTCGCAATCCACTTCTGTTTTTCTTATTGTGTAATAATTTTATTTTGGAACCAGATCCCTGAAGAGTAACAGAGGTATACAAAATTAAATAAATACATATCTGGCCAAAGAGCTTACATTATAAGAATTATACATAATAATTTAAATATTAACATGAAAACAAATATATAATAAAAAAATTCTGTGGGAATGAGTATAAAGATGGGAAAGACAAGATCTTATGCCCTGGCATAGGATAGAGGATTTAAATTGTACGGGACTATAGGTGTAAGAGGGGTGTTGTGAGTTGATGGTTTGATATTAGAAATAAAGTCTACGGATGGAGGGGAAGAGCTAGTTTAATTCATCACAGAGGTGGGGCACATGAGGTTTCCTAGGAGCATCGAAGAACCAGTGAATAGTTCATGATTCGCCTCGGCCTATCCTCGAGCATATACGACAGGCCCTCATATGCCACACAGCCATATTCAAAGTGTGGAAAGACGAAAGAAGTACTCAAGAGCTTATCCGTGGTGATGGAATATAGCGGGAACGATGGAGTAACTTTAGGGAGCTTATTGATCGAGTGGAAATTTGGGCGATGTGGGTTTTTTAGGAAAGGGATTGGTCAAAAATGATACCGAGGTTTTTAACAGAAGAACTGAAAGCAATAGGACGATCATTTAAGATTAATTGGGGATGGGAGTGGGTAGATTTAAGAAGGAGAACTGATAATACTGGGGCTTGATTTTTCGCAGCATTTAACTTTTATATAACATATATTTTATATCTATAGGGTCACATCAAACTGAAAAGACAAGAAACTGTTCGACGTTTTCGCCTACTTCAACATTTACTGGACAAACGTTCAAAGCTACCAATTAACTACAAAAGACTCATTTATATGACAGTTATCAGACCTATTTGTACATACGGAGTTGAGCTGTGGGGCTCTACTAAATCATCCAATTCATCTCGTATCCAATCCTTAAAATTCTAAATCCTTCGTAAAATCCTCAATGCTCCTTAATATGTCACAAACAAACTCATGCATCATGATCTTAATATCCCATATGTTGCTGATTTGGACCAAACTAGATACCTATCCTTCTATGAAAAACTCCATACACACTTGAATCCGCTAGTCTCTCAACTTGCTTCCCATAATATTCCTGATAACCCTCCGAGGCGTCTGAATAGAAGATGGCCTCGAGCCCTTCTAATATAGAACTTTATTGGAGTGCTATCAATGGGTAGTTTCTCCACAAGTGTTTTTTTTCCTGGCCTTTGTTCATACAGCAGATTTACTTGATGTAATACAATTACAGTTGTAAATATCAATAAATAATTCTAAAAAAAAAATATTTATAAGGAACGGAGTGGCACTGTGTAGCCATGCTGAAAATCCTTTTTCATATCCCGCTGCAGGCAATTACTTTTATTTAGTCTGTTTGCGGCGGGAGATGGATCATATGGGATCTAGGACCCTCCTGGGACTCATCCAGTCTTTATAAAATATATGGAACCCAAAATAAGGGGGAAATCCTGGCGGTTGAGAGTGACCTAAAACAAGTCACCTCCTTGCAGAACCGTTTTCCATGAAACAGTACAGTCTTTATCATGTACTGAACCCCAGACTCGTTCACGGGTCGTAGTGGTTACATGTTTATGACATACATTTGGTGAAATTGTTGTAGGAGGGAATAAGTTTGAACATGTCTAGAAGTTTAAGTACTTAGATAACTAGGAAAAAAGAAACTCAAGAAGAAATAAGAGCGCGATCAAAGGCAGAAAATCCTGTTACTTTCCGGTCCGGAGATTACTAAGCTCGAGTCTTTTGCCCCAATAAATACATATTAGAATTTATGAAACTATCATCCTTCCAACTATTTTTTTACGGATGAGAAACATGGACGTTAAAAAGGATGAGAAACGCTGAAGAATGTACAACGTCTTAAGGTATTCAATCATTAGGTGTTACGTAGCAAATGCGGTCCGAAAAAATATGGGACCTCTGGACAGAGTTTCTTCCCACCGAAGTATACTTCAGTTTAAGGACAGAGACAAATTGGTCTAAATCCAAGGATTAAGGCTGTTCATGGTCAGCAAAGAGGCCTTACATTTATTTCCTCAAAGAAGACTATCCCTGGATCAAAGCTCAATGGACAAAAAATTTCAAGTAGGCTGAATGTTCCTTCGAAAACGTATTTAAAATATTTGTAACTATAAAGGAAAGAGGAGAACCAACTAATATGACTCTTAATAATAATGAAAATTAATGAATACTTATGAGTGGTCGTAAATGTCAGATAAAATTAAATGCCTAATATAATCTCGAAACCTCTTCAGTCATTACTGACTTTTTGTATTACAAGTATTTTTTTTTTATATCCTTTATTTTCCAGATCGGATATAGTCATACATGGTTTTTTTAAATAATGATTTTTAAAACTTTAACAGAAGGTAAAAGTGTGGGTTTCGTCTCATACAAGAGACACCCCTAACTGTACATTATCAGATTATTTAAAAGAGAAGTTATAAATATATAATAGTTTTTTTTGTTATAAAATAATTACAATGCAATAACAAGCAGAACTATGGTACTGTAAAACGGAAAACTATAAGCAAACAGGATTGTATTACAATTTGTTAAAATGATTGGTGAGAAAGGAGTTCACATCAGAATATCTGTCAAAAGTCTCGGTTTTAGTCTTGGGTATGAAATAGGTTCGCCTATGTTGAATCCTACAGCAACTGCTGGTAATCCGGTCTTAAATCTGGTGTAACGCTTTTTAATGAATTCTTCAATCGTCTCTAGTTTTAGCCCTCGGGGAAGTTGACAGTTTCGTACAAACCAGGCGCATTTACTGCGATTCGTAGGATTTTATTTTGGAAAGTTTGTATTTTTTTTTCGCTTAGTTGTTGAAACTGCACCCCACACTTCACAACCGTACATTAGTATAGGTCTAAAAATGGTTTTATAAATTTATAGAAAGAAAAGAAACTGCTCAACATTTTCGCCTACTTCAACATTTACTGGACAAACGTTCAAAGCTTCCAATTAATTACAAAAGACTTATTTACATGACAGTAATCAGACCTATTTGGACATACGGAGTTGAGCTTTGGGGCTCTGCTAAACCATCCTATTCATCTCGTATCCAATCCTTACAATCCAAAATCCTGCGTAAAATCCTCAATGCTCCGTATTATGTCACAAACAAACTCATCCATCATGATCTTAATATATGTTGCTGATTTGGCCCAAACTAGATACCTATCCTTCCATGACAACCTCCATACACACTTGAATCCGCTAGTCTCTCAACTTGCTTCCCATACTATTCCTGATAACCATCGAGGCGTCTGAAAAGATGGCCTCGAGACCTTCTTACTATCCATCGGAAACTATCCATCGGTAGCACTCCAATAAATTTCTAGTTTCCCCACAAGTGTTTTTTTGTTTTCATGTCATTTGTTCATATTAGCAACTTTACTTGTTGTAATATTATTACAGTTGTAAATATCAATAAATTAATCTAAAAAAATATTTCCATTTCATTGTTTAAACGGTACTTATTTATAATGTTATGAGTAACTATTTCTTTATTCTTAAATAATTATTCTCAGATGTTATTCCTTCGTAGTTCTCAAATATTTTGCGCACAGAAAGGCCCCTCTTAAAAGCCTCAAAGACGACTTTCTGTTGACATAAATATACATTACACAAGACCTCATTTCTATGCAGAAGGAGCGACCGCATTTACTTTCCATCTACCACTCTCCTTTTCTATGAAAGTAAAAAAAAAAAAGCAGGCTCGTGTCCGATTAGGTTTCTATGGTTGGGGAACAATGTCAAAACACATAAGTTCGCAAATAAAATATTTATTTCAGATTTCTCGTATCTAAATAAATTACTTTATTTACAACTACTTCTGATCGTGAAAACTTAGTGTGCAGAGTATTGCTGTGATGAAGATTACAGTTTAATTTGCGAATGTGGCAGATAAATCGTTTAATATACTAACAGGAATAGAGAGACCCTCCTGGTGTTCACCCATCCTTTACAAAATGGATACCCTTAATTGGGGGAAAATCTGGGCATTGAGTGTGATCTCGGAAAAATCACCTCCCAGTGTTAATGACCCGTTTGTTGCTAATTTGTCCCAAATCCGAATCCGATATCATGACAAACTTTATTCCCACTCAAACCCACTAGTTTCAAACCTCGCAACCACCTCTTCCTGATAATCCTCCGAGGCGTCTGAAAAGAAGATGGTCTCGTGGCCTTCTAAGTTAAACTTTTTATTTGAGCACTACCACTGGGTAGTTTCCCTACTTGCCCTTGTCTCTGGGCATGACTTATCTTTCATTATTTTTACTAGGTGTATTCTGTATACAGTTGTAAATTTCAATAAATACATTTAAAAAAGAAACTGTACTGTCTACACAGTCCATAGTACTGGGCCTAATACCCCCTATGATATTCCTTTAACGTAACTTTCGTAACTTTATGCTGCTATGTCTAATCGAATGATACTATCAGTGTTTGTCCTAAGACTTTGGCTCAGAACCTCCTTTTTATATTCCTTACATAGAACGGAACAGCCAAGCGCTTTTCACTCCTTTTGAAAATTGCTAAGTCCACCTGCCGAGCTGCGGATGTGATCTTGGACATAGAAGATTGTTCATGGGTTTCATTGATATAATTTCCTATTTTTATGATATTCTTTAAATATAAAGAGAGTTATTCAACATTAAATTTATTACTAAGATTATTTTTCCTATTTTTGAAAGTGGTGAAAGTCAATCAGGATTCAAAAATCGTTAATTCTTTTAAAAAATATTAATGATTATTATTTCATAATAAAATTTAAGTGGTGTATAGAGTTTAAAACGATACTCTTACTGATACTGCTAATTGATAAAAAGATTAGTCCGTATTTTTAATGTAATACAAATGGAAACCTTTAGATATCGTGAATATGAAAAAATGAATATGGACTTATACCACCTCCAAAGATAACATCTAATAATTAGCAGGTGAAATATTTAATACAAAAAAAAAGAAGAAAAAATATGTTAAGTCTTTTTAGGTTTATCAATTCCCTTCCTAATGGTTAATCCAACATTATTTAGTATTCTAAGTCAATCGTAGCCGTCCCGAATCAAATGTAACTTTTTCAATTTCAACTCTAACCTTTTCCAATTCATTGAAACTTTTTCTATTTCGGTTGATGACCTAGCTAAATTTCTATCTATTACCACAATTTTTTATACATCATTCAAGTTATCTCAAATTCTACTGGGGTTATAAAGCTTGATTTTATCCTCTTATTTCTTATTTTCATTATAAGACTGGATTTTTAAACATTGCTCTTGGTAGCCGAAACAAATAATTGTAAAACATAAACAACTATTTTTTTTTAAAATAACTTGAGAACAATTTTTATTTAACTACAGATTTTGTATATAAGAAAACACTAGAATATAGATTTGCCCAGCAAACATTTTTTATTAATATTTGTTTTTATTAAGGCCTCTCCTAAAAACAAATAAAGATATTTATTTTATTATTTTATGAAAGACAAAACAAACAAGTCTGAAAATTGCGCAGCTTTGTGTCTATCTCGGAATGCAAACATCAAATATTGGATTTAGCGTCCTCAAAAAACACTCAGCGACACAAAGAAATAGGCAATTTCAATTTTCCCCATGTAGAACTAACATTTGACATAACATTTTTATGAGAGTCATAGAAATATTATTACAATGATTCGGGTAAACATTTTTTTTTCGAATGTACCACCGAATGTCCCCTTACACTATTCTAGAAGAATTCATTGGAAGGTACCTTCCCTGCATTAGATATACTATAAATCCTATAAAACATACTACATCAACAGTTGTTCATAATAAAATGTCACGGTAAATTGATTTTTAAATCATTACTGAATCCAGTTGGCGCTTATAAACTAGACTTATTTTAGTGAGTTTCATAGCACGACAACCTTACATGCCCCAGGCCGCGAGTTCGCAGCCTGCAAGTATCTGGATAGGCAAAATTTATAACTCCCTCTGTAGCATCTTCCGATTAGCCATAGAAGCATAAAGTGGCGTTAAATAAACAATCATGCAACATTTATCATTGGATGATATATTATCTATATATATTATAGATATTGATATGGCAATGTTCATTTATTAAAATAAGAATATTAATTTTATTTTTTTGTTAGTTGTTATAAGTTTTAAATATTTTTATTTGAAAAGAACAAATATGTTTAGGACCGGGACTCGAACCCGGGTTTCCCATGCTTCCGTCGTGGTACTCTACGCTCTAAGCTCTTAATTAATTACGAAAGACTTATATACATGACAATCATTTACCCATCAGGTCTAAGGGAGTAGAGCTTTGGGTCTACACAAAGACATAAAAAATTCCCTTATCCAATCAAACAATCCAAAATCCTTCGTGAAATCCTCATTCTTACTTTGTTACGAATAAAGCCAACCATATTGCCCTCAGCATCTCATTTGTTACTGATTTTGCCCGAACCGAAAAACTTTATTCTTACTGAAACCCACGAGTTTCACACCTATCCACCTCTTAATTTACCGAGAACCCTCCGAGGTGTCTGAAGAGAAGATGGTCTCGTGAGCAAAATTGAATTTGTTGAAATTATAGAAACATGAATACAATTACAAATTCATGTACCATTATTTACATCCATAATGACATTAATGTCATGTTTGGTGCTGATTTGCTCCAATCTTTTCATGACAAACTTAACTTGATTAGTTGTAATTTCAATAAATAAATATTTTTCTCATTTATTATTAGGCCAATTTTTAAACAATAAATTATTTCAAAGGTTTCTTTGAGTGCTGCTTCTCCTCACGCTAATATTATAATGTCATGCTCAAAGGACTTCATTATTGATTACTAATTGTATTTAGTTAAACTCTAAGATGCACAAGCTAATACTAAATACTAAACAATAGTAATTATATAATATATGCCATGTTGCAGGTGGGTAGAGAGATATGTGATGTGGAGGCTGGTAGTGGCGGTGGCGGCGGCGGAAGCGGTGGCGGTGGTGGCGGCGGCGGACGAGGACTGCAGGCCCAGGCAGAGCGGGCTGCGGCTGGACGAGGGCCAGCTGCCGGCGACCGTCCTGGGGTCCGCGCTGTCCGGGGGTGGTCCGGATCCTGGGCAGGTCCTCGCCACGGACCCCGAGCCCGTGGTCGCTGCCGCCCTCGGCCCCGCGGGCCTCAAGCTCGCCTACCGCGCTCCGTCCTCGGCTCAGACTAACATCACCGCTCCCGCCTACCTGGCCACTCTCAAGCGCAACTACACCTGGACTCCGCCATTCTGGGACTGTCTTCTCCAGATCTGGGTCTTCGGTTATATATCCAACCTCACCGGAGCCAGGTAACCTTATCACTCATGTTAACAATTATTAATTCTAATAATGATTGAATTGGTAAGGGGGTGCAGTCAAAGATAACCCAAAATAAGCTTATTTTAACGTAGGCCATCTTCAGGGCTAGGAAAGAAACAGAAAATAACTATATATAACATTGCAGTACTAAGGAAGAATAACAGAATTTATGTACAGAGAGAGATAAATTATAATTATGAAATAGCTAGTGAGAAAAATTAAAGTGTAAGGTACATTATGTAATAACTGGTGAGACATAATAAATAAGGAAAACATTGTTAAAGTAATTATATACAAAATTGATTGGCTTGGGAACTACTTATTATGATTACCATATTTTTATTCTCTTTCCCCCCTCCCATGGTAACCTCATGGATTAGGTATAGTAACCATTTATTAATATTAGGACATGTCATCATCATCATCAAAACAATCCTCTTTACCGCCTAAGAAGTGTGAGGAGGAATTCTGCACAGCCTTCTCCAGCTCTGCCGGTCTTCCACCAACTTTTTTTTTCCAACTTTTCCTGCTAGTGGCATACAGGTTTTTGCCTTGAATGGGGTTCAACACTCATGGCAACTTCTTACCAATATTCTTTTAAATAATCTTTATTGATCCGGTACTGTGGTGCAGCCCGGTGCACGGTTGTGCACCTTAGAACCGCACCTTATCCTTTCCCGCAACCATAAGTCTCCGTCCCTTGATCTGGAGCACTCTGAGTTCACCAGTCATATCTCGTCCTTTTACGATGCAGGGACTCCTCGCAGTGTACTTGGCAGTCCCTGCTACCAGCCTGGTGCCTTGCAATCGTCTGATTTTCCCTCCTGCAGTTGCTATCACCTGCCTTCTTTTTGGGGCATTCCTTGGCTAAATGCTCCAGTTCCGCACACCACCGGCATGTAACTCCTTCCAGTTACATGTTGCCCTTGAGTGACCATATCCTTGGCACCGCAGGCATCGAGGGCGTCCAGGAAGGTGAGCGGTGGCCATCCACCGACCACCACCTCCTCACTGTGCAGGACGCACCTAATCTGGGGATCCAGCTCGATCACCCAGGTTTTGGTAAACCCTGTCTAGCTTGCCTACCGTATAGGATGCGCGGTTGCTCATCTTTAACCTATATACCCTTTGTTTTCACCCTTTCTTTTATGACTTCCGTGAGTTTCGATTCGTTCCATCCAGTTGGAGCTCCTCGAACTTCCATCCTCGGCCACCTTCTTCTGCCAGGCAAGTATTTTTTCCCCGGCGCTCCTGTCTTCTACTCTAGCCAGTACTCCATCTGCCTTGGTGGGCCTTATTAATTTTACCTCAATTCCCAGCTCCGTCGGTGACGGGAGCTGTTCAATTACCTCCGATGAGGACTTTCCCACAGCGCCGATCATAATATAGAACGCCTTCACACTACTTGTTTTTTTGGGCAGAGACTTCACAATCTTCACAATCGGCTTCTTTCCTTGGATTTCCATTGTCGGGATTGGGTTTTCTGGTCTTCCACCAACTGTGGTCTTCTGCTCCAATGGAGTCTCCTCTTCTCAAAGTCCTTCCTCACCTCTTCCTCCAACTTCCTCCTAGGTCGTCCTCTTCCTCGTTTTCCCTCCACTTTGGCTTGGTAGGTTTCGCAAGTAATTCTGCTTGGATCCATCCGGGTTCGGGCCAAATCAGCAACAAATGGGACATTGAGGTCATGGATGACTTTATTTGTAACAAAGTAAGGAGCATTGTTGATTTCATAAAGGATTATGTATTGTAAGGATTGGATAAGAGAGGAATTCGATGGCTTAGTGGAGCCCCGAAGCTCTACTCCGTAAGTCCAAACAAGCGTTTGTCTAGTAAGTGTTGAAATAGCCTGAAAAGTCGAATTTCATCATCGACTTTTCAGTCTTGTATGAGGATTCCAGGTTAATCGTTTGTCCAGACGTAACCCTAAGTATCGGATCTGTTCTACAGGAACCAATGGGATATTATTAAAGGATACTGAAGGGCAGGAAGTCATTGGTTTACGACGTAAGGTAAAAGTGATTTCATGCAATTTTTGAGAATTCATTTTAATTCTCCAATTTTGAAACCATTTTTCAAGATCAATGATATGGCATTGGATGCTTTAGAATGCAATAACTGGATTCGTGTTGACTGATAATACACGTGTATCATCAGCATACGTGTTAAGGATATTATTAGGATTAGTGGGGGTTTCAGCTGTATAAACTGTATAAAGGATTAGGCCAAGGATTACTACCTTGAGTGGTAATATAAAAAAAAGTGAATTAACACAAATTATGATTTTATATTGCTATGTTTCATAATATTTTGATTGATTTTGGGATGTATCATTTATATATCATTTAAGATAATTACTCAAATTATTATTTCTAACTTTAGTCTTAATTGGATTCTTTCCCAGAGGTGTGTCTTGTGTTTACTATTTTACTAATCAATTACACTTCAATTACAATTACATCAATTACAATTGATTGTTCATAAAGATGTAGTGCATCTCGGTTAAGTAAGCACCAAAGGAATTAAAATAGATATACTTTAATAATACGATTTTAAACAATGTTCATAATGATTCAGTATATGATTTGAGGATTACACTTGATGATTCAGATGTAATAGAGGATTGCCATAAAATACATATCAGAACTTAAATTACGACTTATCTGTGAGTGTGGTAGGTTAGGTCTATAGGTCGGTCTTCGGCCTGGCCGCCTCCGGATAATCCGCGTCCAAAATCGTTCGCCGGCCGAACGAAAATCCAGCTAGGAAAAGCTGCCACGCTCCAGGACCAGACGGTATAGCCCCAAAACTCATTAAATATAGGGGATATGAAATGCTTAAGTGCATAAAAATGCTTTTGCAAAGAGTTTGGGACTCGAAGCTACTATCATAAGAATGGGAGTGTGATCATAGTATCTTTACACAAGAAGGGTAGCCAAAGCGAATGTGGGAACTATAGGCCGATTTGTCTGTCCTCAGTCGTATACAAGAATATTAGAACAGAGGCTGTGGCACCTAATAGAACAAGATTTGGAAGTGGAGAAGGCTGCTTTCAGACCTGGTAGACAGGCACATGATCACAAATTCTCACTCAGAATTATAGTAGAAAAAGCATGGGATCGTGGCAAGGAAGTGTATTTAGCATTTCTGGATCTGAGATCGGATATTTGCTTCTGAGGCAAGATATTTGGGACGCGCTGATTAGAAGAAGGATGCCAGCAAATCTATTGAATGCCATATAATCGGTTTATCAGGACCTGAAGGGAGGCTCAATGCTAAAACATCCCAACCTTTTCACTTCTATGCAAGAGTAAAGCAGGGGGGCAGTCTTAGTCCTTTGCTTTTTATCCTTCTCATGGATGAGATGTATGGAAGGTATGTAAAAGGAGAACTCTAAGAGCTGTGGTGGTATACTGGAATCTAACACTAGTGCTTATGTATATGCTTATGTATAGGATATGATATACGCAGACGGCATAGTACTGATTGCGGACACTCAGGAAGCTCTAAAGACATCACTAAATGAATGGAATGAGGAACTCCAGCTACGAGGATTTGTACATAAATCCAGCTAACGACCTGGAGTCAAGGATATTATGTGATGGCGCATCCCTAGGAATAACGAACACCTACACATATCTAGAGACAGTCATGAGCAGAGATAGTAAAATAGACCAGGATGTTCTAAATCGTGTGACGAAGGCCAACGGACTGTACTACCAGATATCCAAAACTATCATCGGAAAACGAGAATTAAGCTGAGATGCCAAAATTAGGATATTTAAATCGATTTTCCCTTCCAGTGCTTTTGTGTGGATCTGAAAGTTGGACAACTTAAACATAGAACCGAAGGATAGCTGGCAGGACCAACAGGGACCGTATAAGAAATGACAGGATTCGCGAGGATCAGGGAGTAAGATCAGTGCGGGACATCCTGGAAGAGCGGCAATTGAAATGGTTTGGGCATGTCTGCAGAATGAGTGATACCCGAAAAGCGAGGTGGTTCTTTGAAGCTAGACTGGAAGGAAGACGCCCTCGTGGTAGCCCCAGATGTATGTACTCCGACTACTTTGGGAAACTAGGTGCAACAAGAGGACTCACCTCACCGAGAATTCCGAAGATGAGAAGAATTCCAAGGGACAGAGACCAATAAGACAGAGCCCCTAATTGAGATGAGACGCTCTGGGAAGTGTTCGATCAGAACAGCCATCGAAGCTGGCGACTGAACAGCATCGGGACAAAACTCTATAGTTCCGCCTCTCGAAGAGACTACTAGTGCTCCGCTAAGACATCAACAGACTGAATGACGCGCTTTTAAAAAAAGGAGTTATGCTGTCACAGACTGTAAAATTGATTAACAATGTAATAATTTTCAAGCAAGTTGGATGCTATTCTATTGACAGTCACTGCATATTCTAAAAAAATTTTTTTTTTTAAATGTTCAGTAGCAGTAATTTTTTTTAATTTATATTATTGAAAAAAACTTAATTTTCCATGGATAACGAGCTAAGCGTCGATTCCTACCAATCTCTACGAACTATTATGATCAGGACTCACGCACAGATTCGGAAGTTTCCTTTAAAGTCAAAAATGCTAATAAGGTCTTTTACCAATTCAGCAAAATTGTAATAGGAAAGAAATAAATAAAAAGAAAATTCCAATTGGAGATTTTCAAAACAATAAATTTACCTGTGCTACCCTATGAAGCAGAACACTGGATATTGCAAGAAAAACACTCTTCAAGAGTAACCAACGCAGAGATGAACTTCCTAAGAAGAATTGTTGGAAAGACGAAGAAAGAAAAGTATAGGCAATAATATAAAAATTAAAACACCACATCTCTAAAACGGATTATGATAAGAAAAAAATGAATCAACATCGTCAATTTGGCAAGGGACCATTTATTTGATAGAATATAACCACTTTATTTACTATCATTATACAAATCTACCCTATTATCTGAATATATCTTTTCTTTATTTCGAATCTCGCGGAGCATTATCGAATACTACAAGGAACTTTCTGGAGAATCTTGGAGTCAATATAATGAAAAATCCATTGTTTAATCCATTGTCGTAAAGTTTCTGATTTACGACCGTTTTTTGTTTTATGGAAATGCCTAATTATATCTCATGCTGCCTTAATCAGATAAAATTAATTTAGAAGGATGGGAATCGAAATCTGAAGATAAACAACCAGCAGAAGTCGAGGATTTTAGGGGATATAAGTTGGAATAAGGCCAAGAAAGGTTAGGCAATATATGATGGGTTCTTAGCGGAATTATGGGTCATTTTATTGCCAGAACAAATAATAAATCAAATTAATTTATCAAGCGTTATAATACTATGATAAGTTATCCTGATAGCCACCGTACTTCCTTGTTCCTGCTCTGTCCTATTGTGGTTGAATGATCACAACCACATGTCTAATCATAATCAATTGATAAGTTGTCGATAAAAAATCAATAAACACCCTGTATGAACTTTTTTTAAAATTGTTATGGGAGCAACTCAAGGAGATTAGCCAAATATTTCTAAATAGTCTTGATTTATAACATCCATTATACAAGGGATAATTAAATATTTGAATATAAACAGAACACTTTTCAAAAGTAATGCGTATATGAAAAGTCTAAGTATAGTAAAAAACTTAACGAAATGGAAAAAAGTTTTTTCAAAATACTTCCCTCATTTTCTATACATTTGAAATAAATAAAGAAAAATCTTAAAATACGTTTTCGACTTCAGAATCAAAAGTAAGAAAGGTTACCCTTTACTCTATACACCCTTGGAGATAAATCTAGCTAATAAGGTGGATGTGGGAGGAGTTGCTAATCCAGCTCGTTTAGTTTATACATTGTCAGACATGAAACATAAGTTTCCGTGCCATAGTATAGGTATCTTTTAACTAACGAATGCAGGTTGTTTTGTTACATTATGTCAATACCTCTGCAGTACGAGTGGTGTTTTTACCACTGGGTAAAGAGGAGAAATAAATTATTCATGAATTAATCTGTGTGATCAGCTGAAAATTTCTCAATGAATGGTCCGTGCGTAACAACTAGTGGTGTGCCGGATCTTTAACGAAGTATATCCGCGGATACGGATCCGGATCTTAACTTCTTTACTCAATCGATGTCCGTGCGCGTGACCTTGATAATTATCACCACTTGACGCTTTTCGTGACAGACAGGACAGTAGGTTAGGTGCATGTTTCGAGTTTTCGACTTGCACTGGGCGGCATAGATAACGTTTGTTTTTGGTAGTGAGTTATAAAATTGTCAACAAAGAAGTTTTTCTTTAAATCTTGAAAGGATTTAATCTTAATAACCAGAGTCAAATTTTAAATTTCAATACTTTTTAACTGCTTTCTAATAACCTTTACTCAGGGTTATTTTATCATTTTAAATTTACTGAAAACCATTTCGATACGTTTTAGTAACACTATAAAAAGCAACTTTTGTTCTGGACAAAAATCGAAAACGAAAAGAAAATTCCGTTTTTCCACACAAACTAAGCTCAGCTGATCGGTCATTTCAATGGAGGACTGCTTTTTTTTTTTCATTTCGATGTTGGCCAGAACAAAAGTTGCTGTTTATAGGGTCACTAACACGTACCTAAGAGATTTGCAGAGAATATAAAATGCCCATATATAAAATTTCATGTATTGAAAATTAATAAGGTAAAAGATTCGCCAAAAAAGTCACGGTTACGGGTACGGATCATTCTTTTTCCTTGGATATCCGACACATCAGTTACAACACCCTTTCCCAAACGCGGTGGTGAATGTTTCTTGCAGCTTGGGCTGTCAAGTGTCCAAGTTATAAATAAAAATAAAAAAATACAAGAAACATGTTTCCATGGCATACTTGATGGCATGAATATCCATTCACGCATGTCTCTTCAAATGTAGAGATTCCAAAAATTATCAAAAATAGAGGATTAATAACAGCTCATTACATTCTGTAAACATAGACATAATAAACAACAGAAGTCCACTCATTTCACTTTGAACTTTAGAAAAAATGAAAAAGGAAATTTCATTTGAAACAACCTAATAGATTTCTTTTTTAGAATAATTTGTTGATATTTACAGCTGTAATTATATTACATCAAGTAAATCTGCTGTATGAACAATGGACATGAAAAAAAAAAAACACTTGTGGAGAAACTACCAATTGATAGCACACCAATAAAGTTTTATAGTAGATGGTCTCGAGGCCATCTTCTTTTCAGACGCCTCGGAGGGTTATTAGGAATATTATGGCAAGCAATTGGGATACTAGCGGATTCAAGTATGTGTAGGGAGCTTTTCATGGAAGGATAGGTATCTAGTTTGGGCCAAATCAGCAACATATGGGATTTTAAGATTATGATGGATGAGTTTGTTTGTGACATAATAAGGAGCATTGAGGATTTTACGAAGGATTTTGGATTGTAAAGATTGGATACGAGGTGAAATGGATGGTTTAGTAGAGCCCCAAAGCTCAACTCCGTATGTCCAAATAGGTCTTATAACTATCATGTAAATGAGTCTATTGTAATTAATTGGGAGCTATGTATGTTTGTCCAGTAAATTTTGAAGTAAGCGAAAACGTCGAGCAGTTTCTCGTCTTTTCAGTCTTGTATGAGGAATAGAATTTGAATTCATCGAAATAGTTTTGTTTAATGGAAAGTGAACATAATTTTTTTTTTAATAGTAAACTCTTCAATTATTCACAAAGTAATAATATGTATGTCACCTCATATTTTGTACCTCGTGGACATCTGGTACTAGGACCTAGAGAAACAAGGTACAGTCAAGGGCACATATGGGAAACTTGGGAAAGAAACAAACCCAAAATGACCTCAAATAAAAAAAACAACACTACCATATCAAAAAAAAAGATACACCCAACAATTAATAATTATAATCATTATGGAATTAATAACTACAATATAATACTCATATGTCTATTAATTGAGACGTTACAAAAAAAAAAGTAACAAATATTTAATTTCCATTGATCCATTGATTGGCATTATCATCAACTGAAATTCTTTATCTCGCTATGTTCAGAACCTATTCAAACTATAGTAAAAAGAAAGATTCATACCTTCAGAGTTCATCTTCCAGTCAGATCACGAAATTTCTCGCCGATAGTATAAGTTTTCAAACTCTGACTGAGGAAGGAAAAATCCGCTCATTATAAAAGTTTATTAAAGCGCAAACATTTTTAGTACTCTCGTGGATGCTGCTGCGCCCTAGCGGACCCATTCGAATAATTTTGTTCTGTAAAATTATTTTACAAAACTGGACCTCTTCCAAGACGAAGTTTCAACGCCTCGATCACTGATGAGATTTTTTTTCTTATTAATACAATTTCTTAATCTAAATACAATTTTTTAACTACTTACTACATATATTTTGTTTAAGTAAAGTGTAGAAATAAACAAACATAAATAAAAGGAGTTTCTTCACGCACTTACATTATTTAAGTACTTCGAAATTATTCGCTTTTCCTGGAGTTGATTTGAAAATTATCCTCTGTTTTTAAAGAGGTGAAATGGCATTGATTTCAGGTGACAGTAGGCCTTTGTGTAAAGTTTATGCCCTTTTGTGCTATCTCCGCTTGATAAATCAGACAACTGTCGATAGTCGAATAGAGGATTCAGCCTGTAACGCCTCTGTAACAACAAAATAATTTATGAATTATCGAAGGAAGGGAATATGTTTAACTGTATTAAAAATGGTTTATTTTTTATATTTAATACTAATACTAGCTTTTGCCCATGGCTTCCCTCGCGTGGAATTTGGTCTGCCACATGAAGTTTCGTGACAGATCACTTAAAATAAATAATTTAATTTTTTTTAATTCTAAGTTATCGCATATCCAAAATTTTAGATGTCTAACTTCAAAACTGACGAAGTCCATACAATCTTTGAACCCCTATTATATTAAGGGGGGGGGCCTTGGGGATGGAATTGTCCAAATTCCTTTCTGAGTGCTCATTTCAGCTATACAAAGAAACTATCTGCGAATTTCAAGATGCTAAGTTCAGTGGTTTCTACTGGGTGTGTTAGTCAATCAGGTTACAGTTTTATATAAACTTCGCCTGTGTGGTGTGTTGAAAAAAGTAGCCTATGTCCTTCCTCAGGCTTGAGATTATCCATATCAAATTTCATTACAGACGGATCAGCAGAGCCGTGAAACATACATTGACACTGATTAACAAACGGGACGGACAGAAGTTTACTGTTCTTCTCGTCAGTAAAGGATTAGTACGTAATGTTATTGAATTTATTGAAAAGGATTACTTATTATCTTAAAATCCCTCATTGTAGGAAATCTTTAGGACTTATAATGGGGTCAAGTGTTGAGGCCAACAGTATATTGTTCGTCATGTTATTTTATATACAAAAAACAAAACAGACAGTATCCTTAATCAAGGGAATAACTTTGCCTTAAATATGAAGGATTAACAGGCGTACATATTATAAAAAGAGACGATTATAAATTGTTCAATATTGAAATTGCGACCTCTTTGGATCTAATACATAACAAAGAGGAACTCATCAAAAACTTAGTGGAAGGAGGATTTTTATTGCCCTAATTTAATTACAGATGATAAGGGGAACGACTAAATCTGCCTTCTTATCAATATTTTATACACTTTTTACTTAGTTATTAACTGAAACTGAAATTTCCCCCGTGATCGGTCACTTTTCAAGCAAAACTTGAATTTTTTTCTACACAAATATATGCTGAAGTACCAATCCTACAGAAATCCATGGCTTCTGAACACTATAAATAATAAATTTGCATGTTCGAGGAATGTTAAAAGCGTCTTCTAGTTGGATGGATGGAATTTAGTAAGCCATACCACTTTGAAATCTAATATTCATTCCAAACATGATGACTTATTCAAGTAAACGATTCGGAGAAACAATTTATGGCTGAAGTATTAAATAATAGATCATATGTTTAAAATTTCTAGATTAAATATTAAACAAGAGGGCTTCTATGATTTACCTCCAATCCAAATAAAAATAACTTTTCATTTATGGACAATAGGAAATCATTGTAATTATGTAAATAAAGATTGTATTTTAATTGCTTTTTGTGTTGTTCAAAGGAGTAAAACCCTTGAGTAATCAATGCCTATGGTTTGCTATATAAAACTTTGGTATATATTTTTGATAAATTCCAACTCGTCTTTACGGATGTGGCACGTGGCCAATGAATAACGCCTTAAGGTATTCGAAAATAAGGTGTGCAGATTTTTCGGACCAAAAAAAGGCGAGACCACTGGAGAATCAAGGAGATTACACAAGGCGGAATTGCAGAGCATTCACCCGGTTAACATTATTGTAGAGATTTTGGGCTCGTTAAAGAATGGATTTCTAAAAAAATAATAAGCGTTGTGCCGACTGGTAAACATCTGTAGTTAAATGACAAACATTAACAAAACCTCGGTCAGACATTCAAACTGAACGGTGGAGATAATTTGAAATAATGTTATGATCAGACAGTAGACGTGTGATTTCAAAACCTGAAATACCAACGCGATGGTAGCTTCGTTGTCACCACAAGTCACCCACAAATATGAGGACAGTTCTATTTTATTTATTGAATTTTAATTATTCAACTAGGAATTTTCGAGTTCTACGTTCAAGATTTTACGCCAAATCCGTAATAAGGAGCGATATTTTAACATAAACTTGTCGTATAAAAATTACTTCAATACTTTTAAGCTCCAAAATCAAAGTAATTATTAAAAAAATTACATAATACCTCTACTATTTTATTGTAAATAATATCACCTCATGATATACCTAAAACTATACACAGGTGATAGTGAAACATTATGGAAAAAATAATAAACCGTGAAATAACAAAAAAATGACATATCACGAAACTCCTAATATAGTAGACGCCACGACAAAGTGGTAAAAAGTTAGAAAGGTCTTTTTCTCGAAAGTTAAAGAACTTTCGAGAAAAGAATAAAGGACTTTTCGAAAGGAGTTAGTCTCCCTAACGCTTTGCTAACACAAACGACCTTAGACGCAAACTTGCTACTCCTAGTTCTTGATATAAATAGCTATGATTTAGAAACAAATATATTGTAGAAAAAGAATCGTTTGACAGTTTCACGGTAATGAAGAGTATATTGGGTAATGTACTCTACGGGTGTTAATGCCTTATATGCCTTAAGAGTATATTGTATTACCCATAATGCTCCTCACAATTTATATTAATATAATCATTCTTTAATAGAGAAGGGCAAAAGCTCAAGAGAGGCTTAAAGACCTAATTAAAAAGTTAGTGGATAACTCCGGCAATGGCCCCGAGACCTGATATAATAATGTTATTTGGAGTACTGGCACAGGCCAGATTTTCCACTCACGACCTGTATGTGTGAAACCCCTTAAACAGCTTCCATTGGCATATAATGCCAATGACGCGGCTGGGAAAGGGGGCTGGGGCCTCCCGGACTCCTACTATGCCCTGATTACTGGGGAAGAAGCTCTGGTCGGGGACCCCAGGCAAATTGTAAATAGGGTATGAATGTGTACATTATATTTTTTTTTTACTTTATTTTATTATCATTTTCACATTAATTAATTTCTATTACCGTATGCAAATATTTTTCCGCATGTATATATTTATTTATTTTATTTTGTTTTTATCATTGCTTTGTTATGGAATGATTGTAAGCTACATAGCACCATTACTTATTTCCCACAAGTGGCAGATTGTAATGTTTCAATAAAGTTTTTATATATTAAAAAAATATAGGAAATTGGAATACTATTGTTGTCACGTGTTTCATCTGGTTTGTGTCTTTCTTGCTGCATTTTGAGGTTGTGGTGTGCTTTATTTATTTCCTTTGCTATTGTTCTCTTATTGTCCTGAAGATGCCTGAATAAGCGAAATATTTCCTATTTTTACCAAAGGCTTTGTGTTTTGAATCTTTTTTCCACTCGCGTCTTAACAAGTATCCTATGTCTTTTTTGAGCTTTTGCTCTTCATTTGTTTATTTATTTCCTCTGCTATTATTTTCTTTATGTCCTTATGATGCCTGAATTGGTGAAATATCGTCAGAAATTTTTTATCCTGTTTTTACTTGTCTGTTTTGGCATTTTTTTTCTCACGTCTTAACAAATACTTCACGTGTCTTTTGCTCTTTTAAATAAATACATTTCTTTTAGATTAGCCATATGTCCATTGGTTTTATGTTAATGTCCTTCTCTCTTGAATTTTATCATTCCTTTTTTCATTAATGGTTTCTTGTTGCCTGATTTTGTGATTTGTTGTATTTTAATTTTCTGGTCATTAAAAATAAAATTCATATTTCATATGCTACGGTAAATAACGTGACTCATTTTTAGCGATTTCTTTTTTAATTGAAAATTAATATTATTATTTTTTTTTAGTTTAGGATTAAAGGAGCCACACAAATACACTCTACACCTAATCACAATGCAATCGACAACTTGATTAGCCTCAAGAATAGTTAAATTGTTTGTAGTTTTTATACCATTTGGTCTGAACAATTATTTAAGTCATTTTTGAGATTTTTCTCTTTATTTATTTCCTCTGCTATTATTCTATTTCTGTCCTGAAGATGACTGAATTGGTGAAAAATGGTAGAGTATCTTTGTTTCCAGTTTGGATTTTTAAGGCTTAGTGTTTGGGAGTAGTTGAGTTTGGGCATTGGTGGTGGAATGTTTTTTCTGGTTTTCTGGTCATTTTCGTTAGCTATTCTTATGTTTCTGTCTTGAAAGCGAAATATTGACATTTTTCCTTTTTTTTACTTTAGAGACTTAAACCTTTCTGTTTTGAATTCATTTTAATGTAATCTTTAACTATCAAACCAATATAAATTCCATATAAATGGCTCAAAAACTCTCTAAATACAAAAACCAAACGTATTCAGAATATAATAAGAGTAGTTTTACAGGGCCTGGAATTCCTCCCCACCTTCGCTACGTGACACGCCCACAGAAGGCCCGGAGCTTAATGCACTTAAAGCCATGAATATCGCGAGAGGAGGCTGAGAGCTCTGCATTCATCCTACTCTGCCATCAAGCTCTGCAAACTTTCATATAATTCTAATAAAGTTTTGAACCTCTCTAAAGGGAAATAACCATCCAGTATGTTGGTAAAGTACCCAGAAAATATTGTTATATCATACAAACCATATGCCTCATTAGAACCAAATATTTTTTATTCTCGACTTGTTTAAAAGGTCTAAAAAATAATTATTTAAAATATTTACCATGACTTTTCCTATAAAATATTTTTTCCGACGGTGTTAAAAAATGTTCAGTTCCAGAACTTAAAAAACACCGAGTTTAGCAATGAAATAAAGCGTGAAAATGCGTTTGCGACTTGAGAATCATTTTCAAACCACCATTTAAAATGTTGTCCAAATTTCTGAACAGTTGGAAATTTCATCAGTCAGGCAAATAAAGTCGGTGTGGGAGAACTTCGTATTCCACCTCGTTTAGTTTCTTCATTCACAATTTGTAAATATAAACATCGTAAACAACAGAGGTCCATTAACTCAACTTTGAATTTTAGAAATAATGAAACCTATTTCATATTAAACGACACGATATAATATGCGAGTTTTACTGACGGAAAGAAAGAAGGACATAATTTTATTCAGGCTTCTTTACAACTACAACATGTTTATTAAATTACTTATGAATATCCTTAATAGTTTTGGACGTGACCTTTGCAGCAAAAGCTCGTTTTTGGCTGAATGAAGTAACAGCATTCCTGATAATATAATGGACTCTTTTCTCGTTTATTAACAATAACTTACTTTCTAAAAGAAAATTATAGGAAATTATAATAACTGAATGATTGCAATAATACAACAAAAAAGAACAAATCAGAAAAAGAAGTAATTTAATCAAGAGTTAACAAGATGAAAGCAGACTTTCACTTCACCAAAGATATTCAAAAGAAGTCAATATCCATTAATGCTAGCCTTAGGCACTGTAACAGAACCGTGGCGGGACTGGCCGTAAATAAGTTTAATTAAATCATTTAGTCGAGCGATCGTGGGGCTGAGACCGTCAAGGATGCTGAGGTGGCGTCTAGACGGTGGCCAGCGTGGGAGAGGGAGATCGCGATCGCTAGAAGTCAGTCAGTCTGTCCCGTGTGCAAAAGAGGTGTAACGTCGCAGTGTGAGAGGTTGGAGACAATTGGTGTTGTTTACTGCGGAACCGATCAGATGGGAGGATCGCTACACGTTATACAAGGTACATGTGAACAATTTAATTTCTGGGGATAGACTCATTGATTACCGTGGAGTATCAGGCTATAATTTTTGTTCTGAGACTTATAATATTCCCTTATTGTTTTTTTTGATTTTCTTGTCCTAGCAAATAAGTGGGGGAACTGGTTGTACCAGTAGTGTAGTAATTACAGAATTTTTAACCATTCTAATATTTTTCAACAGTTTGGTTTTATTATTAATTTATTAAACATTTTTTTTTTATATTTGTCAATAATTTGGTTTTATTATTAAATAAAAATAAATATAGTCATTTTATTTATATTGCTTAGTTCTTAGTAAGAGTACGTTCTCCTAATTTTCTTTATTCTTCTTATGTGTTACTATTCTTTCCTCCCTTTCACAACCCCATTCCCTTCCAAATAAGCCGGGGGTGTTACAGTGGTGTCAGGTGTGGGGTGGTTGCAAAAATACCACAAACTAAATTCACGTTTTTAAAATGACGGCTGAGAGTCAATTAAGGGCTAAATTGGATGAGGTGTTAAAACTAAACGAGGAGTTTCAAAAGCGGGAGGGGGAACTCAAGCAGCAGATTGTAGAGCTAGAGACAAATCAACCAGATGCTAAACTGGGTGTTAAACCACCTCGCAGAGATCTATCGTTACAGTCACTAGTGAAGCCATGGGGAGGGGAAGCGACTGCGCGGCCAGTGGAGGAGTTTTTGGACTACCTGGAGGAGGTAGCGGCTTGTGGGGCTTGGGATGACGGAGATAGAGTGAGGATATGTCGGTTAAAACTTCAGGGACAAGCGGCGACGTTCGTAAGGGGCGCTGAAGAGCTTAGGGGTGAGGTTACGTTCCAGCGACTTTCGGAGGTATTGAAGGAGCGGTTTGGCGATCCAAACACCTTCGAATATTACGGCAGAGTGCTGCAGGACATGAGCCAACAGTCTAAGGAGAAGATACAAGAGTTTGCCGACCGATGTATTACGGTGGGTGGAAAGATGGCCAGGCCAACCTTAGCCGGAGACGAGGGAACGTGGTGGGCGAGGGAGGTAGAAAGGAAGGTGTTAGAGGCGTTCACTAGGGGTTTGACTGGGGAGGTAGGTAAGCAAGTATTGTTCGGCCGCCCACAGACCTTAAGGGAAGCCCAGAAAATGGCGTTGGAGCTGGAACAGGCCCTACAGGAGCATCAACGGGGAAAAAACATATATGTAGTAAGAAACCACAGGTAGAGCCGATGACGGGCGCACAAGAGGTGCAACCACCCGTATGTGTTTGCGCAAACTACCGGCAGCCCGGAAGGAACGAGGGGCGGGTAAACGCTCGGCCACCACTTTCGGAGGTCCAATGTTTTAACTGTGCTAAGAGGGGGCATTTGTCGAGAAATTGCCCTAACAGAGTTGGCCAGACCCCACAGCGAACCAGGAGACGACCAGACTACCCTGGAGCTTGTTTCAGATGTGGAAGAATAGGACACTTCGCTTCCCATTGTACCACCGCCGCTCAAAATGGGAGTGACCCAAAAGCCTAAGGCCGCCCTTTTGCCCCGAAGGGAGGCCCCAGGAGAACAAAAGGGGTAAGCTTGGTTTAATTCCCTGTATATCTGGCCAGGAGAACGACGGGTTAAGTCTTGAGGTTGTGATAGCCGGGCAAAAGAAAATTCTGCTGGTGGATACGGGGGCTCAGATCTCCTTGTTAAGGGAACCGGTCCAAGGTCATAAGGTGAGATGGTCAAACCTGAAGGCCAGGGGAGTAACGGGAAGGGCCCTGCGTATAAGAGGGGAACAGGAGGTTGAATGCCAAATAAAAGGGAGAAAAGTAAGCCATCGGTTTACAGTCGCGGACATTGAAATGGCGTACGACGGGATACTGGGGCTGGACCTTATGAAGAAGGTCGATATAGAAATTCACGCTCGGTCTAACACTGTACTGGTTAGAGGGGTGACGGCTGAGGCAGTCAAGCGTCAGACAGGGAAGAAGTGTCATCGGGGGAAGCCAAGTCCTAGTGAGTCAGAACCGCTTCAGAAGCCACAGCAGGAATACACTGTACGGGCCGTTGCGAGGTCTATAATCCCAAAGTACGCTGAAGCCATAATAGCTGGGAAGCTGGCAATGATGGACGGCAAAGTGGTCATGGTAGAACCTGAAATCCAGCCGCAGAAGGGGTTGAGAACGGGGAGGGGCGTTGGCAGAGTGGAAAAGGGGATGGTGAACGTCCGGGTGGTCAACTTGACCGGAGAACCGATCGTGGTTGACCGCAGACAAACCTTGGGGAGGGCGGTTGAGGCGGACGTCTGGGACGGGGAGGAGACCGTGATAGGAGTAGTGGGACTACACCAGTCTAAGGAGAAAGTGGACCAGCGGAATTGGGACGCTGAGCTTGGTCATTTATCACCGAACGATAGATCGACTATTGAAGAGGTGTTAGAGCGGTATGGGATGTTGTTCGACCCACCAGATGAGAGGGGTTGCACCCTAGGCGTCGAGCACTCCATTGAAACAGGCGGCGCGTCACCAGTAGCAAAACGACCGTATCCAGTACCCTTCCATCAGAGACCTATTGTTAAACAACACATCCAGGAAATGCTGGATAATGGGATCATCCAGCCATCATCGAGTCCCTGGTCGGCCCCCATTGTATTGGTTAGAAAGAAGTCGTACCATGGGGAAACCAAGTTTCGGTGCTGTACTGATTTTCGTGGTCTCAATGCGGTTACAAAAGTGGATGTTTATCCACTGCCATTGATAAATGAAACGTTGGAGCAATTGGGGAGAAGCCGGTACTTTACGACGCTAGACCTGGCAAGCGGTTACCATCAAATATCCGTCGCGGAAAAAGATCGGGAAAAGACGGCGTTCACCACAGAAGGTGGCCACTACGAGTACCGTAGGATGGCTTTCGGGTTGGCTGGGGCTCCTGCAACATTCCAAAAATTGATGGATTGCCTATTAAGTAGGCTGAAAGGGGTAGAATGCTACGTGTACCTGGATGACGTCATTGTTTACAGTGCGACTATTGAGGAGCAAGCACGTAGATTAGGGAATGTATTCAGTAAGTTGCAAGAGGCTAACCTCAAGGTCAACAGGGAGAAGTGCCGCTTTGTGCGGAAGGAAGTTGCCTATCTTGGACATGTGGTAAGTGAGCATGGGGTAAGAACAGATCCCACAAAGATAGAGGCAGTGAGAGCCTACCCTCGGCCAAGGAGCGTGAGAGAAGTAAGGTCCTTCCTGGGGTTAGCAGGGTATTATCGCCGGTTTGTAGCGGGATTCGCGGGAATCGCTCAACCACTGACTGAGCTCACGAAAAAGAATGCCACTTTTAGATGGACGTCGGAGGCAGAGGATGCTTTCAATGAGCTAAAAAAGCATTTGGTGTCTGACCGGGTTCTAGTTTATCCCGATTTCCATGACCCGTTCATCTTAGCAACCGACGACTCCTCGATGGCATTAGGAGCAGTGTTGTCTCAGGTGCGCGATGGGGAAGAAAGACCCATATGCTACGCCAGCCGGCAATTACGAGGCCCAGAAAAAAATTACTCGGCCACCGAATTGGAACTGCTAGCGGTCATCTGGGCAACCCGCCAGTTTAGGTGCTACTTACTTGGGAGGGAATTCAAGCTTGTTACTGATCATTCGGCTTTAAGATGGATGCTAAGCTTAAAGGAGCCTTCTTCTCGGTTAATGAGGTGGACACTAAGGCTCCAGGAGTTCAATTATGAAGTAGAGCACAAGGCGGGGAGGAGGCATACGAATGCTGATGCCTTGAGCAGGGCGGTGCGGGGAGTACAAGTGAAGACACCGGGGTTTAATGAGAGCGAGCTACGGATAGCCCAGCGGGATGATTCGTGGTGCCAAGATCTAGCACAACAATCAGGATCAGGAGGAAAGGATGCACGGGGCGTATTGTATTGGAAAAACGGTAGTGACAGCATGGGGGACTGGAAGTTGGCAGTACCAACAGTTTTAAGAGGGGCCATTTTACAGCAGTGCCATGAAGCCAAATGGGCTGGACACCCGGGTATAGAACGTACGACGTCGGTAGTACAGCAGGGGTATTACTGGCCCACACTGGGTGCAGACGTAAGGGAATACGTCGCGAGGTGTGATAGCTGTCAGAGAAGGAAATCCCCACCAGGTTTGAAGGCCCCTTTGGAAGCCCCTTTCTTCCCGACCAGACCGTTTGAGCAAATTTCAATGGACATCGTCGGTCCGCTTCCCAGGAGCGGGCGAGGTTATAAGTACCTGCTCACCATGATCGACAATTTCACGAGGTACGCCGAAGCAATACCCTTGAAGGAAATCACAGCGGACGAGACGGCAAGGGCCTTAGTAGAGGCAATAGTAACCCGGCACGGAGCCCCCGATCGATTGCTGACTGACCAGGGGAGAAATTTCGTTTCCTCCCTATTGAAAAATACATGTCGGCTGCTGGGGACACAGAAAATTCAGACAACCCCCTACCATCCAGAGGGCAATGGAATGGTGGAAAGATTACACCGAACTCTGGCTGAGTCGGTTGCTCATTATGTACGACGGGACGGTCGTGACTGGGATCAATGGGTACCCTATGCCCTGATGGCTTATAGGGCCATCCCGCACTCGTCCACGGGATACTCGCCAAACTACCTTCTGTATGGACGAGAAGTGCAGATGCCTGTGGGCTTCAATATCATGCCACTGGACGGTGAAACGCCAGCAGAAGAGTTCGTGGAACGGCTGCAGGCGAGATTAAGTCAGGCTTATGAGGAGGCATCGAAGAGGATGGAATTGGCATGGACCCGTCGGACGAGGCAATGGAACAAGGGGCGAAAACACAGAGAACTCGAAGTGGGGGAGTGTGTGTTCCTGCATGTCCCCATTACAAAGCTGGGACATTGCAAGAAATTTCATCGTCCTTGGACGGGACCGTATGAGGTAATCAGGAAGATCTCCCCAGTCACGTATGAGTTACAGTTGGGATCGGGCCGAAAAGTAGTGGTACACATCAATCGGTTGAAACCAGCTATAGGTGATAGGCCTACTGAGTTAGGAAGGGAGGAGGAGGAGAGTGGAGACGAGAGTGACTGGGAGGAACATGAACATCGGGACGAAAATGAGAGTGAGGAGGAATGTCCCCCACACTGGAACGAGGACAGCGAGGATGAAATGGAAGAAGTCAAGGACGACAACCAAGAGGAGAGTCAAGCCGACGGAGCTTACTCAACTGTCCGCAGGGAGTCCCCGGTAACGGAGCGAAGGACGCCAGAAAAATTGTCAACCCCCCGGGGCATAGTCGATCACGTTACTCCTCATTGGATGAGGAATGACCCGAGTTCACCAGAGGACACCCAAGAAACAACCTGGGCCCGCACAGAAGATGACCCAGGTACACCTGAGGACCCACGTGACACCTCGTGGGCCCCGGAGGAGGATGATTCCCTTGTCACCCCCCGATCCCCCATACTGCTGAGGCCAAGAAAGTAATCTAATGTTAAACGACAGTGTTCACAGGATGGCTGGTGCTGCAGTTGGCCCTGGGACACAGCGGTGTGAGGTTTTTGGATGAAAGGGACGTAGTAGTGAGCAGTGAGCGATGGCGGGTAGTAGTGGAAGTGAACGTGACTCGCTTGTGTGGTGAAGCACTACGGATGAGGGAAGTAATAGAGGAAATAGAAGCTGAGTACCGACGGACACTGAACCATATCCCTGAACTTAGGGGGTACTGGGACGAGGTGGAGAGGACCAAGGAGATGGTCGCAGAAGTGGATGAAGCTGTTTTGTCCATCAGGAATCTGCTACCGGTTCAACGAGGGAGTAGAGGGCTGCTAAACATTGGAGGGAAGGTGATTAAAGCGGTGTTTGGTAATCCGGATGCTGACGACTTAGAAGGGATAAGGGACGATCTGGGGAAGCTAACAATGCCACAAGGGCGATTGGTCCACTTGGCCACGGAGCACCTCACAGTCACACGGAATTTGGGACAACGAACCGAGGAAAATACGAGGAACCTAGTACGCTTCGCAGGAATGTTGAAGAAGGAAATGGAAGCTACCCACCGGCGGATGTTAACCCTAGAGACACAAGTAGACCGGCTTTCCCTTTATACTAACCTATCCTTAACCTTGATATCCAACCTCCGAAATATGGAGGTGACGGCTCTGAAAGCCAGTGGTGATTTGAGGGAATTGTATTTGGGATTAGAGAGGGTATCATGGGGGGCAGTGAGTCAGGCCCTTCTGTCTCCCCACTCCTTGAGTGAGATTCTCCAAACGGTGGTCAATGTACTGCCCTCAGGAATTGGTTTGTTCACAGGTACTCGTCCCGAGGATGCCCACCATTATTACCAGGCCGCTGCAGTCCATGGAGTAGCCACATCCACTTCGGTGCATGTTGTTATAGATCTCCCTTTGATTAGGTCAGGTCAAGCCTTCAAGCTCTATAGGGTACAACCTATGCCGATACGGAGTGTGGATGTGCCGCACAAGGTGGTATTAGAGACGTCAGTGGACAGTTTTCTTGTGTCAGTGGATAGACAATATTATGCACTTCTGCAGAAAGGGGACCTGTCACGGTGCCGGACATCCCAGCCGTGGGTGTGCCCCGCGCTGTTTCCGTTGATGGGGCGGAGACGAGTGACCTGCTTAAGCACTCTCTTCTTTGGGGATGAGCAGAGTGGTCAACCGCTGTGTAAATGGAGGGCACTACGTGACCCGCAACTGGATACTTGGATTTGGGACGAGGCAAGAGAGAAATGGCTCTTTAGTATCAACGAGCCAACCAAGGCAACGATAGATTGCAGAAATCAGCAACCCAGAGAGATTATTTTGGACGGTGATGGAGAATGGGAGGCAACAGAGTCTTGTACACTGAAAACAGCAGATTACTGGCTGCTCCCCCGCTCCAGAGGGACGACGTACACGACGTTGGAGAAGGAAATACAGATCGTGGACCCTATATCTCTACACATAGGGTCAGAAAAAACGACAATTAGGAGGGAAGACCTACCAGAGGCTTGGAACTCCTTGGAGCAGCAAGGAGACCTGGGAGCGGGTCAGTGGGCCGCTGATGAAGTTCGGGTCTTGGCCCTTCGGCGTGCGCTTGAAAGGATACAGGAAGAACGGGTTAACCGAAGATGGTGGACGTGGAGTGCCACAACGACCTTGGCGCTATTGTTGCTGGGTGTCCTTGGAACATGGGGCCTACGCAAGTGGCTGGGAAACAGACAGTCCAAGGCTACTCAACGAATACAAGATGCCAGAGCTCTGGAAGAATTGACAACCAGGACCATACATCGACCCGGTGGGCGCACAGAAGCCAGCACCAACTGACAGGAGTGTATATAGTGGCAGTGTATACAGTGTAGTGTAGGATTAAGTTTCAGCCACCATTGGTACTCCACGGCGTATTGTATGAGTGGACCCCGTGGTTCCACTCTTTTGTAAAGGGGAGGGTGATGTAACAGAACCGTGGCGGGACTGGCCGTAAATAAGTTTAATTAAATCATTTAGTCGAGCGATCGTGGGGCTGAGACCGTCAAGGATGCTGAGGTGGCGTCTAGACGGTGGCCAGCGTGGGAGAGGGAGATCGCGATCGCTAGAAGTCAGTCAGTCTGTCCCGTGTGCAAAAGAGGTGTAACGTCGCAGTGTGAGAGGTTGGAGACAATTGGTGTTGTTTACTGCGGAACCGATCAGATGGGAGGATCGCTACACGTTATACAAGGTACATGTGAACAATTTAATTTCTGGGGATAGACTCATTGATTACCGTGGAGTATCAGGCTATAATTTTTGTTCTGAGACTTATAATATTCCCTTATTGTTTTTTTTGATTTTCTTGTCCTAGCAAATAAGTGGGGGAACTGGTTGTACCAGTAGTGTAGTAATTACAGAATTTTTAACCATTCTAATATTTTTCAACAGTTTGGTTTTATTATTAATTTATTAAACATTTTTTTTTTATATTTGTCAATAATTTGGTTTTATTATTAAATAAAAATAAATATAGTCATTTTATTTATATTGCTTAGTTCTTAGTAAGAGTACGTTCTCCTAATTTTCTTTATTCTTCTTATGTGTTACTATTCTTTCCTCCCTTTCACAACCCCATTCCCTTCCAAATAAGCCGGGGGTGTTACAGGCACTAATTAACATTAATCCGCAAAGAGACACTGTATGTTGCAGAATGTTCGATGCTGAACAAGAAAATTTTGTTGAGTGATCTATAAATCACGGAGAGAAAAATATTTAGAAAAGTGTTGGTGCCGAAAAAAGAAGAACATTATAGACGACGCCATAATCAGGAAATCTGCACGCACTTAGAGAAAATTACGGACACAGTAAAAAAAGGAAAAATCCAGTTCTATAAACACCTACATAAAATCCCCGGATGACATCAAAGGACGTTTTCAATAATGACCAAAAAGAAAAACAGGCGCAGTTTGGATGCAGGATAGAAAGAAAAAACATGGAAAATAAGAAAATAAAATTGGGTCAATGGTCATAAAAAATGATAGAATATCACATCTCCTAAGTTATACTTGGTTTTAAGGCCAACGTTGAGCTGATAATCAATATGAACTGTTTGATAGTGAAGGTTATATAAAAGGAGAGCTCTATAAAACTAGAAGAAGAAGGAGATAGGAAGGTGAAATGATGGATGATGAGAGGCTTCCGTGGTGTCAGGAATCTGAGAGCAGCGCCAATAAAATGAACTACATGGTGGAATTAAGTAGAGGACGCTCTCTCTATAAATATAGCTTGCCCAGCGACTACTATACAGGTTAGGTAGGATATACATATTTTTTCTTATTTACATAAACATCTATTAAATCATTATGACCAAAATACAGAATGGGTTTTCAACGATATTTCGCCCTCTGATCCATCTCCTTGAAAAATCTATGCTATTCTCAAGATTTATTGCTTCAATTTTTCATCTCTCAGGCATTAGCTTTTATTATGTATCTAAAAAAAACAGGTTTTAAGGTTACACCAAATATTTTAGAGATTGATAGTTCTATATAGGTTACATATATACTTATAACGCGAAACCCTTTCGAGAGGCATAACTTTACTGATCACAAAAACTTTATGAAATACTGATAAGTAAATTCTACCTAAAATATTTACTATTCATTATGGCCAAAGAGTAAATTTTATAACAAAAAGGATGAAAATGATGACCAAGACTATAATAAACAAGAACAAGATCAAATTGATATTTTTACTGGTCCCTTGTTCTAAGGAATACGTGAATATGAATTTATTTTTTAATTTTCCTACCCCTTATATTATATTCTACCTAAGAGATTTACTATTCATTATGCCCAAAGTGTAAATTTTATATCAAAAAGAATGAAAATGATGACCAAGATTATGATAACCAAGAACAAGACCAAAATGATATTTTTACTGGTCCATTGTTCTAAGGAATACGTGAATATGAATTTATTTTTTAATTTTCCTACCCCTAACATTATTTCTCATTATTTTATGTCAATAATAGAACTCAAAGTAAATCAAAATAATGTCTATTCACCCCTCATTTTTTCGATCTGTACAATACTCTATATATTCTATACAGCTGACAACCCATCCCATCTTAATACCATCCTTAACACGTATGCTGATGATGTATGTGCATTATCAGTCAACACAGCTCCAATTATTCCATCCCATACTCTTATATCCTACATCACTAACCTTGAAGAATGGTGTCTCACTAATCGCCGTCAAATCACATTTACCATTCGACGTCAACAAACGGCTTCCTTGTCCTCCAGTATCTTTAGTAATACCTTACTGGTTCATGATACTTAGAACTCAGTCCAGAAATCAGCCCTTTCATGACAAACTTTATTCCCACTCAAACCCACTAGTTTCAAATCTAGCTTCCTCTTCAATGCCCGCTAATCCTCCGAGGCGTCTGAAAAGAAGATGGTCTCGTGACATTATATTTCATTCATAATATTTACTTTTAGTTTTATTTAATACAGTTATAAGTTTCTTAATTCTTCAATCTTATTTCCAAGGCAGATTCTTCTGTACTTCCGTTGAATCTTCGATTTCTTCCATCATTCCTCAATACAGGGGTGTACCGCAAGGCAGGGGTTTAAGCCCCATTCTCTATTCTGTATACACCTCTGATATTCCGGAGCACCCTTGCACCAACATCTATACCTTCGCAGACGATTCAGCCATTATTTCTTCTCACAGAGACCCAAGCAGCATTTATAGCATCTATAGCTCTTCAAAATCATTTATTTGATCTAGAAAAGTGGTTCCATAAATGGCAAATAAGGATAAACGCCTCAAAATCGAGCCATGTAAGCTTCTCTCAACGCAAAGCTTCGTGTCCAGCAGTCAAAATTGAGAAAGACGAAGTACCTTTCAAAAATTATGTACGTTATCTCGGACTATACTTGGACAAAAGACTTACATGGGACGTACATACAAATAGTCCAGGATCTCTGGTACATTTTTGCACTTGATTAGTATCAAGCTGAATCTTCGTGAATAGCTTATTTTTGATGAGACGCCCAACAATTTACTTTGCAAAAATTCTCGATTGTGGTAGCTAACAGAGGTAGCAAGGATAAAATATGTCGATTTGATGATTCTCAAAAATTTAAGGATAACGTACCACGCAATTTGTAGGACAATAAGACTGTTAAATTATATAAATATTAACTAAGTAAAAAAAAAAAAATCAGCTGGTTAGTAATCATTTTTGATGACCTCGTTATCGATACATGGTGATCGATAACGTCCAGGGATCCTGGACTAAAAATTAAAGACAAGAACTGACTAGACGGTACAAACAACTATCACATCTTCTAGACTACAGATCTTCACTTGACTTGAGGAACAAACGACTTATCTATAACAGTATACTAAAACTTATATGGAGCAGAACTTTGGGGTTCAGAAAAAAAAGTTCACAAACAGAAGTACAAACAACAAGGTCTAAAATTCTCAGAAAAATTATTAATGCACCGTGGTACATTTCGAATCACACTATACATAACGACATGAACATTCCCACTTTAAAATCATATATTCATAACAAATACATAACATTCCACTCATCGACACGACTTGATAAGAAAAGATTTAAAGACATTGGCCTAGAGACTTATTCTACTGTTCATATTTTTTTTCTTTGTCTTTTTTGTATTCCAAAACTCGATGATCATGTAGAAAAGCAAAGAGAAAGACACTTCGATCAAATTTGCTGGATGCGCAATTGCGCAGGTGCAGATGGAAATTAAATAATAAATAAATAAGTTTAAATACCTACATAAATTTAAGAAAAATCATTTTAGTTAACGATGAAAAATTATTAAAAATGTCTGGGAATGTTTAATGCTTTATTAGTTTAAGAAGTCGAAACAGATACAGAGCTTTACATATGACAATTATTATTACCATGTTCTTTTGGCGGTATTTATATATCATTAAATACATATGTGAAAAAAAGAATCTCAAGGGATTCACATGAAAATGAAATCCATGATACAGAAGTAAATCATAAAACAGTTCCCGACGTATTTTTCCTGCCATTTCCAACATGACGGAGGCTATACGATATGGACCGAGCTAACAGATGAAATATTGATGACCCCTGGTCAAACAAGTGCGGTAGGTCGTTGTAAGTTATCTTTCATGAGGCCACGCTCCCTTTCTCATTAGTCTCTTCTCGTTCCAGAGTCCCTTTTAATGAATTTATTTTTTCGTTCCCAAAGCTCTAAGGTCGAGTCAACAACATTTTCTTTTAAAAGCATTAACAGCACACGTAATATTAAAAGCTTTCTTTATTTTTAAATTATATCTTACTAAAAACAATTTATTAAAACACCATTATTTAATAATATTTCATCTGTCATTATTGAACACTTTACTTATCTAGAACTTAATTTTCTAAAGATAACAACTTCCACTCGCTAAGAAAGGTACCGAACTATTAATCTAACTAAAAATCAATTTAAGTTATTATAGGTCTCATTTAGAATCCTCATACAAGACTGAAAAGACAAGAAACTGCTCGACGATTTCGCCTACTTCAACATTTACTGGACAAACGTTCATAGCTACCAATTAATTACGAAAAACTCATTTACATGACAGTTATCAGACCTATTCGGACATAAGGAGTTGAGCTTTGGGGCTCTACTTAACCATCCAATTCATCTCGTATCCACTCCTTACGATCCAAAATCCTTCGTGAAATCCTCAATGCTCCTTATTATGTCACAAACAAACTCATCCATCATGATCTTAATATCCCATATATTGCTGATTTGGCCCACACTAGATACCTATCCTTCCATGAACAGCTCCATATACACTTAAATCCCCTAGTCTCTCAACTTGCTTCTCATAATATTCCTGATAACCCTCCGAGGCGTCTGAAAAGAAGATGGCCTCGAGACCTTCTACTAAAGAACTTTATTGGAGTGCTATCAATGGGTAGTTTCTCCACAAGTTTTTTTTTGTGCTTTTTTCATACAGCAGATTTACTTGATGTAATATAATTACAGTTGTAAATATCAACAAATTATTCCAAAAAAACTAGTTATTATAATTGGTTTATTTTCTTAATCCCATCAAGCCTATTCTCGAGTGATACAGAACTATCAATTTGGCTTTCGTTCATATAACTCCCCTGTACAACAGTGTCATCATAGTGTGGATGCGATATCTGACGCTTTTGAGAAAAATAATATTGCTCTGCAATAGAAAATTTTTTTATGCTGCTTGGTTTATTTCGAATCACGCTATAAAAGGAAATGATTAAAAATGATATTTCCATATCCAAATTACCATTCAATTTTTAAATTGTAATAAATTAATCGGTAATTTAAACGGTATCAACTAGTATTTGTGTACGTATCACGTGTACTCATCTATTGCCTCAATACTCAGCGGTTATTTAGAGTCAATGGTTAGCAAATAGAATATAAACATCTTCATATTCGTCCATTTTTCATTATAAATACTTATAATTGAATCAGAATATACACTTATGCATTTCTCATTTACAACTTATAACATAGTTTTGCATCTTAGAAAACGACCTGTTGCGAAATCGGAAGCGGAGTTGGGGAGATGTGGTGGGGATTTCCCATTGGTCACCAATGTTATAATGTCTTATCGGTTATCCAGATTATATAGCGGTACTAATTCCCTCCTCACTAGCGTCGCATTAATAAAGTCATAATTTCATTCTCATAATTTTTAGCTATATAATTTTATTGTAAACACTACTGACATTACCACAGAATCCGACAAGCTCATCTTCATCAATGCTTCCGTTTAGTCAGGAGATGAAGCAGGTAAACTTCCTAGACCTACCCACTTCTTTTACATGTATTTACACTAGCTCTAAGATTAGGATAGATTGAAGGTAGGAGGTAGGAGAGTAGAGATGTAGTAGATAGTAGTTAGTATATTATAGTATAGTAGTAAGTAGTTAGTATATTATAGTATAGTAGTAAGTAGTTATAACAATAATCAATAGCAATAAGTTAACTAGTTAGATAATAAGTATGTTTGTCTCTTTTATGTCTCTAGTATATCCATATTATTCCTGTTAAATATCTCATTAATTCTATAAATTTCTTACAATTCGTCCACCGTATTATAACTCTGCGCACGAGGCTACTTCTGCGCAGGTCGTTTTCTATTTTTTTTTTTTTTTTTTGTACTACAAATATTCCATTTATTCGCAGATGACAGTATGACATTTGATACAAAATATTAAAACCAGTATGATTTTCAGTCATGAAAGAACAATCAATCAAGAACTCTTGCAGGTAAAGGAAAAACTATAACATACTTTACAGCATCAGTGGGTAAGCAGGGAGTTGAACTGATGCAGAGAGTTGAACTGCCCTCTACAAGTATATATATTTATATAATATATTAGCAAGGTAACTTCCATAGAAATGAAGTATCTTGGTACCTGGGACTCTTGGGTAAGAGAAATGAAGCTATACAGGAAAAGAACACCTAATTGTAAGGACAGTTATAATCGAATTATAAGAGCGTCAGAAATTAATAATAATAATAAATTCTTTATTTATTCTAGGACAAGTCCCTTTATAATAACAATACAGGTTTCTATACAGGGTATTATTATGTCTTAGAGTATAATGTGATTATATTTAATTAATTGATACAATTAAATTAGCAAATGAGAATGAAATAATAAAAAACAATGTTAGTTAGTTCATTTAACGTCACTTTATGCTGCTATGGCTAATCAGACGATGCTACAGTGGGAGCTCTAAATTTTGCCTACCCAGGTTTAATTAGAATAGGGATTTTTAACGAGTACCTGACTTCTTACAGGCTCGGGACCACCGTTTAACGTCCCTTCTGAAGGACGGCGTAACTAAGGATTTTTTAACCCTTAAAAAAATCCTAGGGCCACCTGCCGGCCTACGAACACGCGATCTTGGGCTTAGTAGTTTGTTACGCTAACCACTAGACCACAGGTGATCTTGGTCACAATTTGAATTACCTCCACTGATAACATTTAAAGAATAAAAAAAACAGAGTATAAAAATAAAATAAAATAAAAATAATTATAGAGAGAGAAACAATAGATAATTGCATATATATGCAAATTACAATGTCAAGTGGAAAAAACAAAGCAAATAATAAAACAAAAATACAAACAATATCAAATAAGATAATTTGTTTTTTAATAATCTCAAACTGGATGAGTGAAGCGTCAATGATATAAATAAAACACACTTATATATACATAAATAATTTTAATCTGAAAACTTAGTATGTTATTTCCGATTTTTGGAAAATCGTAAGGATTTAAGGTGAAAATACGGGATTTGAAGGTTGAAAGATTATTGGAACGACGAATGGAAGAAGGTATAGAGTTCCAAAGGGACGAGGATCGGATAAGGAAAGTTTTATCAAAAGCAGTTGTATTTATTGTAGAAATTATTGAAATGATGTGCTTTAAATGTTAATGTGGCTATGCAGTTACGAGAATCTCTGTTCTTTACAGAAACTGCTTGGAAATATCACTCCTTTTTGATAAGACACAACTTTGTTTGTTGATAAAGGGCACAATATTGCATATATCTACATCGAGTATACCTAATTCTATGAAAAATTAGTGTTAAGACTGAATAAATGGTGGTTTCTATGAATTCTACGACATCAATGATGTATTTATGTATTAAATTTTAAAAAATTTATTCATTTTGGGATGCCAGTGTAATCATTTAAGATAATTACTCAATTTATTGTTTCTTTAAGCATGCTAACTTTATTATAAATTGGATTCTTTTCCTGAGGTTTATTGTGTGTTTACAAAATTACTAATCAGTTAATTTAATACCTATACTAAACCATAAACATAGTATTCATCATAAAAAAAGAAAAGAAAAAAAAGTTCATAATATTATATTAAGTTGTAAATATTGTATATAGCATCTGTAGTAAAATTATTTGAATCAAATAAATCCTGTTAATTTTTTTGTAATAAAAGGCTTTATTCATTCATTCATAGTATTCATAAATATATAACGCCTTTTGGCTATAATAAGTAAGCACCAAAAGAATTATAATGAATATACTTCATTAATTGTATTTCTTATTTGGATTATCACTGAATATTAACATAGAGAAATTATGATTAATAATTCAGATATAATAGAAGGATTGTCATAAAATACATATATAACTCAAATTTATAAATAAAATATAAAACGTTTAAATAAAAGAAATGATAAGGTGGGAACTTCTGTGCACGACAATGAATACATACACCCGTATAGGCTAGAAATGTCGATGTTTTTAAACTTATTTCTCTTACAAATTCTGAAAAATCTTGATAGCTGAGGGTTACTTCTTTTAATAAAGAATTTCATCGATCGGTTTATTTTCGGAAGCGCAGGACCTCTTTGAGATCCTGGAAGACCGGAGTGCCAACCCTACTGAATGGCTACCATTCTTTACGCCCACGGTGAGCCTCCCGCTACCTTTAGAAGGAGTAATTAAAGTCCTGGGTCTTCGACCTTCCTTTGAAACTCCTCTTTTTCTTCTTTATTTCTTTACAGTACTTGTTTTTCGATATTTTTTTTTAAACATAAATATTTTTTAATAAGTCTTTCTTTCCTATAAATTAAACCAAATTAAAATATTCATTTTAAATTACATCGAAATTAAATTGTTGGTTTTATTAAGTGAGATACATATTGGATACAGTTATTCTTAAAAATTCAATATAAAACAAATATGACTAACAAACACAGTGTTATTTGTATCTATAATAAGTTTAAATAAAGATTAATCAGATTTTTTCCGGTCTCTGAGATATTTAAAACGATATAGACTGAATTGAACTTTTAAAATAATCCTTATAAATTTTTCTTTTATGTGAAAAAAAGAGATGTAGTAGTCAGGTTTTCGCGTACAAAGCTTTACCTCTACAAAGGTTTTCCCCTCCCTAAAAAGTTTTTTCTCTACAAGAATTCGGTTTTCGAACCCAAAGGTCTTTTTTGGGAAAAGCTAAAAGTGTCCGAGACGGACCACACTCGACTTTGTGAAACTAATTGAATTGCCAACTGAGGAAATGTACAAACTGGCATAAAGTTGTGAAGCTTCCGACTCTTTTTACCTCTGTATAGTGTTAGTTTCGGTTCACATAGTCTCTTTTGGAGCATAGGTGTGTGTACGTATAATGCCACTGTAGATTTATCTCTAACACGTCGGTAAGTTATAATATTTGGCTTACTAAATACCTAATATTCGATTTATATCAAATTGAATTCGAAATCAATTCGAAACAATAAATTGAGTAATTATCTTAAATGATTACACTGGCATCCCAAAATGAATAAATTTTTTAAAATTTAATATACCCCAAACATAGCATAAGATAAATAAAAATTGTACCACTATAGCTCAAAAAGGGTAAAACCCCTTTTATACGGTCGAGACCGACCGCTGACCACCGTGACCTTGGCCGGGTTGATGTAAAAATAGACAGTTTAGAAGTCGGTTGACCGACCAATATTTGTTCGGCCCCAACCGTCCGTCGTGCAGCCGACTGGCTGCGTCTGTGGTCGGTCCCGACCGTCTTGAACGCTGTCCGACCACACTGTTACGATTAGGATAGTAGAAGCTAGCTGGATAAAATCCTAAAAAAATTTATAGGAATATTGTAAACAATTGAGGCTTTGACATTGAAAAGGAGGTAAGTGCCAAAATTGCCGGAAATTTTTTTTTCACTGAAACGATTCTATATTCCAAGGCCAATAGTGTTGAAGAGGAGGTACCTAAATTGCTATCACCTCTCGTTCGGTTTTGAGCGCTGTCACAAGATGCCGCTGGTAGCAACAGAAAGACTGATAGTTCTGTTTCAGTGAAAAAAAAATGTTCGGCATTTTTGGCACTTACCTCCTTTTCAATGTCAACGCCTCAATTATTCAAAATTTAGAAATCTAATATTTGTTCACGCCTGGCACACTTCATCTCGTCAGTAATAGAGTCAGAAGTAATGAATCCATAGAAATATAGTAGAATATAGAAATTGTATAGAAGTATTCAAAGCTTCACTTCAACCACACAAAATGCTAATGTTACTAATTTTATATGAATCAATTAATGTACTCTTAGGTGCTAATTTTTTCAAATTAAAAAATCTTCTGATAATCAAAGTATATATAGTATACATATATTTTTTTTTTAATGAATGAAGGATTTGAATGAATGAAGGACAAATACGAAAATTGGTCGACCCGACCAAGACCAAGATGGTCGGTGGTCGGTCCCGACCGTGTAGAAGACCTTTTAACACGAGAAGAGCTAACTGTAAAATTTATATAGACTTTACTAAAAACTGGATTTTCAAAGTCATCGATATTTACTGGCTCAATGAACCAGTGGGAATATTCCATTTAGTGAAGTGAATCATAACTCCTTGTTTTCTAATGTATTAGTATTAGAGAAGCCATCAAAATATTGTACCCATTAGTGTTAATCGCATTACTCCATACAGGTTCAGGTATAAAAAAATCAGAAGTCTTCTCATACTATGGAACTAGGAAATATGGAACTCGTATTTAATAGTCGGAAAAATCTTGATAAATATCATGTACAAAAAGGAAAATAAAAATGATTTACTTTTTTTTACTATTACTATAACAACCGGTGAAGGCTATTGTGTTCAGTACACGGTTGAGTCTTTACTGCTTCTAGAACAACTGTGCTGGTAGGTGATTGGCCCCACATTACGCGTTATAGAGGCTGGATGAGCCCCAGGGGATGTCCCAGATCACACTATTATCAGGTATTATCAGGCTGTTATCAGATTAAATAATTTATCTGTCATGGCTGGATTTGAATCTGGGGCCTCCGGTACAGCAACTCAGCGCTCTACGAACTGATCTAACCCGCTCCCTACATTAAATTTAATACTTTTTTATTTCGATTCAATTATTATGTTTTCTCTATTTGTTATTTTATTAAATAAATATTACTTAAAACAAAAATCGTATTTTTGAGTGTCTTACTAATATTATAAATGTGAAAGTTTGTATGTTGGTCTCTCTTTCACGCAAAAACCACTGAACGGGTTTGGATGAAACTTTGTAGTAATATAGACTATAAATCAAAATAACACATAGGCTATAGCAAGCGCGGACTTATGAGGGGGGCGCACGGGTACAGGCGCCCCCCCAACAGTTTTTTAGGTATTGTGGAGAATCCATTATAGTACTATGTTAGTATTACTAAAGTTATTGTTACTAAAAAGTTATTTTAATAATAAGGTGTTGATGACCAACCGGTTTTACGCCTCTAACTAAAAACAACCAACAACCAACCCTTATAGTACATAATTAAAGGCAAATCACATGATCATGGTTGTTAAAATAACAGAAATAACATGAGTGAAACTATTTGTTTTGATATCCTACTAATCTTACTAATATTATAAATGTGAAAGTTTGTATGTTTGTCTCTCTTTCATGCAAAAACTACTGAACGGATTTGGATGAAACTTTGCAGTAATATAGATTATACATCAGAATAACACATAGGCTACATCAAGGCAGGATTTATGGGGGGCACAGGCGCACGAGCCCCAGCCAGTTTTTTGTGTTCTGTGGAGAATCTATTATAGTGCACAATTAAAGGCAAATCAGGAGCTTAGCATCTTGAAATTTGCAGATAGGTTCTTTGTATAATTTAAGAAAGAAATTTGGATAATTCCACCCCCCAAGGGTTTCCCCTTTAGTATGATTGGGGTTCAATGATTGTATAGAATCCGTCAATTTTGAAGTTAGAAATCTGAAATTTTAATAATTAGTTTTTAAAATTTTTTTAATTTAAAATGATCTTTCACGAAACTATGTTGCTGACCAAATTCCACGCGAGTGAAGCCGCAGGCAAAAGTTAGTATAAGATAAAATATTAGATGATTATATTTTTATTATACATTTCGGAGCATGTACCCTCCTCTCCTTCACCACTTTATTTATTCCCAATATTCCTCAAGTAAGATAAGTGAAGAGTAGACGCCAAGCATTAGAACTGTTGTTTTTCTTATTCGGAATACTTTTCCAGATCAGCAGTTTCAGTCCTAACGGTAGTGCTGAGGAAGAAAGAAGGTGATGGGTACAATATGACGGAGTTTGTTTTATTTTATGAGCCCAGTTTCATATGCCCATTTATCTTAATGCCAAGATAGACTTCAGAGTATTACAGTGGCTATGTTCGAAGCGAAATACAATTTGATTAAGTGATTTTCAGTATTGAGCTAAGTAGGCTTGTAACTATAGTAATGTGCTTACAGCGTTTCAGGTTTGTTTTATGGGGTCGTAATAACAAACATGTTTAATCCAGGTAAAATGCACTGAAAACTCAAATAATATAAACTGAAACAACTTAATTACTAAGTAGGTAGGTTCACTTGTGGAGTATTGATTTGCATAACAACCAACTACTCCCATGCTCGTAGCCCGGCAGGTGGCCCTAGGATATTTTAAAAGGAGTAGAAAATCCTTGGATATATACCGTCCTTCGGAAGGGACTTATACAGGGGACTGCCAGCCAGTCAATCGGCGTCAGGTACTTATCTTAACCTATCCTATGAATAGACAAAATTAAGGGTTCCCACCGAAGCATCTTCCGATTAGCCATAGCAGCATAAGTGACCTTAAATTAATTAATATAAACTAAGTAGGTTGCTTCCACTATGCGAAAATAAAATACTAAATATAATTTGTATAACTATTACGGTTTGGGCTCTTCAACAAACTTATAATTCAGTCAATTAATGTTTATTTTTTCATATATGGTAAGTTGATGCTACATCACTTACACATCACATACATCACTCAATGTGGGTTTAGGCCGGGCCGATCAACAAATGACCAGATATACGCTCTACGACAGGTATTGGAGAAAGGCTACGAATATAATGTTGACCTGCATCATCTCTTTGTCAACTTTAAGCAGGTCTACGATAGCATAAATCGTAGCAAACAGTTACATGCCATGCTGGAGCTAGGACTACCAGGAAAACTTGTTCGCCTTACAAGGATGACCCTCACAAACACGAGATGCCAAGTTAAAATAGGGAACATGCTCTCTGAGGAATTCGTGGTGGTTGATGGTCTGAGACAAGGTGACCCACTGTCACCATTGCTCTTCAATTTAGCCCTCGAAACAGCAGCGCGTGCGATCCGAACAAATCCAGGAGGAACAATATGCAATAGGTTGACGACACATTTAGCCTATGCGGATGATGTTGTCCTAACTGGCAGGACTAAAGCAGCACTCTCAGGAGCCTTCCAGGAATTCCACCAAGCAAGAGAAAAAATGGGTTTGCATATAGACGAGGCCACGACCATGTACATGAGTAGCTCAAGAAGGAACGTAGAGGTAGAAGAAAAAGCCCCGTTTATGGAGTTCACCTTTAAGCAAACTCAGAATTTTAAATACCTGGGCGCAATAGTAACAGACTACAACCAGATAGAGGAAGATATAAAAGCCAGACTTGCTGCTGGTAATTGTTGTTGCTATGCAATACAAAAGGCTCTTAAAACTGGGCAATTGTCAAAAAGGGCCAAGATCACCTTGTATAAAACCATTGTCAGGCCAATAGCGACATATGGTTGTGAAAGTTGGGTCCTGAGTAAAAAAGCAGAGAGAATGGTGAATGTCTGGGGGAGGAAAATACTGCGGCGGATTTATGGGCCCATCAACGACCAGCGAACATGGAGGATCCGTAACAATGCAGAACTCCGACAACTTCATGGAGAGCCAGACTTGGTTTCCTTCGTAAAAAGAGCTAGATTGAGATGGTTGGGCCATGTGATGAGGATGCCGGAGACAAGAGGGCCCAGAAGACTGTTGTTTGGGAAGCTCGGTGGTAAAAGACCCAAATGAAGATGGTTACGAGATGGTTAGATGATGTGGAGGCCGATCTTCCCCAGCTGGGAATCAGAGATTGGATAAGACTAGCTATGGACCAGAGTGATTAGCAGGCAGTGGTGGATGAGGCCCAGGTCCTTGTAGGACCGTAGTGCCAAGGAGTGAGTGAGTGTGATGCTACATCACAATGAACTGTAAATACAACGGATAACATAACTAATTTAGCCGTTCAATGCACAAATTGATTAACTCCATAGAACAAAAAGTGAAGAAATGCGAGAAAGTAGTGTACATTTTTTTTAAAATTCCCTTTATAATATAAATTCAAATAAAGATTGTAGAATGCATAAATAAATATTACCTTTCGCTTATAAGTATATGGGATTAAAATTAATAAGAAAGACTAGCCAAAAAGCTATCGTCAGAAATGTTACAATTATAATGTGACCGGTGGAATTAATCGATTTGGCAAGTGAAAAAAGTGATCAATTTAATTCAGTGTTTAAATTTTTTATGTTAGAGTGGAAAATAGTTGACTGCAAGATATAATCGAGGATAGAGATAGTTGGGGTCGCAGTCAAAAAAACACCAAATAAGTCAAGACTTATTTTTTACTTAGAAACGTCGGCACAAATAAAAAATTCTTGAAAAATTCCTGACTGCACCACCCTAACTGTCTCCATCTTCCTTTAAATTTGTTAGTTTCTTATCACAGAAAACGTTAATTATTAGATATTTTTATTACAGATATTCCAAAAAAATGAATATTAACAGTTTTGTTATATTAAATTATTATTTGTGAGTCATTCGTGAGCAGTAAAAAATGATATCTTCTTCATCACGTGTATGAAAGGACTCATCATTTCGATTTCTTCGCAATTTTTTAAAGTAATAATGTCTAACATAAAGAATGAATTTCAGAAGATCCAGCGAGTCTCTAATTTTTGCCTTGAGGCAGATTTATGTTTAGGGCATAATAAATGTTGATCTACATTTTTCAAACTTTGTGGTCCACAGATTTCCTTATGTTGATTGATTGCATTAAATTTTGAACCTTCATTATAGTCAGTCACATTTAAATTGGATAAGTTATGGCTTGGACGTTTCTAACTTGATAAAATTCATCATTTAGCGCTTGCTAAATTGTCATTTAATGGTGTTAACCTTTTATTGTTAGGGCATGATTTAATTAATATAAAAATTTATGATTATACCAAGTGCTTTTAGACTTAATTTAAGATTGTTCAAAAAGTGGAGTTAGTCAATTTGTGCAGTGAACGGCTCAATTATTAGTTATGAATATGTTGATGTAAATAACCTTTAAAAAATAGGAGAAATTAGAGTTGTTTTTTTAGTATATTTTATTTATGTCTTCATACAACTTGTTATTCCACCACATATTGCAGCACGACTATTCGTTGCAAAACACTCAAACAATTTTCTTCGATTTCGTAATTCGGAAACATGTCATCCCAAAGCGTCGAAATATCTCTTGTGCTGTCTCAACAACACTCGAACTACGCACTCTCAGCTCAATGGCAAACGGTCATGCATTCAAACTCTTCCCTGAACGATAACCTAAACTGTTATAACATCAACGGAAAGTTTCTGATAAACTACTTCCAATTCAGTAAAATTGGAACACTGCTGATAATTGAAAGAATAAACCCTACAAACCTTGCGCAATTCCGAATGTATTTCTCATTCTTTCCATACGCCATTTTCTATTCTCATGCTGTTTCCTTTTTTATTTATATCTTATATTTTTAAATAGCATATTTGAAAATGCCCCTATATCAAACCTTAAAATTGTACTCATGAAGTTGGAAATTCATTCCATATTCACGATGTAACAAACCAAGATATTACATTTTCAGAAAAATACAAGAAAAAATTTTGCATATTGCTCCTTCAAAAGAACAATGTCATAACTCAAAAAACCTAATTCTTCAACTGATCTCTACTTGAGAGTTCCTTGTGACTTAGAAAAAAAATAATTTTGATATTGTTAAAGTAAAGTTTTCCTACTGTAATAATGGTATTGGCATTATTTTATTTAACATTAAAAAAAAATTAAAAGCTTGAAACTTTTTTGATTTTAACTCATGTCATTATTCCCATAAATCTTCAATTTTAAATATTGTAATACTCAAAATATGACTTCATTAAAATAAACAAAAAAGATCTTGGAAATGGAGTATCAGATATGTCTTTCCTAAATGTAAAAGCTATAACTAATACAATTGCTACTGAAGGTTTAACTCAAAAATACCAATTTTTGAGTTATGTCGTTCTTTTGAAGGAGCGATATGGGCCGAGGGTAAGAGTTGGAAGAAACGAGTATCCATTACAAATGATACTGCAGAAACATTTAATGATGAAATGTCTGATAGTAATGGATTCTTGCACCACTAAAGATGCCAAAATCGATGCTAACTTTTCATCATTTTACTAGCTCTTATGGCAACCAGTTTTGTTGTACAAAACATGTTTCCTTAAGTGTTTGTATCAGTTTATCCCAGCATAGTAGTACACGTAAGAACGGGTGTAATCTAGAATAATGAAACCAAAATCATTTTAAACAGAAACCAACATAGTGTTACACAAATAGAAGCTCATTGTGTAGAGTGCGGCTGAATTGCTATTGTAAAATTCCCGAGTTCAAATCCAGCTGTGGCAGATATTATCAGATTTAATAAATTATAATTTATTAAAACTGATAACATCCACGAATTGACTTTGCTGGATCTACAGGCAGTCTTATTGCTCACTATGTACATCCTCTATAATGTTAGTATTCTTGATCGGGGGAAAGCCTTGAGGTTGAGTGATGATCTTGACAAATCACCTCTTACATATTCGTTGTCCTAGAAGCGATACAGTCTTTACCATGTAATGAATTCAAGACCCTTCACTTGTGTTGTATCAGAACAGGAAAATATAACAAAGCATTTTTCTTTAGTTCTCATACAATACAGATGAAACTGAAAATTTGGTCTGAAAGGAATTTTCCTGTCATATGTCAAATAACTTTTATTTTCATAGTATTTTTATTCTTTGAATGAAAAAGCGAAGTTCTTCTTCCTCATTTAGATCCAACACAGCAGCTGCTCCACGGTAATGAGTGTGGCGACCCTAACAGGCGGGGGTTTATAGCAGTCGGCTCTGAAGGGCCTACATCAAAGAACACAGTCTTAAAAATATTTCGCTGCTGATAACTATTCTAATAAAGATATGTATACACTCCTTGATCTATTTCGACACATACTATAAACAAAGACATGAACATTCCAACTTTAAAATTATATATTCACATCAAATACAAAACATTTATTCGTTGACACATCACCAGAATCCTGTTATTCTTTCTCTTTCCCACTCTCAGGACTTCCTAATGGGAGATTAAAACGGCAATGGCTAAGATGCCTGGACAGAAAACATAAATCAGCTATCAAAAATTTCGTATTCCTCCAAATCAAGCAGACAGTCATTAAGATCAAATTTGGTAAATCAGATGCAAATATTGCATAAAATAATAATATATATATATATATATATATATATATATATATATATATATATATATATATATATATATATATGTTTTTCGATCAAATATCAAATAGTTATTTTTCTCAGCTATTCTCCAAAACTATTCTAATCAAAATATAAAACAAATTTCTTGAACAGTAGTCCTTGAAAATTAAAATGATTAACAAAGACCCCTAGAGTACTCAGATTTTTTTTTCTCGCGGAATTGCGAAGCATGCAACCGGTTAATATTATTCGTGACAACGTCACAAGATTAAGATGTGCTTGTAAAGTTGCTGGGCTTAGTAACGAACGAAATTCTGAAAAGTTAATAAGCGCTGTGCCAGCTGGAAAGCATCTGAGGGGTAGTGAAGATTGCGTAAAGAGTGATCAGGCGGATTTGGGTTTGGGTAGTGAGAGGTACGAGGGTAAAAGTTAGTAAGAAAAAATTGGTATCGGCATCGAGCCTTCGGGTTCGCTAAGGCTTATTATTATATTCATTATATAAGAAAGTAATTATTTTATAAATTATAATAATAATTATAAAGGAATTATTAAAAATTATGAAATTAAAGAATTTTCAAGTTAACTCAGTCTTGGGTCAACGTTCTTAGCAAATCCTCTTCATTCATTCACAATCTCCTTTCCTCTGTTTTTTTTCCTGGCATCTTTGATAACAGTACTCTATCTAATTTATTTTTTCTAAATTCGTCCAGATCATTTATGTCGTGTAGTGTGATTTATAGATGTTTGAGATCTTCTTCAGTTATCTGTATCCATTTAGACTTCTATTTACTATTTCTTTTGTTATCTTGTTTGGATTCATATATATTGTGTATGAAACAAATGGTACGAACTTTTAAACATGAAGTGTGTATTGATTTAAACACAAAATTACTCGATTCATCCTTAGAACAAATCATGTGTTTATTTTTATTGTCTGAATGAATCTTGAAAGTAATTACGGATTATTGATTGCAGGGGAACCTCAGGACTGTACTACCCCCTGGATAAAGTGGATCTCGATCAATGTGATGAGGAAGTTGCCTTGATGTTTCCATCCAAAAGATGTGATCCTGTCTCAACGAAAGTAAGTTACACCATGCTTAGCTGGAAATTTACTTAGCTTATAAGTTTAAGTTTCAGCTAACTTTACCTAAATAATATATTTTTAATGTACATATGCCAATTTACAGAGCTAGCTAAAGACTCAAAATTATGAATTTAATAAGACTAAGGAATAAGTTATAACCATCATCTTGAATAAGACTTTATAAATAATGAATAATGAATAAGACCTTATAAATATGAGGAAGGAAATGGTCCGGATGGAGGCCAGACATTTTTTTTTAAATAGGGGGAAATTTTTATTGCAAAGCCAAAGTTTGCAAGTCTTCTTCAGGGATAAATATACAAGATACAAACAAATTTAAATGATAATATTATCTTAGTAAATTTACCGTGTATCATTTTAACCCCTTAACGCTTAGGTTTTTTTTTTTCACAAAAACGTAACCAAAACATCAGGTTTTTTTAATTTGTATTTAAAAAGTTGATATTGTTAAAATAAAAATAAAGTAAAAATAGAACAAAAATAGTTTTATTATTTCGATATTATTCAATATAGTTCAATTCTTTCAAATTAAAATAAATAGGAATTAAAATATCATACGAAATTGAGTAAAAATGAGTTTTTCATTTTTGTAAAAATCTTTATAAACTATAAGAAAAGAAACTATATGCCTAAGCCGGTACAAATGACAAGTAGCGACTGGCAAGCACGATTTGTCGTATGTAATAAACGGTGCTCGTTCAAAATCATTAACCGGTTAATTTGTCTGTATCTTGTATACTTAGCCCTGGAGAAGACCTGCAATGTGAGTCGAAACGTTGGTTTCCAATAAACAGTCCTCCGTATTTAAGAGAGTTTTTCTGACATCCACCAGGCCCTTTTCCTTCCTCATATAAAGCCACCATGCTATTTTAAGGGTTTTATCATAATGAGTCTTTTTTCCATTTTTTTTTCTCATATATCATCCTCTCTTATGAGGAAAATCTTAGGAAGATATCCTTAAGTTAATAAACATTAAGCCAACTGATAAACTTCTAATGGACCGACCAAGGCGTAGGAGGGTCAATTGTTAAAGGGTCATCTTACGCACTTAGGTTTGGGCGCTTAATCCGTGGACGGGCCTTTATAAACAACTGTGGTGGTATCCACATTGATCCCTTGGTTTCGCTTATATTATTATTATTTAAAAAATGTACCACAACAACCCGTGAAATGTATTCAGGTACATGGTAGAGACTGTGTTGTTTCTTGAACAACAGTACAGTCTGACAGGAAATGATTTTTCTTAGGTCACTCTCAACCGCCAGATTTCTGCTCCTTATTTTGGGTGACCATTTTATAGAGGCTGGGTGAGCCTCAGGAGGGTCCTAGATCCGATGGGGCTCATCTCCGGCTACTAGCATATTAAATAAAAGTCTTGCCAGCGGGATTTGAACCCAGCATTGCAACTCAGCAATTATGGAGTATAAATTAAAATATAACCAAAGTAAATCGACAGAAATATTACATAAACTTATTTTTTGGGCGCCAACGTATCGGCCGATTTTTTAAATCATCATCAGGGCTGAGAATAATACAAACCGGAATAACTTTCTTCTCATTCTCAGTCCTGATGTATCTTTCGAATTTATGTCAGTAAGTGCTCAGTAAAAAATAAATAATATAAAACATAACTAGGGTTACACCTAACATATCTACCTAACAAGAGACCATCCCCCATTTTAAAAATTTCAACTGTAATTTAACTGTAATTAATATATATATATATATATATATATATATATATATATATATATATATATATATATATATATATATATATAAAATTTAACTGATCAAGCACTAAAAAAGACTAAAAAATAGTTATTTTATTTTGAAGGGAAAAGACTTGTCCAGGCCTGGGCATTCGAATCTCGGCCTGGACAAATCTTTTCTCTACAAAATAAAAATATTTAAAAATTAATAAAAAAATAAAATGAAATAAATTATAAAAAAATAGTAGTTCCTCTACACATCCTGTCCATTTTCTAAATTACACAAAATTCATTCAGTCAACCATTCCCTCATCAATAATGAGCGTTTTATTTTTTTCATACTTATTTTAAGGCTCTTGTTTAAGCCTCCTGAATGTTACTTCTAAAAACCTTAAAGTAATCTTGGAAAAAAAACCTCTCTCCTTTTCAATGTAAGAAGCCTATAATAAAATCCTTTTCTGATATAAATATTAATATCGTCATTTCCTGATTTTCGTCCTGTTTTCTTTTTGATCCTTGGCGTCAGGAGCCGAACGGCGGACATCTAAAGGACATCGCCCTTTGACTGGAGCTGGGAAGAGAGAGCTTCTGTTTATATCGTTAGCTAGTAAATCTGCTGCCATGGCTACGTTTGATGTTCTCGAGCTTAAGATGAACGCGTGCTTCGCATTTCCGGGGCATGAAACAGCGATACCTATAATCCTTATATGTTTTAACGTTTATTATCTTATTAATTCGAGAGTTAGAAATCGAAAATTACGTTAATCGATATTTAATTAATTCTATATGGTATGTTTTACGATACCTCGATGCAATAACATACCTATTTTATTCTCCTACAGCAAATATTTGAGATAAGGATTGTGCAATCGAGTTGACTTCAAGGTGTCCATTTATCAGATTTCTACATTATAGAGCTCGCTGAAATAGGAAAATGAATTTTCAGCCATTGGTAAGAGTTTTGTGCCAATAATGAGTCTCGAATGTATGGATGTAATATTTCGTGGCGTAGCCTAGCTACGGATTATGAGATGAGAAAAAACTAATTGTACAATACTGTTTTAGATATAACCGGCCACAAAAGGTACTCGTAAAGAGTGATGAACTTTGAGTGGAGCCCAATTCAACACTGTCCGCAAGAGAATGGCCGCCGTCACAAAAGCAATCGGCGATCGTGTATTGTCAACATATGAATCAATGCGGTGCATCTATTTATCTATAAACTGTAATATACTAAATTCGGCACTTGTCTGTTTTACCGTCCGTTGACATCAGTGCTCAGGTGACACTATCCTTAACTAATCTCCTAATGTTATCGTGACCTTTCCTAAGTTTATTGTTATCATTTATTGTATTGTTTGTTTAGTTAAAGGTGACTTTGTTTTTGTTAAATGTCAATATGACTTGGAATTTGAAGAAGATTTTCACACGGTCACTGATGAAAAATCAGCTCTCCTACTCGTATTTTTTCAGGAGCGAAATGTCATTCCTAAGAAAATGTCTTGTGCAAACGGGCATAATATGAAACTTCAACTGGGGACAGATATTAGACGAAAATGTCATAAAGGGTGCAACAACATGACGAATATTGTTTGTAATAAATGTTTTATTTTTTCTTCACATGTTTCTCATTTATTTCATTTCCTAAAAATCTGTTCTATCATAATGAATAGCAATGCCTATTTGAAATTCATTGTAGGCACCATAACCTACCATGGTCGAAATAGTTGATGTAAGTGATACCTGAGCGGTGATGTCAACGGATGGCAAAACAGACAAGTACCCTAAATTCTAATAATAAACATAAAGTTTTATGATTAATAATTTTTACTATTCCAATTTTTATTACATGGTTTCCGCTTCGAAATATAATCAGAGTTAATTAATGTTGTAATAATGTTGTAATAATTTTGTAAATATCAGAAAAATATTATTTATTATTTAATTATAATCTCAGCATAATTAGATTAAATAAGTTATAATTTAAATCAATAATTGAAACTTCAGTTAAACCGCAACTCATGACTTCAGCCCCGGTGAATAATTGGTCGGATTTTGTCCAGAGAGGATTAACTGTTTGCAGATAACGGGAATCGTATCATTCTCGTAGTTTTTGGCTTGAAATGGATTTGTAATACATATAAACAATAACTCCTTTTCAAGTCAATGCCTTACTTAGCCCCTTATTCAATACGAAAATACCTCGATTCCACTTACTTAAGTACAAGAAACTCATTTTGAAGAAAATTAGACTTAACCACTTATTCACCGGGGCTGTAGATATAATCATGGATATTTTCTGATATCCAGTTCTTCCCGATTTTCATAAAATATTTAATAATATACTCAAAATTTAGCTAAAAATATGGAAAGGTTTATTTCAATGGACTGACCCAGCAGTTCGAAATTTCCAAATAACAGCAGTCTAGAGCATGGTGGAGAAACTTAATTTTTTAAAAGGACAGAGATTACACAAGGGAACAACATTTTTGTTGCATGAAATATTTTGACTAATATTCTACTTCCTCGAGGTGCTGATTTAAGATCTGAAGTCAGTTTGTTTGTATCAGCTTTACTTTTGGGGTTATAATTATAAACTGTTTTTTAAGATGAAAATATTTTTTATTAAGAAAACTATTAAAAAAATTACCACTACATATCAAAAAATTTTCTTTTGTAAGATTTTCTGGCTTGATTCGGTTCACGGGGGCTGTTTTTAATGCTCCAACAATAGTCCGCCATCATGTGAGCATTCCAGTGACCTTGGTAACGTTCCTCCATAGTTCGAATGTCCTGATGGAACCGTTCCCCTTGTTCTTCACTCAGATCACCAAGATTTTCAGGGAAACGGTCCAAATGGCTGTGGAGGAAGTGTACTTTGATGCTCATATTACAACCAAGCTGCTGGAAGTGTAACAACATTAGTTCAATATGCTCCGCATAGCTTTCTTCCTTTTTGTTTCCCAGAAAATTTTGAGCAGTCCAAACGAATTCATTCCAGTCATTTTTTTCAATATCAGTCATGTAACTAATAAAGTTTTCATCCTTTATCAACCTTCTTATTTGGGGACCATCAAAAATTCCATTTTTAATTTTTTCTTGGCTCAAATTAAAGAACTTCTTAGAGATGTATTTATAGCAATCACCACCCTTGTTCAAAGCTTTGACAAATTGTTTCATGAGCCCTAGTTTGATATGCAAAGGTGGCAGTATTATTCGATCCGTGGGCACAAGGGGCTCATTTATTACATTCAGTTGTCCCGGAACCATAGATTGCCTGGAAGGCCAATCTTTTCTAATCCAGTGCTCAGACCTAGCTCTGCTGTCCCATAAACAAATAAAACATGGATATTTTGTATATCCACCTTGTTGTCCAAGAAGAAAATTCACCATTTTTAGATCAACACTTATCAACCACTTTTGTTCGTTGTATTTGATTCTATCCATTACAGAAGCTACAGTAGCATATTCTTCTTTGACAGTAGTTGAATGTGCAATCGGTATCGAACCCAGCTTATTGCCGTTATGCATAAGTACACATTTCAGGCTACGTTTAGAGGAGTCAATAAATAAACGCCATTCATTTGGATCATACTTCTGTACTCCCATTGCTTTCAATAAACCAGGAACATCTGAACAAAAAGCAAAGTCGTCATCTTTAGAAAAGAATGACAGCAATTCTGCCTCTCGGTTACGATAGTATGAAATTCTTGTTTCTGGGGTTAAAAGATTTCTTTGCTTTAATCGAGAAGCTAGAATCTCCGATGTCTTTTTAGAAAGACCAAGATCTCTGATTAATGCATTGAGGTCTTCCTGATTAAAGAGCTGGGGCTCAGAAGTAAAATCAGGGTAAGAATCACTTGTCCGACTTTCATCACTTGAAGAATAGTTTTGTTTTTCTATATCATGATCATTTTGTACAGATGAAGAAGCTTGGGGTACTGGTGCATCGCCAGAGAACAAGACTGGTCGAGTAACAGATAACAAGTTTGGATAAGACCATTTCGACCGGTTATTTTTATTAATTCCATTAATATCAATCACACAAAAATAACAATCATCTTGATGATTATTAGGTTCCCGTCAAATCATTGGTGTTTGATACTTAAAATGGGGTCTTTTCTTATTTGCCCATAATCTCAAAGACTCAACACATGTTTTACATACCATAGGAGGGATCCAGTACTTGTCACGGATGTCCAAAGCGAATCCAAAGTAATCAAAATATACCTATGTTATAAACTCTGGCACACTTAGCCTACAATTTTTGAATGTATATTCACCACAAATGTTACAGAAATAGTTTGGATCGTTTCTACAGATATTTCTTAACTTGGACATTGTTATTTAACACAAGAGCACAAACTTTTTCACTAAACAACTCAGTTGAATTGAAGTTTGAATGTGACTAGTACAAATATATGTCTATCAGCTGTTTGCCAAAAACAAAAGGTGCTGGAGAAAAACTGAGGCTAGATTTGTAATCACCAACCTCTAATTAGTAAACAACAGGCCTAAAACTCCATGCAACAAAAAATTAATAAAAATTTGTTCCCTTGTGTTATGTATACAGCCCCGGTGAATAAGTGGTTAGGTCTAATTTTCACCAAAATGTGTTAAGGAATAATTATCGAGGAAAGTACCATTTTTGGTAATTATTCTACTGCTTGTAGCTTTTGATATCGGTCATTTTAGTCAGTGGTACATTGTCACAAACCGCAGCACGGTCTTGTTATTCGCCCACCGTTTCTCCTCATTTCCCATAGTTTTTGTTATTCATTGTAATTTTTGAGATCGTTAATATAAAATAAAAGAAATTGACAACACGGTCGAAACTAGAAGAAACACCTTATGGATGGATTAATGTTAATAATGTCATTATGATATGAAAAAAGAGCGTAATAATGGGAAATGTATACAACGTACTTCGGTAATACTTTCGTGAAGGACGTCTCTACAAACATTTGGAAGTATAGCAAAAGATATAAGATTAAAAAGTGAATAGAAGTCGGTTGTTTAATGTATAAATAGTCGGTGGCGGATGGGAAGGTGGAGAACGTGTCAATGTAACACTAACGTCACTAAAATGGCCGCTATCAAAAACTACAAGCAGTGGAATAATTACCCAACTTTTTTAAAAATTTAGTCAATCAATTTTGGAAGAAATGCTGATCAAATGTTAAAATCTCTAACTGGAATAAATGGTTATGTATTGTTTTGTTTTTGTTTATTCTTCATAAATATACAGTAAGTATCCTAAAATAAATAAGTATATAAGTAGAGTTAAGGAAGGCTTTCCGTTTCACTAAAGATATCAAAGCCTGCCTCGTATATTTATCGCATCGATAAGAAGTTCTGTTAACTTTCCCATTGTAAAAGGATACTCAATCTTCTGCCTAACTCTTGCTGTATATTTAAGAAAGTAAGGAAAATATTTCTTCGTCTCTCACAGACGGAGCTTTTCTCATTGATGTATCTCAAGAGCTTTTAGGAGGTGATAAGGCCCAGGTTTCGACGTCTTTGCAGGAAACAGGATTGCTTTTTGTCGATTTTCTTTTCTTTTTTTTTGTCTACCTTAAAAGCTTTCGATGTCAGATTTAGGAAAGAGATCTGATTATTGTACCCCTGAAGAAAAAGTCGCGTTGGATATTATCGTCAGATTGACACTAAAAAAAATTGATGTTTACTTTATTTAGATTTTAAAATTTCGGCACCTACCCAGTTATTGCATCCCAAAGCCTCCAATCCCATATCACTGATCTTGAAGAATGGTGTAAAAACTGGAAAATTAAAATAAATTCTCAAAAATCGCATCAAATCAGTTTTACTTTATGTCATAAACCAATGACTTCCTGCCCTTCAGTATCCTTTAACAATATCCCACTGGTGCCTGTAGAACAGATCCGATACTTAGGGTTGTATCCTGACAAACGATTAACCTGGAATCCTCATACAAGACCGAAAAGACAAGAAACTGCTCGGAGTTTTAGGCTACTTCAATACTTACTAGACAATCGCTCTAAGCTCCCAATTAATTACAAAAGACTCATCTACATGACCATCAAACGACCTATTTGGACTCACGGAGTAGAGTTTTGAGGCTCCACTAAGCCATTGAATTCCTCTCGTATCCAATCCCAACAATCCAAATTCCATCGTAAAATCCTCGATGCTCCTTATTTTGTTAAGAATAAAGTCATCCATAATGACCTTAATGTACCATTTGTTGCTGATTTGGTTCGAGTCCGCTATCTATCCTTTCATAACAAACTTCATTTAAACTCAAACCCTCTAGTTTCTAGCCTAGCTTCCTCTTCAATTCCCGATAATCCTCCGTGGCGTCTGAAAAGAAGTTGGCCACGTGACCTCCTTAGTTGAGCTTGTGATTTGAGTACTACCAGTGGGTATTTTGTCTACTTGTCATTATGTATCACTTAGCCTATTTACTTTTTGTATTATTGTAATAAAGTTGTAAATATCAATAAATAAACAATAAAAAAAATTTGGAAACCAGTTAAGGTGAATAAAACATACATTTTATCGAATTGATCGAATTGTGAATCTAAACCATCCTCGCACATACTTGAATACACAAAAAAAAAATTCATCAAAATAGGTCAAATCGTTTTGAAGTTCTGTGACCTACACACGAACAGAAGAATTCTAATGTTAAGAATAATCTATACATAAATAAAGATTATATGTATATAATAATATCGTATATATATATATATATATATATATATATATATATATATATATATATATATATATATATATATATACGAATAAATATATTTTGTTTGCAGTGTGTACCATTGATTAAACGAGGGAGCAAGAGGGGATTTGAGTGCCAATGCTTACCTGGCTACATGACGCCTAAGGTGAATTTCTCCAGGGAAAACATCGACCTGGACACGGTCGAAGAGCTTATAAAGTGAATATAACAAATCAAATTTTAGTTAATTAATTATTTATTTACTTTTATTAAAATTGTAATAAACCAAAAATTATTATTCAGGTGCATTCCAAACTGTGGATACGAAACAAATTGCTCAGAACAACCACATTTGTTCTTAAAGACTATTGTGATTTGCGTACAAATAACTGCTATGGGAATCACTGTTGCTACAGGAATCTTAATTTTTAATAGAAGAAAATGCAAGGTGTGTACGTCAAATAATTTGTTACTCTGGTCATTTATCATGACTATATTTTAGTAATTATCTCTTTTCAGACATTTTTTTTTTATGTAAACAAGTTTTTACATAAGGTCTGGGGTTCAGTATATAGTAGAAACAGTACTGTTTCTAACAGTATACAGTAATAGTCTAACAGTGTTCTGGACAATGGTTGTGCGGGGAGGTGATTAGTCCTAGATCACGCTCAACCGCCAAATTTTCCTTTTTATTTTGGGTACCCACTTTTAGAAGCTGGGTGAGCCCTAGGTGGGTCCTAGATCCTATATGACCCATCTCCGGCTGATAACAGACTAAATAAAAGCCTTGCCTGCAGCGGAATATGAACCAGGATTTTCGGCATGGCAACTCAGTGCTCTACCACTGAGCCACTCCGCTCCCTATTTTACATATAAGGGGAGATAATAAAAATAGATCGTAAAAAATTGAATTAATTGATGTAGAATGAATTTTGTGAAAATAAAAACAAATTATAACGACGTATGAAAGACGTTAAAGAAGAGAATAATTGAAAACTTGAATTCTGAAAAGTTAGAAAACCTTCGAACCAGACAGCCAATTTTTAAATTCAGTTCAATTTAAATCAAATAATTTTTTTTAAATATTTTATTTGAAAAGAAAAGATATGGCCAGGACCGGAACTGGAACCCGGGTATTTCACCTCTCCGTGATGACGCCTCAACCATCTCGGCCACCCTGGCACGTTTCTCGGCCAGCCTTATCAATTCTTTTCACTGATCCTACATCTCCGAGTTTTCGCAATTTGCGATGTATACACGGGGAGAATGTTAATTGAACATTTCTTTATTTTTGGATCTTGTTAACTTTAAGTCATTAATATTATTATAATTTATTTAATTGTTATATGATATCATTTTTTTAGATATTTTATTTGAATAGAAAAGATATGGCCAGGGCCGGGACTCGAACCCGGGTATTTCACCTCTCCGTGGTGACGCCTCAACCATCTCGGCCACCCTGGCACGTTTCTCGGCCAGCCTTATCAATTCTTTTCAATGATCCTACATCTCCGTGTTCTCGCAATTTGCGATGTATACACGAGGAGAATGTTATGAATATATGTTATCTTTGAGAAATAATTATCAATGAAGCTTCATATAATATCCGATGATGATCCACAAAGTTTTTCCCCAATTTAAGAGTACCCACTTAATGGAGGCTGGTTAAGCCCCAGGAGGGTCTGTAGATCCTACTGGATCCACCAATAGCTGTTAACAGAATAATTAATTTATCTGCCACGGCCGAATTTGCACCTTATTTTGTTATTGAACTTAATTAAACTTATTTAGTGAAACTTGAGTTTAGTACAGGTAAAGACTACTACTGTACGACTACATTCCCTGACCATTTTACACTCTTCTAAGAAATTCCAGTCAACCATTTCCACATGAGTAAGAGAATATAATTTTGTTTAATCACAATGTACTTATAAAACATGCAGATGTTCGCATTAAGAATAACAGTAATTGGAAAAGGTCAGATGGTTCAGATTTCACCTAAGTCTGAGGTTCATTAAGAAGTTTGTGGAACTTAAGTGGGTATACACGTGTATCATGGATATTTTTAATAATAAGAAACATTAAGAAGTTTCCTTAGAATTTCAGATTGAACAGCAGAGAAATATAATCTAAACATTTTCCTGTTCTGTCCCTTCAGGAGGATTTCTTGCTCTTTAATGAGTCATTATTTAGTTCTTGGTAACCAATCGGTTGGTTATACAAAGAAAGAAGGGTCATTATTAAAGGATTAGAGGAAAGGGCATCAAAAGCTTAAAATAAAGTTAAAAGATACTTCGATTGAATTCATTTTAATGTTCTTATTTTATCAGCATCCTTCAATACTTGTTTAAAGAGCTTAGAATACCAAAAATTGGTGATTATTCATGAAAAAAAAAGCCCCGTCCAATTTATTCATTGTAATAATAATAACATTTACTTAAGAAATCATACAAATGCCATTTGGCACATATTGTAAATTATTCATTGTTTGCTTGAAAAAATGCTCCATGGTATTTTTAAGGAAAAGGATTTTTACAACAACCAAGCCTAATTTACATCTTATCCTAATTAAATCTAATTTACATTTGTTTTGGTTTATATAAATTCAAAACTCAGATCATCAATGTTACATAATTTTCTTGTATAAGCATACCAGATAGACGAAAAACCTTTAAATTATAAATATACCTGATTTCTCGTTAGTTTACGTAGCCTCATAAATAGTTGTATCATACATAAAATATACTTTTATATTGACATTAACATGAGAATAACAGCTGCAAATATGTGTTTTTTGGTCTAATTAAATACAGGAAGAGTAGTTTGATACCAAGGGAAAAAAAACAAAAAACAGACTTTGCCTCTTAGGAGTGGACTCTGTTGAAAAGAGATGAAAAAATCTTTTTGTTTTCAAAAGAAAAATACTAGGAAGAATTTTCGGTCCCAAAAAATATAGAAATAAATAGAGAACAAAGAAGAACAGGAAGTTGTACAAGTTATATGGAGAAGTGTACATTGTGTGAATAGTTAAACTGAATAGGTTCAGCTGGGCTGGGCAAAATGGAGGCTAACCAAGGGCCAAGAAGAATCTTTGAGGACAAATGAGGCTCAAGAAGAAGAGAAACTAGATCAAGATTCAGATGGTTGGATGGAGTTTAGCAACAAGAGTCTATATCTGGTAGGCGGTTGCAGATGATAGACAAGCCTAAAGAATGTTCCTTGAGGACACCAGGAGCTATCAGGGGTTGTAGAGCCATGCAGAACAGAAAGATAAAAAAAACATTTAAATAATAAATTTAATTACTTATGGTTAACATTATCCTCATAAAATGTCTAATCGTACATAAGATAAACTTCTATTATAAAGTTTTAAAATATTTATTTTGTTTGCACGACAGTCTTCAAACAAAGGTTCAACGGACTTTCTCAGTATCTGAAAATCACCATCAACTGACCAGTTCGTTCAAGATATACTTCTTCCTTAAAAGCAAACGTATATAAAAAATAGATGAAATCAAATGAATTTTGGACTAAAGGTTTTTGTGTTTTTATACACCAAAGGAAAAATATAATTTTAAAGTCCAGTACTTTAGAAAATTAATATTGAAACAAAAGTATATTAAATGAACATCAATGAACAATATCATAATATCTTATGAGTGAGATGAAAATAGTTGACTGGATGATCTAATGTAAAGGAGATAGTTGGGGGGTGCAGTCAATAAGAACACAGAATAAGTAATAAACTTATATTATGTGCCGACGTTTCGACCTACAGTGTAGGTCATCTTCAGGGCTAACAGAGAAACAAACAGAACAAAAAATATAAAAATGTACAGTAACAATAATATGGTGACAAGTAATGTAGAAAATTAAAATAGTGGCAGATATGAAGATAGAAGATAACGAATATTAAAAAAATGCCAGAATATAATAAAATAAAGATATAGACAGATTTAAAAAAGTAATGATAATGAAAAGAAATTAAAATAGTGACAGATATAATAAAATTAAGATAAAGACAGATATAACAAAATTATTGATAATGAAAAGAAAATGAAAATAATGACAGATATAATAAAGTAAGACAGATTTAATAAAATTAAAGAAAATGAGCAGAAATGATACATTATAAATAACGCATATAAAATAAAAAATAGAAAATAAATGTACAGAATGGATAGTAAAGTAAAAATAATAATATAAAGGAAAATCAAAAGGAGGAGTTAAACAAAAGAAACCAAAATGAGGATATTTACATATACAGAAAGGTTGGAACATGAAGAATAAAGAAAAACCAGTAAAATAAAGGTATAAAATGTATGGTAACGGACTTAAAGATGTTACATGTTACAGAAAAGTATGGAACTGTATGTACAATAACAAATGTGAATAATAGAAATACTATTGTACAGTAACAACAGTGTACAATGTCTGTTTGAAAAATAGTAGATAGGATTAATGAATTTGAAAAATTAAAATTAGTGCTTAAAAATATGAACTCTTGATTACCAACATTTATTATGTTATTATATTCTGCCATTTTTTTAATATTCGTTATCTTCTATCTTCATATCTGCCACTATTTTAATTTTCTACATTAATTGTCACCATATTATTGTTACTGTACATTTTTATATTTTTTGTTCTGTTTGTTTCTCTGTTAGCCCTGAAGATGACCTACACTGTAGGTCGAAATGTCGGCACATAATATAAGTTTATTACTTATTCTGCGTTCTTATTGACTGCACCCCCCCAACTATCTCCTTTACACATAATATCTTATGATTATAAATGACCTATAGATATACTATTATTGTAATTATTATAAAACAAATGTTTAATAAGTATGGAAATATCTCTTTTACACACAGACCCTTAAATTTTTGGTTGTTTGTTCATTTAACGTCACTTTATGCTGCTATGGCTAATCGGAGGATGTTACATTGGGAGCTCGAAATTTTGCCTATCCAGGTTTAATTAGGATAGGGATTTTTAAAGAGTACCTGACATCTTACAGGCTCGGGACCCCCGTTTAACGTACCTTCTGAAGGACGGCTTAACTAAGGATTTTTTACTCCCTTAAAAAATCCTAGGGCCACCTGCCGGGCTACAAACCGCGATCTTGGCTTTAGTAGTTTGTTATGCTAACCACTAGACCACAGGTGGCCGTTAAATTTTTGGTTATCTTTAATGAAAAGAATTATTCATGCATGTATTGATTGAAATATCAATTTAGTAGCTTTTTTTTCTATACAAGTCTAAATAAGATAGAATATTTACAATTATATTAAATAGCATTGTGAATACAGGTGATACAGGAATGTGTCATGTCTAGAGAGGATTCAATACTTTAAAAACACAACAGCATTGCTATCAGATATCAATTATAGACAAATATGTATTTACGATAGTAATATCAGATTTAAAAAAGTATATTTTCATGTAATTATAAATAGTTTTTGTCTTATTTTTCAGGCAGTTGCTACAGGAATGTGGACAATATTAGAAACACTTCTTTTTGGTATATTATTACTGTATGCATCAGTAAGTATACTTTACCATATAGCTAAGCTACTTATTCTATATAAATGTGATCATTAAAAAGAAGTAAAGACAGAGGCTTACCAAAATTGATTATTTTTTATTACAATAGTAATCACTCACTCACTGACGGGCACTACAGTCCTTGAAGGAGCAGGTCCTCCCCCAACAGCCTCCTCCATTAATAATTCAATTAATGATTGAAACGTATAAAAATTACTCAAATCTATCTCTGATTTCTCGGTTCACCAGAATATTTTTATTTTTTATTACAATAGTAATCACTCACTCACTGACGGGCACTACAGTCCTTGAAGGAGTAGGTCCTCCCCCAACAGCCTCCTCCATTGTTCCCAGCCTATGGCCTTCTGTCACCATCGCTGCACTCTCATTCTTCGCAGGTCGTTTCCCACAGCATCCAGCCATCTTTAGTGTGAATTCCCTCATTTTCTCATTCCTCCTAGTTCCATGAGGGGTCTAAACTGGTTCATCCTTTCTACATGACCAAGCCAAACCAGCCTTTTATTCTTTATGAACCCAATAATGTCAGGCTCTAAAAATAACTCTGTTAGCTCAACATTTTTTTCTCCTTGTAGTGCGTTCACCATCAATGACTCCATAAACTTTCCTTAGAACTTATACAAACTCTATGAGCTTTCTCCAATGACTTTGTAACGACACACGTTTCACTGCAGTAAGTGACTGTAGGGCGGATAATTGTTTTATAAATGAAATTCTCTTTGTCTTCTTTTTTTTTTACATAGCATTGTAATTAATAAAATAACTACACTAATAAAAGATAAAATGGAATAAAAGTATTTAAATTATAATGATACTAAATTTATAAATTGTAATTGATTAAGTAATAAAGATTTCAATATAATATATTTTTTTTTAATACCTAAATTAATGAAAACTGGACTATAAATATTTTTGATTTTTATATATTGGGAGAAAAAACATCATCCAGTCATCTAGTACTTCTAAATTGTTTATTCTTCAAAACGTTTCGACACATGTCATTATCAATCATTTAAAAAATTGTCTGCATCATTCCAATAATCATACATAACTTTAAAAGTTATATGTCTTTATATCTCATAAATGTATATTTATTACGCATTTTCTTGGGGATACATCCATCCTCCATGGTCAAAATTATTAATATTAAAATTACCTATAATATTTAATATTAATTAATTTAATTTAATATTAATGTTACCTATAATATTAATATAATTTTGACCATGGAGGATGGATATATCCCCAAGGAAATGGGTAATAAATATACATTTATGAGATATAAAGACATATAACTTTTAAAGTTATGTATGATTATTGGAATGATGCAGACAATTTTTTAAATGATTGATAATGACATGTGTCGAAATGTTTTGAAGAATAAACAATTTAGAAGTACTAGATGACTGGATGATGATTTTTCTCCCAATATATAAAAATATAAATTTTTTTTGTCACTTTTAGCTTTGACTTTTCAATTTTCCTGTCTCTTCATTTTAAAAAAGAATTCAGCCATATTATTCCTTTAATCTTTAAATTCTCGATTCTGTTATTGTTAACTTTAAAATTTCTCAACTGATATTTTCTCGAGCAGTGCAGACAATGAAAATTATCTACTCATATTCCTTTAGAAATATATTTTTAATTTTAATTACGATTATAAATGATATAAATGAAGATAAAAATCGTGCTGAATTAATATTCTTTACAGATGTTACCTCTTTCATTCAAGCCAACAGTTCAAAACTGCATAATAATGAGGTGGATAAGAGAATTAGGATTTATTATTTGTTATGGTGCTATTATACTTAAACTTTACAGGTAAGATAATCAATTATATTATATTGAACATTATGTTTAGCTTTTATAAAAGTTTTATAAAACTTTTATGAACGTGGATATAAATGGAGGATAGCATATAAGAAGAGGAACATGGCTAGAGGGATCTAGAATTAGCATGTTATTATTCCAATCTGTATATTTAAATTTCCATTAATATGAATAAAAAGGTAGGTGTTATCAGCATCAGAATTATCAGTGTCCAGGTTATAAACAAACATAGATAACATGGATACCACCCTGGAGACTGAGAACCCCTCCTATCCTACAAAGCCTAACAATTGTTGTGACAGCAGACTCATTAAGCAAGGAGTGGAATTCTTTTTTTTGGTGCTTCCATGTTAAGCTATTCTTTATTAAGTCATAAATGCTTCTGAAGATTTTCTTTAATCTATATAAAACTAGAGAGATGTTGAAAATGGAGGGGGGGAGTGCATTCAATAATTTTTTTGGAAATAAGTAGTACAATTTATTTTTATTTAAATTTTTCATTCAATATCATGGAAATTCTTTTCATTAAAAGTAACAAAAAAAACACCTGTTCAAACTTGTAATCGCAAAAAAAAATATTAAGCTTTTGTTTTACAGGATACTTATGGAATTCAGAACTCGGAAAGCACACAGGTGGATAGTAAAGGATAAGGATCTGCTCAAATATTTATGCGGTATGGTGCTGATTATGTTTGCGTACCTATCCGCATGGACTGCAACCAACCTGAACTTCATCAAAGAGGGATTTAGTATAGTTACGATAAGTGTCACCAATTCGGGAGAATATTTTGAAACTTGTAAACCTTTATGGTGGGATTATGTTACTCAAGTGGGTAAGTCAATTTATAATTTATTTGAGTATTTTTTATATAAAGCACTAAGTAAAATTCATGTTTCATTGATCTGAGAAAATAACAAATCAAGATTACGGTCAAATAAAAAGTTTCCCCATAGTATAAAAAGGTTTCTAAACTAACTTTAATAAACGTTACAGAGGAAATTAGTTGACTGGAAGATCTAACGTAAGGATGGAGATAGTTGGGGGTGCAGTCAAATTTAAACACCAAATAAGTGGATACTTATTTGGAAATTCAGTGGATACTTATTTGCAAATACTCATTATGAACATAACTTTAATAAATATTTGATTTGTTTAGTTTTGTTTTGTTTTTATAAATCATTTTAAAATTATTTATAAACATAAATATAATTTTATATAATAATAAATAAGTACAAAAGCATACAAGTATTGATTGCCTTCTTACATGTCATAAAGACCTTTTGGTTTTTTGTAAAATTGCTAGTAAAACCTGTACACAACTACTCTTTCATCTTGGGTTCACTACATGGTACAGACTGTACTGCTTCTAGTACAATGGTTGTGGGGAAGGGTGAATTGTCAAAATCACGCTGAACCGCCAGGTTTTTTCCCCTACTATGGGTACCCTCAATAAATAAGCTGATCCCTAAACCCACATGATCTATTCACGATTAACATATTACATAATAAATCTAAAACAGCCAGATTTTAACTCAGGACCTTCGCAATGGCAATTCGGCGCTCTATCACTGAGCTACCCCGCTCCCATCATTTGTTATAAGCTAATGATTTTTTTTTCATACTCAATTTAATCCTTTGTTTCTGTATAAGAGTAGATAATGTTAATAGAGCCCAAATATTAAATGCTACCTAAACTACCATCCATATAAAATTGGGTGCATAGAAATCCTAAGATACAAAACTAAATATAAATAGGAATATGCAGACTTATAACAGATTCACTGTCTTGTATAACTACAGCATAAAGAAAAGGATGGAAGGAAATGGTAACTAATTGTTACCCAGTAAAAAGTTCCTTTTATCTAAAAATTATATCCTTCATCAAGACCTAGTAAACTAGCAATTATCTAAATATCGATAAAAATTATTACTGAATAATTCCACTATATCATTATTTTTTTTTTTAACAGGTGAAATAGTGATACTGCTATTTGGCCTACACCTAGGGATTGCAGCAAGGAATGCTACAGTTCAATTTGTGGAATTAAGATACTTAGTGGGAGCTGTGGCCATGGAAACAACTGTCAGTTCATTTTACTATATCGTTCATGCAACTCTCTGGAAGACCCTACATCCAAATCATGCGTATCTAGCAGCATTTATTCGGTGTCATTTCACTTCAACGTTTGTTTTGGTGTTGATATTTGCCCCTCTTGTGAGTATATAATAAAATTGTAACTATGAAAACTTTTTTATTTATATATATGTATTCACACTATAGTTTAAATTATTTTTGTTTCCGATTCACCATACTTGTGATTATATTGAATTAGTAATTATATAATGGATTGAATTGGTCAGAGGGTGCAGTCAAAGTTTACACAAAATGAACAAAACTTATTTTACTGTGTCAAGACTCATAGGGCTGTCGTGGTGGGAGGGGGGCCCAATGTGAGTCTGAACTCAGTAGAATTTCCACTAAAGTCATTAGTTGTCTTTAGTTGAAATTCTAGAGTTTAGACTCAGACCTCTCCCTCCCCCCCATTCCGTCAGCACTGAAGATGGACATCTTAGGCCAAAACGTTGTCACAATAAAATATGATTTGCTTGTTTTGTGTAACCTTTGATTGTACCGCCTGACCAATTCAATCCATTATTAGGATTGTCTAATCAACTATTTTCTACTTAAATAGTAATTATATTGATATTTTATAAGTACCTGGTTCATCTCTAATTTAATTAGATAGAATTAATGTACTATTGATATTTCAGATCCTATACCAGAGTAAACCAGTGAGGGATTCCAGACATCACTTAACCCATGAGCCATCTGATGTATATAAACCCCAGGATGGTATATATGGTGAAATAGACATCACAGAGGTTAATCTCTCTGAAATGAATCCTGAAGAAATAAGGGTAAGAATCATTAAAATAATATCAAGAAAATGTATAAAAAATATTTGGATCATTTTTTAATTAAGCATTGTTAGTTTATGTCATTTAGTGACAACATTTTTTTTTTTACTCTCTAGGCAGAATTAAAAAGGCTATACACACAATTAGAAGTCTTAAGAAATAAATCAATTTGCCAAAATAATCCACATATTTCTAAAAGGCGAGGAGGGCGGAAAGTAGCTCATCGAAGATTTTCACTACAGGTAATATAATAACATACAACATTTTCACTACAGGAAATAAAATAACATACCGATAAATTATCTAAAAACAAATTATTAATCATATTTTTGTTTTTGACAGAAAAAAGGCAGCAGGGAAAAGGTAAGAATATCATACTAACTACTAAGTTTAAACAATATTTTAAAATATAGATATTAATACACAAAAACAGTTAAAGAAAACTAAATTACAGGCTTTACAGCAAAAGAAGAAAGCGTTAGAAAAACCGCAAACTTCTGAGATCGAACCGGCAGACCAAGAAGTTTCACGAACACCTGAAGATTCTGTATGCAGCATGGAGGGTCCAAGTGCCATTTACAATGATGGTCCATCTACTTATAGTGAATTGGGTGGTTTTGGTACACCTGGCTCATCACGGAAAAATTAATTTAAGTGATCGAATATTCATGATTGAACCACCAGCAAAATAATTTTATTTTTAAAAGCATGAACAATTACGTGAAGGGCTTTGTGTAGGTGATATCAATTTCATCCATTAAACAAAAAAAAATATTAAAACTTGAAACACGAGAGTCAGAAGAGTTATTTGTATCATTCTTGTTATTAATGTGCTTGATTATAAAATATTTAAAGAATGTGGGTCATTTACCATTGATTGTTAATTCCCTTATAATGTTAATATATGTAAAAATACCTATTATATAATGACAAGATATAAAGAAACATTGTCAGAAAACAAAAAAATGTAATTATAATTTATTTAATTTATTGTAACTGCAAACATTTTCAAATTATTCGAGCAATTTTATTTAAATTTCCCATTCCCAAAATAAGTAACTATATTGGTTTATTAAGGAAAATAATATCTTATCCTAAATACAAACTCAAATATTTTTAGGAATCTCTCAAATTCATCATAGTTTAAATGAGGCTTTCAGGGCCAAAACTCAGAAATTTCAAAAATTGATTTTTTCCCTTTTTTTATTAGTTTAGTCAAGCAATTCTGTCTAGCACGACACTTTGCCGCCTTATTTCTCATGGTTTTAGTCCGGTTCTGAAACTGAAGTTTCAGGAGCATTGCTTCACTAAAATTGAGAAAAACATGAAAATAGCCATATTTTGAAATTCTGAGTTATCCACTATGGTGATTGGCGATTTCACTAAAACAATTAATATTTTTAGTATTAATATTACTTCAACTAGTAAGTTAATGAACCCTTAATAAAATAAAATAGTATCCAGATTAATTCTAAATACAAAAAAAAAAAATTGAAAATGTGACATAATACATTGAAGAGAAAAAAAAAAGAGATAAATATATTCATCATGTTATGAACAACTTTTATTTTACATGGTTAAAGAAAAAAAATTGTATATGTATTCCGCAGATTGTCGCTTTGAGTTGTTACAACAAGTTTTCATTCATTTTGTTTTGTAAATTGTAAAAAGACAAGTTATCGTGAGCTTTGGTATGTAAAAGAGAATGTAATTATGGGTAAAAAGTAGATTTCAATAATTATTTCATAAAGAAATAGTAGTTTCAACTAACATTTCAAAGTAAAGATGATATATGTTTGTTGAAACGTTCATAACTAGATGAAATTATAACCGAGCTATACACATCACCCATAATTATATTCTCTTTTCCACACGAAAGCTCATGATAACTTGTATTTTTGGGAAATATTAAAATGGAAACGAATAAAAAGTAAAACTTGTGTCTCAACTCAATGCGACAACCTGTAGAATAATTACCAAAATTTTGTTTTACACATAACTTTATGTCATTAGCATGTACTCTGAACATTTGTCATTTATGATTATCATTATTTTCATGATAACTTTGATACATTGTTTTTAAAAATATTGATTTAAAATTCAATTTAAATAACAGCTAATCAACTGTTGTGCTACAAGTACTCAAGTTCATGTCAAACTTGGAGATACACTGACACCTATTCAGTGGTATTTTAAAACTTATAATTACTGTATGTCACTAACCTTGACTAAGCAAGTTACAGCAGGCAATCTCCAGACTTTCACAGTTTTATCTTATTTTTCCAAAAGTTCATTACAGTGGAGTTCAAGGAGCTGGACACAGCCATTATTTTTAGAGAACAGTTATTTTTGGTTAATTCATCTTACTGAAATCGTTTTAATGAACCATGTAGTACAGGAAAATAGATACTACCATATAAAAGTAATATGACAATAAATAAAAGTGGATATCATTTAATGAAAAATAAAAGGAAAATCTCATACTTGATTGCTCAATATAGTCAAAATCGTAGCTCCCGCCCAAAGAGCCAGTGTTGCCAGGTCATCATTCTAATTTATAGTTTTACAATAACGATAAAAATCGGAAAAGCAGTTGATTTAAAAAATACAATTCTTCAGCCTAAATAAATTACATATCGTCGCTAATAATATCGTCGATAATACCGCCTAACTACAACTTGATGAAAATGAGTTAGTAACGGTAACGCATTCTACAGATTCAATTACACACTATTAAAAAAAGTTTTCAAGGTTGAAAGTGTGCAAAGCAAGTATCTTATCTATCTATCTAATATATATATATATATATATATATATATATATATATATATATATATATATATATATATACTAGCTGTGCCCACGACTTCGTCCGCATGGTACAGTGATTTTGGGCAGCATTTTCAAATTTGTTGGCACTTTGCAAATAAAATACATACATACATACATTACAATAAGTGTCTTACTGCAATTATCTTATTTAAGTACATTTTTATGAACAACGTTTCTTGTTTTCCCATCTTTTACCAAAACATAGAGATTTTGCCTAAACGTATGTTATGTAGTAAAATCCAAGTGAATTAAAGAATGGTTAATTTAACAGACATCGGAGTTATTAAAGTATATTAAAACTACATCATTTATAATTTTCAATAGTAAAACTTCGTTCATTACCTTCTCTTGTAGTAGAATACTTTATTTTATCTTTACATATTGTTTAACTTCAGTTTCAGTAGTTAAATTATAAAATTCAGCGATGTACGCAGTTTTGTAGCAGGCAGCTGACTGAGAGGCTAGGGTACGAAGTACAGATTCAATGTTCACGGAGTAGAGGGGAATAGGATAATTATAAATTTTATATATTGTTTTAGTGCATTTTCAGCGTTATAAAAACGTATTTTAAGTAGTATAATCTAAGTGAATTAAAGAATGGTTAATTTAACAGACATCGGAGTTAGTAAAGTATATTAAAACTACATCATTTATAATTGTAGATAATAAAACTTCGTTCATTACCTTCTCTTATAGTAGAATACTTTATTTGATCTGTACATATTGTTTAACTTCAGTTTTAGTAGTTAAATTATAAATTTCAGCGATATACGCAGTTAGCGATATACGCATAAAGTGTACATAGGCGATATTGTTTTGATAGCGACGATATGCTACTAAATATATAATTATTAAAAATCTTAAATAAATTAAATTAAAACAATATAAAAATATATGAAGCCATGAGAAAACATTCACATAATTATCATTTGATTCTAATTTAATTATTAGTAATTTGATTCTAATTAGATGTAGTAATTTTAATTATTTCTGGTGATAGCACACGGAGTTTTATTCAGTTCAGGGTCCTCACAGTTATTTAAATCATTACTGATCATACAAGTACAATTTCTCGAAACTAGCGGAAGTCAGCTGCAAGAAAAGCTTTTTTAAAACATCAAACTGAAGCAGTAATTTATTTTTATGATTCCAATGAATAGAATTTTATAGTTGAATAGACAGCAGTTTGTTACTATGAATTCCATTGTATAGCATTAATGCGGAGTCGTGAACTCTGAAATAGTGTTATTTTCTAACAGTTATTTTGTTTAAGCCCATAAAGCTATCCAATACATGGAATTCCAATACCCGATAGGTCACGATATTGATAAAGAGTTATACATATATAAGAGAATAGGGCTTTTAACAAAATTTTGGAGGATATTTTATTGATATCATATGCTAGCGAGAAAAATGACACTTCTGAAAAATACAATTGGTCATGAGAGATAGAAAGCCAAACTCAGTTACCTTGATAACCCACTTTGTATTAAGGTATGTTGTACACCAACATTGTGAAACCACTCCAACAGTGACTAATGCTATATCTCCTTCTAAAACAGCTGTTAATTTTGAAAATTGATGACACATACAACCTCTTTTTCGAAAGTGTCACTTTACTCTCCATGGTTTGACATCGAGCCAGAAGTAGGTAATTTTTTTTTTATTTCCTACCTACTAAAACACGGTGAGGGGTGAAACCCATCAGAGTTCAGCATGAGCTAATGAACCAAAATATAACAAAAGTAAGCATAAATTAAAATAGCTATGGTACATTAGTATGATTAAAGATAAATCTCTAAAATTTCAATAAAAAGTGTAAGAAACCACGAAATTATATAATAATGATTACGCGGGCTCGTGAATTTAATCAGATTTCATATATTTCGTTTCCCCAATTTTATAATTACTTTAATTAAACATTACAAAAAAAACCCTCAGAAACCGGTTAGATTTTATTACTATCACTCTTTGGATTCGTCTTCGTCATTGGCTACCACAATTTTCCAAATAAGAACTTTTTCGTTATATTCTTTATCTTTTTCTTCATTCTCAATTGCAGCTTTGTAGTGAAAGGATTCGTTATTTTCATCCAAATCATTCATTAAAGGTGGATTAATGGAAGCTCTCCTCAAAGTATGAACGTCCGAAGACTTATGCCCGTACTTATTTCGATCGGCAACCATTTGCTCTCTTTCCATTTCCTTGGCTTTCTCGTACATAATTTGAGTTTCTGTTTTTCTCCTTCTTCTGCTGTGCCTATTAAAAATTCTTGGTCGATTCAAAGGATCTTTCGGTATAGGATCTTTAATGTTATCTACAAAAACTGAAGAAATGTTATTTAAAAAATCATTTGGACTCATTTCATATGGGTTCATTTTTTCATAAGTTTTCATTCTAATATATTGATAAATTTTTTCATCAAGGGCAGCTCTGCGTGGATTCGTTTCATGTCTTCTGGCTTCTGTCACTGGCTGTTTTCTTTCTGTAAAACCACCTTTTGACGCAGTTCTTTTACCGAGCTTTCTACCGTATCCAGTATTCAACTTCTTTTCACTTCCTCTCTGGACTATAATCGTTCTACCTTTATCTGTTCCACAAAAAGGTATTGAATTTTCCTCATTACACGCTGCTTGTAAATTTCTAGGTATTTTGAACACTGAATGATTCACAACGACGTACTCACTGTCTGAATCAAGATCGGAATCGCTGACAGATGTTTGAGAAAAACAACGAGACAACCAGCATTTTGAAGAAGACTTGCGGCTTCGGCCAGCAGATTTATCAGACTGGTTAATATTGCTCTCTGAGTTCATACTTAGTCATTTATAATCATTAATAAATGATGTCTTCATAAAGGTATCATTTTTTATTTTTATTTTTTTGTGGGCACCTGCATCTAAAAGAAACTCCAATAAAAGCAGTTTTATTGTATTCATGGTAATAATTCTTAATCCTTCGATATCATCTTCAATTCTACATTAATACTAATGTGTCTATAACCTAAATTAGTGATAACAGCTGGACTATGCACTGGTGAAGTAAACATTTTTAGATACTATTGTATAAAATATTGATCCTATTCAATGAAAGTTAACAATAAAAATAAAACAGAAATCAAAGAGTGTGTCTACACAGTTACAAATTGTTTTTTTAAATAATTATACTTTCTGTCGAATCTTTTAATTTCAAAAGTTATTATAAAAAAGTCCTTGAACTAAGGATACTAATTAATGATTTAGGTTTAACTTCGATTACGGAAAAAAGAATGTATTATAAACCCGTAGTTAGACATACTAGATTTACCTCATTGGTCCACCACAAAATAGGTGATCTGGTATAGTTATCTAATCAGCATCCACAAGTGAAAAAATATATTATTGATTTCCCAATAAAAATGCCCAACAGCGCCGGCTGAAGCCCATGTCGCGCCCGTGTGCAATCGTGACCCAGGCGCCCTCAGTAGGCACGCGATTATAATTGAAAATTTACATTTATATAGGTGTTACAAAAAAACGGCAAATGCCTCAAGGAGGGTAATGTGCCTATGAAACTAAACAAATTTTGCTGTAGGATCAACATGAAATCTTTGTGACCTTGAGACACGGCCCCGTGTGCCCCGCACATAAGGTAAAGCCGGCCCTGATACCCAAGCCAAGGAATTCCAATAATTTCCATTTTTTTAATATCAGTAATGCACTTAAAAGGACAGCCTACAATTCTTAACCTATATCGATCAGTGATTTTCTACATAAAAAAGCTATGGAATCACTTATGAGCGTAGGATTCAAATGATTTTTACATAGATCGAAAACAATCGATGTTGTCCTTTTGGATAAAGGTGTTTTTGTGTATTTAGAACAAAATTTAATTTACAATTGTCTTAAAATAATAATGGAATTACGATATTATTCTCCTATAGTAATATGTTCGTTGTAGCCACACATGCAATATCTCAAGTCTCCTTACTGTGTTATATCCTTCCTCCACAGCAGTCTTTTATTCCAGAGCTCATGTATGTATCATCTTAGTTGGCGATAATTTCAACGGCGATGTTGTAAGCACATGAGCCGACAATCGAATCCAAGGAAGCAGATATCTACCAGTGAATTAAGGTAGTTACTGGTACTGGTGCATTAGCCGGTCTGCAGTTTATTGTTATCCCACATTGTTCATAACCTTACATACATTCTAATTCATTTTTTTTTTTTACATAGATCGAATTGAAATTGAAATATACAAAATGTAAGAATAAAATCGCTCCTCTAGCCACAATCCTCTTCTTATATAAATCTTTTTCCTACCCTCTATCCTTGTCAAAATCCATTTGATTACCTTTTTCACATAATTTCGTCGTTCTGAACTTCAGGAACTATTCCACACCTTCTTTTAAAGACAGCTATTACAAAAGTGTTATTTTTTTCATTTTAAATAGACAATGAAAAGTACACACAATTAAATTTAACAACGGATTCAGAAATTGAAATAGAGAATACAAAAATTAGCAAAAAAAACATAGAGAAGCAATTAGTTGACTGGAACTTCTAATGTAAGGATAGCTAAAGTTGGGGGTGCAGCCAATTAAAACACGATAATAAGCGCATACTTATTTATTGTGTGCCGACGTTTCGACCTACAATGTAGGCCATCTTCAGGGCTATGAGAGAGAAACAAACAGAACAAAAATATATAAAAAAACGTTGCAGTAATAAGAATATAGTGACAAGTAATGTAGAAAATTAAAATAGTGAATAGATATGATAATTAAAGATAACGAATATTAAAATAGTTACAGAATATAATAAAACTAAACTATCTTAAAAATTAAGATGAGTGGTAAGAAGAGGTTATAGGAGATAGGTTTCATGCAGACCAACTAATACACAAGTATCCTTAAAAATAGATTGCTATTGAATATAACACCATTCCTATTGATGTAGTCTTGTATTATTATTTCTGTTCAACTGAACAGATTCATTTGACTGGCAAACAGAATGGAACACATACACTTCCCCACCCACCTGAATGGCTGTAAACAACTTTTAAGTAGGTGTTCAATACCTCTGTCACTTTCAATCCTTAACCCCATTATCAGCCCAGAAGAACACCTGCAATGTGGGTGGAAACGTTGACTTTCAAATAAATATTACTTACTTATTTAAGAGAATTTTTTCTTACCTCCACTGGGACCATTTTATTCCTCTTAGGTATCTATCTATATGTATATAAATTGAAATCTTGGTTATTTTTTTTACACAAATAATAAGACAATGACTGTTTCATCAATGAAAATATAAAATCAACATACCGTAATTAGGACTTTTATTTTTCAAAGTCAATTTTCCAGTCTAATAGAGCAGCGGTTCCCAACCTTTTTTGTTATGCGGACCACCAAATTTGGAAGGGAAACTTTGAGGATCACTAACTAAATATAAATATACAATAAATACACAACACAAGTAGATGTGGAGGGAGAACACCTCAAATCTTACTAATATTATAAATGTGAGTTTGTCTCTCTTTCACGCAAAAAACTACAGAACGGATTTGGATGAAACTTTACAGTAATATAGTTTATACATCAGAATAACACATAGGCTATAGCAAGCGCGAATTTATAGGGGGGGCCCACTGGTGCACGTGCCCCCCCTGCATTTTTTTAGGCACTGTGGAGAATCCATTATAGTACATAATTAAAGGTATTATAACTGCAAATGTTTGTTACTCATTCATGCAAAAACTACTGAACGGATTTTGATTAAACTTATTGAGTAAAATAGGTTATACATCATAGGCTACAGCAAGGGTAGATTTATGTGGGGGTACGGGGGGCATGTGCTCCCTCTTTATAGTACATAATTAAAGGCAAATCAGAAACTTAGACTTTTGAAATTTGTAGATAGGTTCTTTGTGTAGTTTAAGAAAGAAATTTGGATAATTCCACCCCGAGGGTTTCCCCTTCAATATAATAGGGGTTCAAAGGTTGTATAGAATCCGTCAGTTTTGAAGTTAGACATCTGAAAATTTGGATGTATGATAACTTATATTTTTAAAAAATAATTAAATTATTTATTTAAAATGATCTTTCACGAAATTTTATGTGGCAGACCAAATTCCAAGCGAGCAAAGCCGCGGGCATAAGCTAGTATTCAATAAAACAAAAATATTACAAACTTATTTTAATTAGCAGAATTCCTTCAACATATATTTACATTGGTTGTATAAATACTTCTTTAATGTATTTATATGATACAGAAACATTACAGCAAAAATTTTATAAATATTTACTCATACAATAATTATAAGTTAAAAAATATTCAATAAGCTTGAAATTGAAGACTGAAGTCTTCATAAGTAAATAACATTGAAAAGTAAAGTCTTCCATTTTATTAACAATATCCACCTCGAAGAGCTAACACCAAATGAAGAACTGAGCCACCTTGGACTTTGTAGTCTTGTGCAGTTTTTTCATCATTCCTATTAACAATAAGAAACCTTCTTTTAAATTGTAGTTTATTTTTATATTCTAAAAAATTAACAAAAGTCATAAAACTATTTGTTATTAAATTGCAAATAAACTTATTTTAGCAAACTTGGATCCTGATTCTTTAATTGCATAAGTAGAAATTGGTTTACAGTAAAATACAATAGAACTATAATAATAAATAAAAGAAAATACAATTAAGAATCAATGTCAAAGCAAAGAAAGATTAAATCACAAAGCCCATAGAACAGTGGAAGGTTCATAAGATATGAAAGTTAGCAGCGAAAAAAGTGAGTAATCCCTGGAAAATTCAAACGGGCCCTCTTGAGGGGAGTCGATAATGATGGGACTTGTTCTCATTGTGAAAAATATTCAATGAAAAAGAAAAAACAAACTAAAATTGTAAGATTTAGGGATGAACAGGTTCAGATGCTGGAGGGCATAAGAACAAAAATTGATGGTGTTCCGGTAGAAATAAAAGATACAATATGGATATAGTAGTACTTACTGAGACCGAAAAAGAAAATATTTTTGAGAAGATCATGGAAACTACAAACATTTCGTCGCTGTCAAAACAATACCGCCTAAGTAACATTTGGACGATTTTACAGTAGAGAACAAAAAACGTGCTGACTGTAGACTTGGCAATTAATAATCTACTAGCTTATGCCCGCGGCTTCGCTCGCGTGGAATTTGGTCTGCCACACAATGTTTCGTGAAAGATCATTTTAAATAAATAATTTAATTATTTTTTAAAAACATAAGTTACTTCCAAAATTTCAGATGTCTAACTTCAAAACTGATGGATTCTATACAACCTTTGAACCCCAATTATATTAAAGGAAAAACCCTTGGGGTGAAAATATCCAAATTTCTTTCTTAACCTATTCAAAGGACCTATCTACAAATTTCAAGATGCTAAGTTCCAGATTTGTCTTTAATTATGTACTATGACAGGGAGGGGGCACATGCCCCCACATAAATCTGCCCTTGCTGTAGCCTATGATGTATAACCTATTTTACTCAATAAGTTCCATCCTAATCCGTTCAGTAGTTTTTGTGTGATTGAGTAACAATCATTCGCATTTATAATATTAGTAGGATATCAAAACAATGTTTCACTCATATATATATATATATATATATAGATAAATATAGCCTATCTACAACTATTGGTGAAAATGAGTTAGGAACGGTAATGGACGTATTAAGGTCAGCAACATGGCAGAGTATGATTTTTTGATACTTCTCTTCAATCTTTTTAGTATTAGTTCCAAAATTGTATAGATAGAAAATAGATTATAAATTGCCAAGTCTACAGTCGGTGCGTTTTTTGTTCTCTCCTGTAAAATCGCCCAAATGGTACTTAGGCTGTATTGTTTTGACAGCGACGATATATTTGTAGTCTCCATGATCTTCTCAAAAATATTTTCTTTATTGCTCCATATATATATTCGCAAATTAATCTCTACCTTCACCATCCCTAATTCGCAGATGATAGTCATTAAATTATGGGACAAAGAGGACATGTAATAAAACCGAAGTCTTAATATATTTTTCTAATAGGTCATATTATTTGAAGATGAATTTCGAAAAAAATCAGAATACTGGGATACTTAAGAAGAAAGGCCTATAGAAGACAAAAGTTTAACAATTAAAAATGCTATAAAAGAAATGCAGAAGGAAGGACTATTGCTGTGCTGAACTCAGTGCGCTTTAGAGTAAAAACAATATAAAAATACAACAACAAAAATTTTCTATGCTATTGTAATGCCTGGATATCTAACTGTGAAGCATGGAAATTGGGATAGAGAAGTAAAGATAAACTACTGATCTATGAGGTAAATTTTAGGAGAAGAGCGATAAGATATAAGATACCCAGTCATAGGGGTGATAAGATAGTCATAGTGGCATAAGACACTCAGTCATAGGCATGATAAGATACCCAATAAAGTAATGTGAGAGATAAGGGATGGTCAAAATATCACAATCAAGTGATAAGAGTAGTTTAGACACCTAAATAGTTCAAAAGATGGATTTATCCTCAAAACGACCCTGTACTGGTGAAGAAGAATTTTTTTAATGACTAAGTACTTTATTTATTTATACATAATGGGCATTTATTTTTCAAGACAATGCTTACCCATTTCTATAAATTAGTGTAAGATAGGAGGTACAGGAATTATTGCTCACTGATTTCGTAAGCGAATTCAATCCTAGATCATGGAATTAGATCAGTCTAGAATTTCTTTTTCAGGAAAACAAATAATAGTCAAACTTTTTTTTTGGTTCAATAAATAATAAATATTTTCCCATATTATACTAGAAAATAGAGCAAGTTTTATAAGTTTAAACAAGCATTTCGAAGTGTAGATGAAATATGTTTGTTAAAACGTTCATTTCTAGATGAAATTATTTCTGAAGTATACATACTTCCCATAATAACTTCTCTCTTCCATACTAAAGCTCATGATAACATGTATTTCTGGAAAATATTAAAAGGAAAACTAATGAAAAGTTAAAACTTGTAATGACTCAACATGACAACCAAATTTTTATACAAAGGAGATGACTTGATTGAAGGCATATTTAAACAAACACGATGAGAGCAAATTAACGAAAAGTGAGTACATTGATACTTACTATGTTGTAAACATGACAATTGCTAATTCAAAAAGAAAGATTGTCAAAAATGATAACATAACCTTCACTGTCCTATTTTCTATCCATTCAGTATTGGTTTCTCTAGTAATTCAAAGAGGGAAGAAATTAAATTAAATGAGGACAATTGATCATATAAAATGATACAACAGTTCGATTAAACAGCTTCTATATAGTTTCAAAATTAATTTATCAAAGGAATTTGTTATCAGTAACCTGCCTGTTGTTAAATAATGCAACAATAAGACTTCACAAAGCTTATGAAATCAGTTGAATTGCAGTTTAATAAGACAATCAGCAGTCTGCAGAGCATATTGATCTTCAGCTCCTTTAAATAATTAGGACTAGGGAATGATCCGAATTTAAACTCGTTGAATAAGTTAGAAATTACTAATTGATTATACAGTTTGTACAGGATCATATGATGATTTAGATAAGTAAAATAATACTATTAAGTAACAAAATTAGTTATCAACTTACATTTGTTTGCCTGAAAAAATGAGTCTCTGTTGTTGAGGTGGAATACCTTCTTTTTCTTCTACTCTTTCCTTAATTCTTTCAACTTTATCTGTTGGTTCGATATCTATTTCAATCTAAGAATGATTAGATAAATTGATTAGCACATAAAAAAGCCAATAGTTCAAATAAATAATTTAAGCAGCTAACTTACCTCTTTGCCGGTAAGGGTCTGCGAAAAACGATAAAATTAAAATATAGTATTGATATAGAAATAAAATTAAACATATTATGTTTCTTGAAAAATGGAAAATGTGAATACTTACCTTCACTTTAATGAGCATCGTTAAGTTTTGTAAACAACGTCTACCCAATAAATTCCGTTATATCAGGTTAACAATTTGATGTGTAGAGGTTATCATCGAAGCCAATCATGTATCGATATTTAAGGAGCTGAAGTAATAATCAAAATGTTTTTTGAACAAAAAATAAAGAAAACTAAAATTTAAAAATAAGATCATGTATTAGTGATTTTTATAAATTATGAATATGTAAACAATCACTGACGTTTACCCAGGTAATAAAACTAACAACATTATGTTACCTGTTAATATTCGTCAAAATAATCTTTTTTTTCCTTTTATTTCCCACCATAGCGCTTTATACTAATAACTGATGGAATTATTGTAGTTAGTATTTTTGCTATTTGTGTATTATTTTTGTCTATTTGCCCACGTTCGTCTGATGGTAAGATACAATTTAAGTTGGTACATTCCATAATATTTCATAAAGTTTCACAGATAAGAAATTTAAGAACAATATGTACTTTGAAATTGCTGGTTGATTATAAATTTATTTTATTCAGTTAAAAAACAAATATAATTATTCGTTACTGCAAGCATTTCTTATTTTATTTAAACTTAATGTTGAATTAGCCATGACAACTAAGAGTTAATGCCTTGTCTTTTGGGCTTACAAATTACATGTAAATATAACACAGTTGCTATTTATTAAAACTTTTAGTCCTGTTCTGGCCACAACTATAGGGTTATGTTTAGTTAATTTTATTTTTAATATGAAAACAGATAAATGATATATTAAAATTGTCATCAAAGGAGGTTTTTGATTTTGAATTATATTACAAATATGTTTTACAGCTTAAACATTTAATTATTTATTATACCTGGCATGGTTGGGATGAAGAATGACTTACAGTATTTTGAATCAAAGATTTCAATTGCAGAGATAAAAATAACAGTCTGTTTAGATTAAAGATATAAAATCATCTTTTTTATTGAAGGTTTAAAAACAAACATGTAAATAATCAATCTTATTAAGAACTGTCATTATTAATGACCTCTAATTTTTTTTTATCTCTATCAGCTCTGAAATCCAGATCAATCAGTTCATATCACATCAGTAGGAAGTATAATATTCTGTGAAAGTAAATATTTATTCATTAAATTGAATAATGACTTGATAAGACGTGGATAAAAACTGGAAATTCATTTAATCTTTTTTATTTCAGCTCATCTGCTATGTTTTGAGACCAAGTGATAGAATTTTAGTATTGTGAAAATGACCCAAGAAACACAATATATGTTTCTGTTTCTAATAGTAATTTTAAATACAGTATTTGCGATTCCTACTATTGACTTAGAAGATAACTGTGGATTGCCCGATGGTCTTAAAACCGAAATTCAAAGCTATCAGCCTATTGTGAACAAAATTATAAAATCTGTTGTATCAGGTCCTCACAAATCGAAAACTTATAATGAATTGGCTGATTTTGTTGACAAGTTTGGTTACAGGATTTCTGGCTCAGATAATCTTGAGAATGCCATTGACTACATGCTTAATAAGTCTATAACTTACAAATTAGATAATGTTCACGGTGAACCTGTTATGATTCCGCACTGGGTTAGGTATGTATTATGAATTATTGTTATTTATCTTTTTCATATTAATGTTTTATTTAAATGCATTATTTCTATAATTTTAAATAATAGGATTATAGTTTCATATACTTTTGATAATATAATTTATTTTATTTTTTATAAAATTAATGTATTTTGTCATTGTATAGTTTGGTTAGTTATAATATATAGTTAGAAAATTAGACTACATAACATATATTATCTGTAATTATATAACTGTCTATTATTATCTTTGGGTTCACTAAGCCTTATTATTATTACTAAATTGTCTCTCCTCTCAGATTCTTCTAGAATTAGATTTCAGAGCCGTAACTAGGTATGGCCACATCCTTGGCGGAACTTCTGTTTGGGCCCCATTCCACTGTTCACAGTAACTACATAATTGCACATCACTTATTATTGTTACTTTTAAGAATCTGAAATAAGAATTATTTTGAGTATTAGGCCATTCATTGAAATGACAATTGAAGTCATTAGCACTTTTTCAAGGTGCTATCATAATTTTAATACCAAGGCAAGTGCTTTGTGCTTCTTAATTTTTTTTACTGGTCCGTAGGTTAGTATCGCTTGGGACTGATATGCCTATGATTCTGGCCGTTTGTTTCTTTTTTGAACAACACAAATATCTGGACACTTATAATAATAATAACAGCTTTTATTGATGCATCCTTTACAGAACAGAAAAAGCCTCTCCCTTGGGAGGTATGAGTCTGTTTAACATATATTTACAAAATTTACTTTTCTTCAATGAATATAGTATTTGCATTACATTATTTACAGTATTTAAAACATTTAACATAATATTATTATAAAAAGTAAGAAATTTTTTGTCAATAATTTAATGAAATGTTTTGTCCATATGTTTATTGTAAGTTCTTTATAACCTTGGTCCATATGTCCCTGTTCCTTGCCACAGCAGCCCAACTGTCTTCTACTCTTTGTATGATCTCATCTTGCCATCTTGTAAATGGTTTTCCTTTCCTTCTCTAGAGGTCTCTTGATATCCATTCTGTTGCAATTTTCGACCATCTTTTCTTATTGAGTGTGGCAACATGTCCGGCCCACCTCCATTTCAGTTGCTGTGCTTCTTTTATCAGGCTTTTAACTTTAATCCTAGCCTGTAAGTTTCTGTTGCTGATGTGGTCTTTTCTTCTGATACCCATCATACTTCTAGAAAATTGTATTTGCGTCCTCTCTAAATTTTTGTAATAGCTTTCTGTTGTTGACCATGTCTGTGGACCATACCGGTACCATTACCGGGTAAACACATGATTCCAATACCTTTACCTTTAATCCTGTAGGTAGTTGACTTTTAAAAATGTGTTTCAACCACCAGTATTTTTTCCATCGCAGGTTAATCCTTTTGTTGATTTCATCTTTTCTGTCTTTAAATGAAATGGATTGTCCTAAATAATTATATTGCTCAACAAAACTGATTTCATGGTTATTAATTTTTATATCTCCTTTCTGTGAATTTGTCATTATTTTTGTTTTGTCGGTATTTATGTTCAACCCCACATGTATACACTGTTCAAGGAGTTCGTTCATCATTTTTTCCGCCTCATTTAATGAATTGGCAAAAATAACTATATCGTCAGCAAATTTAATCATCCCAATAAATTTTTATTTTACTTATATAGAATATTTATTTCAGGAAGCGGAGGGGCTCAGTGATAGACCGTCTAATACTGAAATTTCATTCCAGTAGCTTCGAACATTAGCCCGTACAAACATCTTGACATAATATTTTTATATATTAAGTTAAGCATCATCGTGTAGTATGTTTTTTTATTTCTCATTACAGCATAATACAATACAAAATACATTATCATTTCTCAGGGAAAGGAGTGGCTTAGTGGTAGAACGCTGGCTTGCCCTGCCAAAGAGCATAGGTTCAAATCCCACTGCTTGGCATACTTTTATTTTATCTTTTAGCAGCTAGAGATAGATCCTATGGGATCTAAGAACTTTCTGGGGCTCAACTAGTCTTTCTTAAGTAGGTGCTCTGAATAGGGGTAAAAAAATCTGGCAGCTGAGCGTGGTCTTGGACAAATCACCTCCCTACACAATCGTTGCCCAAGAAACATTACATTCTCTACCATATACTGACATCAAGTCCCTTCATGGGTTGTAGTAGTTCAGATTTTTTATATTGAATATATTTAAACAAATATTTTGGGGGTTATCGTATGATTTTGTGTCCTGTCTTTGTCCAGTAGTTGTAATATTCTACACATTTGTGGGCATGATCATGTAGACTGATCCAGCAAATGCTTTATAGCCATTTGCCACAATACTGAATAGCCTAGCATTTTGGAGTCAACATTTATCCGTAACCTGATTCTTTTGAAGAATATGTCTTATAGAGGCTCTTATTGCAATTAAATGACCCTCTCAGTAGTCTCGTAAGAATGTAGGAACAAAGGGAATTATGTGAAATAAACAGCCACTGTATGGTGGTAAGCAAGTTGGATTGGGGATGGCAGATATATTCAACATTTTTTAGGGGAATACACTATTTGTTTTTCCATATATTCACATTATGGTATACTTATAGTTTCTTATTACTAATGCCACTAACAGTCTGCTTTTTTAAATTACCATAATTGCTTTTTTTAGGGGCCATGAAGAGGCAACTTTGCTAAGTCCTCGAGTAAGTAACTTGAATATATTAGGTTTAGGCGGTAGTATTGCCACTCCTCCAGAAGGAATAACTGCTCCAGTTCTGGTTGTTGAAAGTTTTGATGAACTAAAAAATAAATCAAGTGAGGTATGCTCATATGAATATTTTTACAACTTTTCCTTGTTTTTAAAAATAAATTGTATGTTTTAATGTTGTAAATAATTATATTATTTTCAGGCTAATGGAAAAATAGTAGTATTTGTCGAAGAATGGGTAAACTATGGCGTGACGGTTCGTTACCGTGACTATGCTGCTGTGGAAGGGGCAAAAGTTGGAGCCGTAGCAACTCTGATAAGATCAGTGACACCATTTTCTATAAATAGTCCTCATACTGGCTGGCAAGATTACTCAGATGATGTCCCGAAAATTCCCACTGCTGCTTTGACTGTTGAAGATGCTTATATGTTACTTAGGATGTACAGAAGAGGTGAATATGTGATTACATTTCACATGAAATGAATACTGCACTCAAATAATATCTAAAGAATTTCATATTCAAGGAATTTGACTTATTTTTATTTCTTATAAAGGCAAGCAGTGCATATGAATTCAAGTAGTCTATGGTGTATAGCTATAGGTTTAACTTTGGGTTGGAACTCTTTTCTTGAAATTAGGATATAATATGTTGTTAGATGTTGCTCATATATCTATATTTAGGAATCCTTTCAAGTTCCAAAGGAAAATATTTCATAATTTAAATATTTTAAAGGAGCAGGAGTTGCTCAATGGTAGAGTGTTGAGTTGCCGTCCCAAAGATCCTTGATTCAAATCCAGCTGCTGTTAGATTTTATTTAATCTATTGGAAGCCAGGGATGGATTGTTTGGAATCTGGGATCCTCCTGGGGCTCACCCAACCACTAAAAAGTGGTTACCCAAAATAGAGGAAAACATCTGGCGGTTGAGGGCGATCTAGGACAAATCAAGTCCCTGCAAAACTGTTTTCAAAGGGCAGTACAGTCTCCACCACATACTAAATCCTTCATGGGTTGTTGTGGTACAGTTTATTTTATTTTTTAATTTAATATTGTATTTTCAGTGATCTTCTTGAAATTTTTTCTGGTTTTAAGTTTTCAATTACAGTTGGATTTTAATAATGTGATTCTATTTCTGAAAATGATTTTTGGATTAAAGGCATTCTTGAAAAATTTTAAAATATTATATTATAAATATTTTTGAAAAATATTAAAATATTACTTAAAATATACATTTCTCTTTCAATATTTGCTGTGTTTTAAGTAAATAATAATAATATAAATAATAACCAATTTTGTATAGGGTAAAAATTAAAATTATACTGTAATCTTGAAATATTTCTTCTTATAGGTGATAATATTGTTATAAAATTAAAAATGGAAGCTAAAAACATGCCACCAGTACAATCTAGAAATACAATTTCTGAAATAGAAGGAGAGAAGATTAAAGACAAGGCTGTTATAGTTTCTGGCCATTTAGACAGTTGGGATGTTGGCAATGGTGCAATGGATGATGGTGGTGGTGCCTTCATTTCATGGTACAGTTTAGTTCTCCTTAGGAGCCTGAATCTTCGACCAAGAAGAACTATCAGGTATGCAAAACCCTATTATTTTTTTGTAGTTTTGTATTGTTATTTTTTCATTATGGAATTTAAGAACATGTTTTCTTATTTATTTAAGAATTGTCATTTCACTTAGAACAGCTCATTATTCTTACAGTTATATGCTGTATCGAAGGATTGATAAAAGTATGTTTTTAAAATAGTCCAACAATTTCAATTGATCGTATACTATGCTTCCTTGATTTAGATAATAAGTACTTGTATCTCCTGAAAGAGGATCATCCAAGTTTTAATTGATAAGGAATTGGGCCATTGAAATATGGAGAACAGTAAAATGATTGATGAAATAATGTTAACTTTATTTCATTAGACTTTCTTGGAGCAGAGAATTAAATTAAGGCTTCCATTAGTGCTGAATATAATTTATTAAAATGCTCACAATACCAGTTCTTTCAGAATTTTATAAACATTTTTTAAAAATTTTAATGAGAAAAAACATAATGTGGGATTTAGGGATTTTGATGTGGTAACGTGGTTGAGGGTATTAGCTGTAAAATTTGGAAAAAGGGAGTTGGATCGGCATTTTAGGAGGAAAATACGTTGTTCTAAGTGATGAGCAAAATGTTTGTGCAGGGAGCATAGATGGTTGATGTGGGATTTTAGGTTTGGAAATGAAGATTTGATTGAGGAGAAGGATAAATAAGGAGGGGGAGTGGTAGAGGTTCCATCATGGCTAGGTAAGTTAGGGCAATTAGAAGTAATATAAGGATAGAGACATATGCATAGACATATGCATCAATTGAAACACCAAATAAGTATTCACTTTTTGCTGTTTCAATTTACTGCACCCCAACTATCTCTATCCGTACATTAGAAGTTCCAGTCAACTAATTTCTTCTCTAGAAGTAATATAGTTAGCAGAGACAATAGAGCGGCGAAGTTGTGAGGAAGCAGATGTTTGAAGATATCTTGAAGAAGAGAAAGTAGAAGAGCGATGTTATGGAGAGAGCGACAAAGTTGATGGCTGGAAGAAGAGTAACCAGAAGGGTGAAGTTGTGGTGAAGAGGTAGAACACTGGGAAGCAGGAATATTTCAATTTTGAATTCTAGTACTGTGACGTAAAGATATAGAGAAGTTCTGTTGTAGGCACCGTTTATTGTGGTTCATGTTATTCATGTTAGAGAGGAAAATAGTTGAGGATGATATAATGGAGAATGGAGATAGATTGGGGTGCAGTCAAGAAAACACCAAATAAGTCAAGACTTATTTATATTTGTGCCGGCGTCTTATTTATATTTGATCATGTTACCACATCAAAATCCCTAAATCCCCCATTATGTTTTTTCTCTTTATAAAAAAATATTGTTTTTAAGTCTCACTATGTTTTTCTTAACCCTTTCAATGCGGAGGTACAGATGAGGTTTTTCATCTTCCTCGGAATTCTTTTTTTTTTTACATTTCAGTTTTATTTATACTAATATTTATTGCTGATACGTTAATATTAAATTAAAACATAAAGATATGCGCAAAATAGAAATTTTATTTTTGCTTTAAATGATGCTCTCCGACCAGGTAAAAGCAGTAGCTAGAAAGAGACAAATACTTTCGGTGGTGAAACCCCAACTGAGGGTCAGACAAAAGGTTTGAAAGCAAATACTATGGTTGTTGGCCCCGCTACGTTGGTTTGAAGGAAAAAAGACGGGTGTTTTAAGTAATGCTCTCCGAGCGGTGCTGAAGCCCACTTGCTTTATATAAAGCTCTGTGCATTGTAAGGGTTAACCTAATTGGTGGAAAACAATCTCAAAATTACAAATTGTACTTAATTTACATATATTTTTTTTTTCTCTTTATATTTCCATCCACACCTGTCAAATACAAATTGACAATCAGCAGATTGGCTCACTGAAGAAAAAAAATACAAAATGACATGGAAGGCATGACGAAGAACAGTACCCAGCGGCACCTCTCCATTGGCTTTCTTTTATTTCCTACTGTAATAGATCCCTCATCCACGTCCTTTTTAGTCTCCTCCTAGTGTTCTCAGGCAGGAGAGTCGTGGCCATTTGTTGTATCAATGGGTTTGGGTGTCCGTATAGTTTTTCTTGAAAGCGTTTGTAGTATGTTTGTATGTGTTCGTCAACCGTAATTTATATTTGAATTTAAAAATTTCTTCAGTAATGTTACAAACTTACACTACAGCCTATTATTTATTTTCCCTTGTTTTCCATTGAATAAAAAAAAAAAAACAATGGATAAAAGTCTTGAAATTTATTAATTTTTCTGCCCCAATTAAGCAGTGAACTTAAACATTTATAGAAACACACATTTTTGGAATGATTTTACAAGATTTGCCAATCCAGTCAGTGATTTTTTAATTATTATTCTGTTATTTTGCATTATCTTTATTTATTTCTAAACTGATATCTTTATCAATTGTTATCAGAGCCTCATCAATTTTTTCTATATTATATTTTCACTTTCAAGGAGAGTTTTATTTTTCGTATTTTATGTTCCATTTCTGAATATTGCATATTCTAATAATGTCATTATTCAATATAAATTACAGGGCTATTCTTTGGACTGGAGAAGAACCAGGACTAGTTGGTGCTGTCAAATATTCCAAAGTCCACAATAAAGATGATTTTGTTCTTTTAATGGAATCAGATGAAGGAACTTTCACTCCTGAAGGCATTACTTTTTCTGGATCTAAGCAAGCTAATTGCATTATGAAAGAAATCCTGAGGTAATTCTTGAAGCGAAATTTATAATGAAACTTAAATTTATGTTTTGCATTGAATTTATTTCAGGGAGGATCTACTTAGGGGAAAGATATATAAGTCATTGTGTGCCTGCTGACTCGGAGCTGCCATAATCCATGGTTCTAGACCCACCTGCTACTGCACCATGGTAACCATGGTTCGCGGAAATGCCAGGTTGGGTGCCCCCCTCCAGGCCATCAGTGCTCCTGCAATTAATTAATGTCTGTAAGAAAACCACACCAAACAGCCATATATATATATATATATATATATATATATATATATATATATATATATATATATATATATATATATAAACGTAAAATGTAATATTAAACAACATTGTTAATGGTTTTTAATGTTAGCATTATCAAGTAGTCCATAAAATACGTCCCATTAGTGATCAGAGAACACCAAATCATTCCTATCTTTTTTCAAAGGAGTACACATTTATCCCAGTGAAAAATTTGTCAAAATTCTAGAATCAAAATGAATCAAAATATTCGATCAAATCATCTTCACTCTGTTTTGGAAACTTATTCCTTGTTTTCTCGATTAACTATATGGTATACCTGTAATTAATATTGTACAGATTAATTTGTTCTTTATCTATTTAATGCCACTTTATGCTACTATTGCTAATCGAACGATGCTATAGTGGGAACCCTAAATTTTTACTGTGCAGGTTTAATTAGAATAGGGATTTTTAATGAGTACCTGACATTGTACAGGCTCGGAACCCACGGTTTTACATCTCTTCCGAAGGATGGAATAATCATGAATTTTTTACTCACTTTATACAGATTTTAGCTTGACTAGGGACTGATCTCTTGTAATTTCGATTATCAAGCCTAGTTAGATTTACAAGATTGAATTAATTCAATTGCTCAACAAAATATTTAATTTATCCTTTATATAATCTGAAATCCTTCATAAAATTCTTACAGCTCTTTAATATGCAAAATGAGTCGGTGAAAGTATATTGTGCGTTAGTTAGAATAGTATATTTATTCTTTGTATCTTATCAATGCTTCTTCCTATTTTAGTTTTTGGATGTGTCAAGTTGTTAGCTATAGATTTCAATTAATATCTTTAAAATAGTTTAAAAAATAGTTATGAATTTGTTATTACTTTTGTATATATTAATTTTTTTCTCCTTTTGAATAGTCTATTGTCTCCAATCAATGCTACTAAATTGGAATTATCCAATGATGTTGGTTCAGATATATCAATATGGAGTAATCAAGGTGTGCCGCTGGCTTCGTTATTTAATAAGAATGAAAGATATTTCTGGTTCCATCATAGCAACGGAGACACGATGGACGTGGAGGATTCTGATGTCCTCGATAAATGTTTGGCAGTTTGGGCTTCTGTAGCATATGTTGTTGCAGATTTATCTGTTAATCTGTCCCGTTTAAAGTAAAAGTTAGCCATTTTTATTTTTATGACTAAAATACTTGTTTTTTTTAAAATTTATTTATTGATATTTACAACTGTAACAATACTTGTAAATTAAAATTATTAGCATAGAATCTCATTTCTTAGCTCAACGAATATTGTGCAAAGAAATGTTCTTTGTTGTTTATAACATTGGATTGTGAGCTGTGTAAATTATGGTTCATTATTTTATAGTAGTGGTGTAGGATTTCTCCATACTCTGTAATGCATGCACATCTATTGGAGAAAATTTAATGAATATTCAAAAGTAACTTGGATGGAGGAGTTATTCTTCAGAGTAATTTGGTGTTAGATCTTTAAATCACCAATTAATAAGGTTATGTATTTAGTTATCTATTTACAGATTTTTGTTATCAAAGTATGTTCAGATAGACCAATAAATTGAGGAAAAGTTTTATTAACCTTATGTTTTTTAAAATGAAGTTAAGGATAATATCAAATGCAATCCTGTTTATTGAAAGGTTAAAATATAAACATTTTTTTTTATCTTGTTTTTATTTAAATAAGTTTTTATTTAATTCTTGAAAATAGTAATTGAAATATATAACAAAATATTTCTGAATGTGGTGTGGAACCACAAACTCAAGGAGTGGAGCTTGAAATTGGACCATAGTATTCTTGATTCTAATGTCCCCCGAAGAAAATATTTCATATGGCCAAAGCTTAATCATGGATATGATAAGTGAATGTCTTCCCCTTGAAGAACTAGGAAATGGAAGAATCATGAGAGGATGATAGGGAAGATATGTATTAAGAAAGAGAACTTCTATTTGCTTGGGGACAGGATTTAAACTTGGGTTTTGAAGAATTTAGAGGCCAAATGCAATGTTCAGTTATGCAATTGATTTAGAAGACTCTTAAAGTTCATTTATAAATTTTCTATTTATGTTATAATAGAAATTATAACAATTAAAGCAGTGCTATTATTATATATTGAATTGAAATATATCTTTATTAATCCTATTACTAATGTTTATTTAGATAATGTAATAAGTAAAATTAATTAGATAAATACAAAGTAAATTTAATGCTCTTATCACACTACATTTTGCAATTATTTAATAATTAAATGTAATTCTGGCATAATTACAAATAATAAGCTGGTAAGAACAAAATTATCTTTTGAAAATTTGGCTGAAAGCTGATCGAAATTTTCTGGAGAAAATGTACAACTTGGGTGTTAATTTTAAGACTTTATTTGTTACTGAAGCTAAATATAGTCTAAAAAACTAATTAAGTTGTAGTAAAAAAACAATTGGTATAGTAAGAGGAAATCTAAGTTTTTACCTTCTGTGTCTTTTATGTCTTTATTTTCTGTCTTAGACCAATGATTTTCTGTTATTACATTTTTAAAAATGATAATAAGAGAATTTGATGATCATTTCAATATAAATATTTTTAAATTTTGAATTAGACTCTAGTATAGGAATTGTTATTAGGTAATTGAATATTTTGCTCTTCTTTTATAAAAATTCAAAAAAGTGGAAACACTTGCTTTTTTTGTTTAATGTTGAGCATATAAAACGTAAGCAATTATAAATTAAATAAAAGTTTCCAAATATCTAGGACGGATAATCCAATAAGATGGCTTATAAAAATCTGAAATAATAGAAAGGCTGTATAAAATGAGGAGAGCCTATGATATTACAAAATACTTAGAGAAGACTTTTAAAGTTAGAAGTACCTATCCAAAAATGCAAAAATAAGGATATACAAAACAGTAGTAAAGCCAGAATGCCATTAAACTATAATTTATATTAGAATCGAAAATGGAAGGATTCAAAGGCAGAATATCAAAAAATAAAATAAAAAAATAGGTCGGGTGGTCTGTCGTGGTATGTTGGATCGTAGTCCTTAGATGAAACTTTTATTTCTCACGTAGAAACAAATGTTTAAGATTTAAATATGAAAATGTTTTATCAGAATTTCAATATAGGTACACCTTGGTGATACTGTCCCATGTTCATCATATTTTTATTATCTCTAAATCCCTTGGAAACATGTAACAAATAATATTATAACATCTCTGATTATTAAATTATTCAAATATTTTAATTCTCTTGTTTTAATTCTATTATTCAAATATTAAATAATCCAATCTATTTTACAAAATATGAACAGATTCTAGTTCAAGTGCAAGAAAATGGTCCGGGTAGAGGTCAATAACAAAAAAAGGTAAATTTTCTTTCACATATATAATCAAGGTAAACTATTTTCATTCAAGAGTCTAGTTTAAATTGAGTTTCAATGGTTATTTGTATTTACATACTTTTATTATTTCAATTTCATTATCCCTAAAATATCAAAACATAAATTAATGCTCAAAACGACTTTTTGACTTTTAATAATAATATACAAAAAGACTTTCTATATCTTAATATAAACTCATGTTGATGTTATTTTAATATTTCCAAGGTACTCCAGAATTTCATCAATAACAATTATTGAGAATTGATAATCAAAGATGCTTTTTATTAATCTTATTTTAGATGAGAATTATAAACCGTGAGATGGATTATGTACTTTGTCTTATCCAACATTCAATTGAAAATCTTTTGTTTTGTTGTTTACAATTTAGTAATGACAAACAATGATTAATTTAGTTATTTATTTATATATTTTTTTGTGGGCTCTTAACAATCAAGTGTATTGCTGGAAAGTGGGTACTTATATGATTGAAGTGTTTGTATGTATTAGAAGTGTTTTTTTTTAGCATTCAAAAATTCATATTGGGTTATTAAAAAGATAAATAAATAAAGTTTAAAAATTTGTAACACTGTTGCTATTCTTATTACTTGGGTTCTTTTCATTATGAGTAATTTCTCAACGAAAATTAGCTGGCCACTATCTGCTTGTCAACTACTATAATATTATTCAGAGTGTAAAGCAAATATCATAGCATATCATCCGTTGCGCTACAGACTGATGTGGTCCTTGGCCTCTTTAATAAGTCTTTGTCAGGTGTCTCGATCCTGTTGTAGAGTTTTAGTACTAGTTGTCGGGTATCCGTGGCAACAGCCTCCTCCAATCTAAGCCAAGGTCTTCTTCATCTTCCCCTCATTCAATGGGGGTCTCCGATCCATAGGTTAGGACTAATAAGAGTGTTGTACAAAAGAGGCACTTGGTACGGCGGGTGAGGTTGGATATTCTAAGGTCTGAGGCCTAGAAAGCACCCGCTAGCTTTCATGTGATGCTGAATTGTTCTCCAAGAGATCCTATTTCAAGAGCTCACTACTGATCAGGTACACAAATGGGTCGAATTCCGGCTAGAGATGTGACTGAATCCGTGCAGTACACCACGTATTATTCATGTTCATCTTGATCAGTCTTAACCAATTTCAGAGGAACTCACAGTTCCACTAACAGACAGTTCCACTAACACTGCGCACAACTCAAATTTTTTAATTATATCATAGGCACTATGGAAATCGAAAAATAAGTGATGAGTAGTCATCCTTACTCATAGTACTTCTCAAGAATCATTCTGAATATTTAATCAGCAGCAGATCTTCATCCGAAGCCCGCCTGATATTTACCAATTTCTCCCTCTGTAAATGGAAGAAGCTTTTTGTAAATGACATTAGATAGAACCTTAGTCAGCCTTGGTTTTGTATCAAGGAAGTTTCATCAATGCTTCTGTGTTGTCAGTAATGTAAGCTTTCTTGACCTCCCCACTTATTTTACATTTATTTCTACCAGCTCTAAGATATAGATATATAAGAGAGAGAGTGTAGAGAGGAGATGGTATGGTTAGATTATATTATGTTAAGAGAGTAATTACTAATTTAGTTCTTGTTTAGTCAATTACTTATAATGTTACTCCATAGTTAATCAGTACACCAAGTTAGTTCCTATAAGAAATTCTTCTTGTATATCTGATGTTATAATGTTCAACATAACTATTAATATATATCTTCTTACAAGTCGTTTACCGTTCGATAACTCCTTGTAGGCGCATTGTAGAAACGAAATCACTCGGTAGTTGGAGCATTTTCGGATGTTGCACTTCATGTGAATTGAATAGATAATGCCTTTCCTCCACTGTTCCGGCATTCTCTCTAAGATACAGGCTGCGAGGATGTCGTTGAAGAGGGCTATCAAAAACTCCTCTCTATCATGTTTCAGGAACTCGTATGGAATTTCATCTTCTCCGGGAGCCTTGTTCTTGTGGTGTTTATTCACCATATCCTCCACATCAGCATAGGTAAGTGAATCAGGAGGCTAAGTATCAGTGATAAAAAGCTTAATGTTCTCTGCTGTTACTGTGACTCCTTGGGGTCTCAGATGCACAGCAACATTCACAGTTAATTAAGGATAAATTGTGTTTAGACGTGCTTGTGCTTCTTCTATGTGGCGCCATAATAACTAGTGCGTAGAACGCAGGTTGACAACGGTCCAGGAAATAGCTAAGTTTCGGTTCGGACATCTGGGCTTAGAGAATAGATCCTTATTTAACTAATACATCTTCGGAGATTGTCAAAACTTATTGAATTTGGAAAGAGTATCGTCCCTTGGGTAGCGGAGAAGGAGCTCAAGAAGAAAGGCTAGAGAACAATCTACTAGAAGTGCTTAGTTCAACCACTGTTGTATTTCACTGGTCCAAGCCAATGTGAACAAGATTGTTTTACTTATAGCAGTTAGAACATTCCCTGCGGAATATCCCACAGTTCAAATATCGGTATTGCTTTAAAAGTAGAATAAAGTTTAAAATACAACACCAGTCTTCAAATAAATGTTATCGAAAATAAAATGCTGAATTCATAGTATTCAGAGTTATGGACATCTCAAATAGTAACCGATGTCAATAGATGTAAATCGTATTTTGACTGATAATGACGAGGAGAAGACATTTTCGGATGGATTATATACAATTTATTAGCACAAAGGTTTTTTCATCCCGAATTAAACATAACGTTTGGGACCCTAATACAAGAACAATCAATTAAATAAAATAAGGTCGATATTCATTTTGAACACGTATTCACAACATATTTGTATGCTTATTGTTGATAAATGTCTTCATTAAATTTGCATACATATCTTCTTAAAACATTTTCAATTGAAGTTACATTTAAGTTCTGTAATTAGTTATTTTCATATACTAGCCAGTGATAATTAATTTCTGTATATGGAAATTAACATGTATTATTTTTTATAACTTTATTTCAAAGGCCAGCTAATAGGAATGGGGTCTAGCTTTTATATGATTGTCGGAAATATTCTAATTTATACATGCTTCTCCTTTGAAAGTATGATACGGGTATAGCCGATAACCGTCAAAAGAAGCTTTAGGGTAATCCCAGATGAGTGGCGTAAGGAAGTGGAAACTCGATTAGTCAAAGCTGGGATCAAATGCCTGCTGATTCCATATCTGTTGGCTCAGTCGGTTTATGTTTCCAACCATAATTTTTCCACCATGACGGTCATTTCATTATTCGAATTCATTTATATTCTTCGATTTTATTTTATGCATTGTATATGTATATACAATAATATATTTAATTTATTTAATATATGTATATTATATCTTTTCGGCGCTCCAGACCATGATGATCTTTGACAATGGGATGAGGTCATCTTGCAAACATATATCGCTTGCTGTCAGCTTGGAGCGGATCAACGCAACGCAATTTGTTGAGCAACGCACGTTGTTTGGAACCATTGTTTCCTTTGTGCAGTAGCTGAGTGCTTATAGGTCCATAACCTTTTGGGCTATATTCACCAATGTCCAGCCTCCACTGACGTTTATTCGTGTTCAAATTGGATTGACCGTTCGGGTTCAGCACGCTAGACCGTACCGAGGAACTACTGTTTGACATCTTGAAAAACCTCTACGCGATTTCCGATTGAAGCACGCGGGCTAGGTTTTTACTTCTAGGTCCGGTTGTTGTATGTTGCCTCCAGTAGGATTGCCGATTGCCTCACTTACCTGAATGATGGAGGATACTTGAAGAATCCCGAGATGTTAACTTGTAACTCCTATACCCGGTCGTTGTAAACTGCTTCTATTGGTCTGAAGGCCCTCATACCCGGACGTGAGGAATTCGAACTCAAAACCTATGGATTTGTATATATATATATATATATATACGAGTGTCATCCGGAAAGTGGTACCCGTTGGTGTAATAAAGACACAGGAGTAAATATTAACGCATATAAATATTTTTATTTGAAAGAGCATTCTTTACACTACTTCTCCACATAATCTCCACGCAAATTTAGGCATTTGTCATAACGTGTGACGAGTTTTTGTATTCCAGCGTCATTGTCCTCCGCCGCCAGCGTATTGAGATACGTAGTTACGCCTCGTTTAAGTTCTTCACCGTTGTGAAATCTTATTCCCGCCAGAAAGTCTTTAAGCTTCGTAAAGAGATGAAAAAGGGGCCATGTCCGGCGCTATACGGTGGAAGGTTTCCCTCTTGAATTGCTGCAAAAGTTGTGTTATCGCAACTATATGAGGCCTGATTGTCATGAACGAGAATGACGCCTGTAGACAATAGACCTCGCCGTCGATTTAATATTTCCAGCCGTAATTTCTTTAATGTTTCACAATATGCATTAGCATTAATTTTGTCTCCACGGGCCACACAATCAATGAGCAGTAAACCTTGTCGATACCAGAAAATGGTTGCCATGAGTTTCCTGGTGGACGGAAATGTCTTGAATTTTTTTGGTTTGTTTGGTAAATGAGCATGATGCCACTCAATGAGCTATAAACTTATAAATTGGAAAACTTTTAGCTTTTAGTCTGTAAACTACGGGAAGTTCTAAAAAGTAAAATTGACTGGCGTTTACTCTCAAGTGATGCATAACAAACCCATGTTTCGTCCCCAGTAATGATGCGAGTCAAGAAAGAGTCTCCTTCATCGGAATAACGTCCCAAAAACTTCCATGCTGCAGCCTTACGCTTGGTTTTGTGCTCATCTGTAAGCATGCGAGGGACCCACCTTGCACAGATTTTTGAATAATGCAGTGGTCTTTGACAATTTCATGAACAATTGTTCGAGACCTATTAGGAAAATGTTCACAGAGTTCATCAATTGTGACGCACCGATCGTTCCTCTCGCATTCGTCCACTGAGCTCAGCAGTTGGTCTGTAATGACAGATGGTCTCCCTGAACCACCCTCCCCAGGTTGATGTTGGGACAACAGCGCCGAACAGACGACACATCCATCACATTGCGTCCTTTAATTGGCGATGAATATTACAAGGTTGAACGTTTCGTGCAATAAGAAATTAAGAAATTTAACAACTCACTTTACAACTGGCGGTGTTCTCAATTTGTTTAAACATTATAAACGATCACAGACAGAACACAGGCAATGTTTGCGTCACGCAACCTAGCACAGAGCAGGCAGATAAGGCACTGACGCGGCCTGACCCTGCCCAGCGACTACGCGTTTCATGCGGCGCTAACGGTTACTAATTTCAGGATGGCCCTCGTATATATATATATATATATATATATATATATATACATATACATATACCTATACGAAATATACATTATAACCTCCTTACAACCTCAAAGGTTGTGATTTCTCACGCATCCTTTGAGAAATATTTAATATTCTATAGTTCTTACATATCTACATATTCGTATATAGGTGTACGTTTGTAGTAATGCACGAGTGCATAATGGAACTAACTTAATTTATGTTTTATTTTCAGGTATTTTTTGCATCAGCTGTTATACGTAATAAAGTAATAGCGCTTTGTTCTAAGGAAACTTGAACTAAGAACCTAACTAAACGAAGTAAATGCACCCCTAGTAAAGATCCCCATCTTTACAACGCTAGGAGGTATATTCAAAATAACTATTTAAATGTTGATGAAATTGGTCCGGGTAGAGGTGACTGAATGACTGAGTCAGTGTTTCATAGCCAGAGAGGACCCACCCCCCCAGTTTTCCTCCCCCCCACAGCCCTGAAGAAGACCTACAGCGTAGGTCGAAACGTTGGCTATCAATAAAGATTTTCTCAAATTACTTGAGAATTTCATTCAGTGACCTCTACCCGGACCAATTTCTTCAACATACATTATCATAGGTCAACAATTATCATCAATATAACTATTTAAATATTTTAAGATTTTCCATAATTTATTTTGTCGCTATAGTCCATTATAACACTTAATATGCTGATATCTAATGACTTAATATGCTATTTTTACATTGTTTAATAGTGTATGTATATGATCATTTACCCCGATGCAGAATAATGTTTTTTTATCTATCATCCTACTACCTACAACATAAAAGATATGGTTTGATTATGAGATAGTGGAAGCGATGGAATAGCTGAGAGTTAAAATTGATAGATGGGAGATGTATGGAAATTTTAAGTTCAGTGATAGTGTTTACGTTTTTAACAGAGGAGCAGAATGTGGTCGTATGTAGTTATACGATAGGCACTTGGCTATTGAGATCCTGGTCAGAATGTCGATTTTACTCCAAAACTCACAAATACATTAAGATTGCGGCAGGTTGGATTGGATTACTCGATTAGGAATAATAATGATGCTAAAATATGCCAACAAAATATGTGCAAAACGTAGGGACTAGTGGTACTACAGGATGGAATTCCCTATAATCGATAAATGAATAACCTTTAGAAATTGCTTAGGTAAAATTTTATTGGGACGAACAAATAATCATTGTCCTCAGTGTTCGTTTAAGTGTACAGCATTGCGATTATTCCTAATATTGTAGGAACATAGTAAAAAGTTCGAAAAACTTTCCTTGGAATTGAAATCACACTATCATCATGAAAAAAGCTGCTATAGTGTGACTGTTATGTAACCGATCTGCGTAGAAGGACACATGCGCACAGAGAAGCCATATTCTTTCCCTCACTAACTACCTCGCTTCATTCATTCTTTATTTTCGTCGTGACGAGTTTTTTCTTAGTGTAATACGTTTTCATTTTCTTGAAGTTATTGTTATTTTGGGTTCCACTCGGTTTTCTTGGACATAATTTTTTAATTGTTATTTTTATTTTGTTATAGACTCCGCTTTCTTCGTATTCTATTTCCAATAGAGGTGTGATGGGTGGAACTCCCTTCCTAGCCCCGGTTCCGATTCCGTCGCAGATCGTTTACTAAATTGTTAGGTTACATAACTTTCAGTATTTATTTCATTGATTTAACTGATGATGAAAAGTACAAGAGAGGGTACAAAAGACCTCTTGGCCTTGATTAAGAATAAATAAGATTACCCCAAAAGGTGATTCTTGAAATTCTTAAACAGATAAAATTGTTTGTATTAACTTGATTTTTTTTTCCGGGATGCAAACCTAATTCCTCATTCTAAATAGACCACCCATTTTGATTTTTTTGTGGGGAGGGTTGAAAAGTAAACATTTTACTTTTTAGAACTTCCCGTAGTTTACAGACTAAAAGCTAAAAGTTTTCCAATTTATAAGTTTATAGCTCAGCCAAAATGGATTATAAATCAATAACTAAAATAAATCCGAAAATGGTGTTTTCCATTCATTGGACGACACTTTATAATCCAGAAGTTTTATTGAGACAAACATTTATTACTGAGTTCTTTGTGAAGAACATAACTAAATACATTTTTCAAATCTTTGTGTAAAGTAACTCATATAGTCATTTAAAACCTGTTGTCAGTGTTTAGAGTAACTTAAAAAACTGCCAATTAAAATGCTGAAATGCCAAGCAGCAATGTAGCAGTGTGTAGAGTTGCTATCCTAAAAGTTTCGGATTCCAATCCAGCTGTGACAGATAAATTATCTAATCTGTTAACAGCCAGATGGATTGACCCTGATTAATCTTCAGACACTATTTGGGTCCAGCCTTAATAATCCAGCCATAATTGGGGGAAACCCCGTTTGAGGGAGATCTCGGTCAAATCCCTTCCCTTCTCAACCGTTGTTCTAGAAACAGTATAGTCGCTACCATGTACTTAACTCAAGACATTCCATAGGTTTTAGTGATGCATTTATTTTTCTTACTATATGGACTTTCTTATAAATAAATATATAAATGCATATTTTATCTATTTATCTTATAAATAAAATATAATTGCATTTTCTTTATGCATACATTAAAATTTAATGTTAGAGAGGAAAATAGTTGACTGGAAGATATATTTTTTTTTTACCTTTATTTCTATACGTTTCTTCTATATTTACACCCCTTTTTTGTATTAATATAACTTTATTCTATTGTAATTATTTACATTTACATCTGTCATTCAACGAGATTCCTATTCATTACTTTCTACATATTTCTTCTGTATTTATTCTTTGGCATCATATTTTGTGTCATTTTTCATGCATTTTATTTTTGTAACCTCTAGGAGTCTATTATCATTCTTTTATATTTTATCTGTAATTAAACTAGGTTTTCTATACCTTTATATATCACCTTTTTATAATTATACTTTTTCATTTTGTATCTTTCGGTTTACCTTCTCATTTTTCTTTCTTTGTATTTTGTTTACATTATCACCCTTCTGTACATTTATTCTGTAATTTTTTTTTTGTTCGTTATCCTTAATAATATATCCATCACTATATTTTACTTTTCTATTACTCTATATGTTATTATATTCTTGGTACTGTAATGTTTTTATAGTTATGTTTGTTTTGTCTGTTTTTTCTCTCTTAGCCCTGACGATGACATACAAAGTAGGTCGAAACGTCGGCACAAATAAAAAATAAGTCTTGGCTTATTTGGTGCTTTTTTGACTGCACTATCTCCATCCTCCATTAAAATTTAATGTCATTCTTTTAGAAATAATATTTAGAAATCTTTAGAAATAATCTTAGGCCTGACGATGACCAACAAAGTAGGTCGAAACGTCGGCACAAATAAAAAATAAGTCTTGGCTTAATTAGTGTTTTTTTTTACTGCACTATCTCCACCCTCCATTAAAATTTAATGTTATTCTTTTAGAAATAATCTTTCCTGTAAATAGAAAGGAAGTTCCCTCGTATGTGGCTCAGTCATTTTGCTTTTGGTATGGATGCATCCTAATAGGATTCCAAGTTATTCTGGACTCACTCAGATTTATAAAGTTGATACCCATACTTGGGGGAAAAATCTGGTGGTTAAGCGTCATTTCGGACAAATCACTTGTCTGCACAACCGTTGTATTAGAAACAGTACAGTCTCTACTATGTATTGAACCCTAGACCCTTCAAATGGGTTGTATTTTTTTATATATCTATAAAATAAAATACTGAAACAAATTGTTGTAACAATTATTTTGTATATTAGTGTTATATAATCTAATACGCCTTTCCAGAACGAAAAAAACACTGTTGTACATTGTGCTTTTTCGTGTTTTAAGTTATAAGATTTGGAATATAAGTTTGTTGTTATTTTCTATTTTGCCATAGCGAATTGTTACTTTATTGAGGATATGATCCATAAGTTAAACGAATGTCGGGAAACGTGATATAATAAAAATCTGTAAAGAAAAGCCGTGAAGCCCCGAGATGCGGGGCGTTGCTTGGATATTGGTTTTGCGGCTCCTGGTTCAGCGAACCTTCTTGTTATTACGGATGAATTATGGATTAGCAGATCTCGAGTCGTAAATGGAAAGTCTAGGGCATGGAAATTTTTTCCGGTATCCATGTTCCCAACATGTTATAAAATGTGCTCTAAAAATTATTGTTCAAGTGAATATATTTTAAACTTCCAACTTCCTTTAGCATAACCACATACTAAAGCCAAGATTGCGGGTTCGTAGCCCGGCAGGTAGCCCTAGGATTTTTTAAAAGGTAGTAAATAATCCTTGGTTATACCGTCCTTCAGAAGGGGCGTTAAAAGGGGGGCCCGAGCCTGTACGAGAAAAATCCATATCCTAATTAAACCTTGATAGGCAAAATTTAGAGCTCTCACTGTAGCATCGTCCGATTAGCCATAGCAGCATTTAGCGACGTAAAATGAACAAGCAATAATTTCCTTGTTTTTTTGTGTTTTTTTGCAAGGCTTCCCAATTGCGCATACATCAACTTAAATTCATGCTGTTAATATAATTGAACTGAAAGCGTCGTATAGATAAGATATAGCCCGCCACCAAAAGCGGAGTTCAACAGAGTTCAGAGAAGCTCGGTCAGCTTTTGGCAACCGGGCACCTTAAGTTGTGCTTGCAAAGCTGTTGAGCTCAGTTAGGAATGAATTTATAATGAGTTAATAAGCGCTGAGCCGACTGGTGAACGTCTGAGACCGAGATGTAGGCGGGAGGATTGTGTTGAGAGAGATCTGACGGATTTGGGTTTGACTAATCTTCGTTAGATGGAAGTTTATAAAAAGGGGCTCATTTCATCGAGCCTGCGGGCTTACTAAGCTTTATTATTATTATTATAGAATAGTAATAATAATAAATTATTACACGCTTTTTGCTTGTACTTAAAGAAACCTATTACATATTTCTAATTTCACAAGGGGGTCTAACCATAGATTAAAATAAAATTGGGAAAGTTGTCAAGCTTATTTCAACTGCATGGTTTGCTTAACCGTGTTCCTATGCGTTTTAGTACATCATCTATGGAATAAAAATTATTTAGTTTTACTAAGACATACACATAATGTGGTGAAGAAGGTGGAACTCTTTCTAACGTTTGAATATATCGCGCATGGATCAAATACAAACGCAATTTTGCTACTTTAAATTATTTTAGCATATCAAAACTGAAAAAAAGTGTTTTTATTTTTTATCGGTGCACTGGATCAAAATTTGACAGAATTTGTTGATTAAAAAATGTTTATGACTAATTTACTTAATAATTTGAGTGTTATTATTAGACCAAAATTTAGTAATTTTATATTACTTCTTAGAAATAATTTGAAAACGATTGTTATATTTAAAAAATACGCCTATATCGTTTTTCTATCTCGGGCTATTTTAATTAAGCAGTTCCATCATGTTTTATTTTATTTTATTTCTCAGCTACAGATAAATCGAATTATCTATTATTGGTTATCTATTGGAATTATCTAAATTTTTTTATGTAGAATTTACATATTCTTCGTAAGTCTTACAACATTACTGAGAAATATGTCACATTTGACCATCTCAACTCTCAGTAAGAAAAAAAAATTCAAGACTTTTTTAAGATTAATACGCGCCAGTAGACTTAACGAGGAACCAGGGCTTAGTACTAAACCAAATGAGGCCAGATCATTATTATACTAAGTAGGAGGATATTACCACCAACTAACCTCGTTCGAGTTGAACTTCTTATAATCAAGTATTACAGCGCTATAATAAATAAAAAGGAAAAAAAAAAAAGAATCCTGTAAAATTGAATTTAAATGAAATTCCGTTCATAATGCTGGATAAATTTCGCTTTTTAAGACTCTATTACATTTAGAGTAGGCAGCAGTTTACTATTGAGTCGTTTCATTTGAAATCTTCATTTTCAAAGGAAAGGTTATTTAGTAAAACAACTTTAGAGAATCAAAATATTTTAATTCAAATTATTTACCTTAATTTTCCTTACATTTTTTACGTTGAGTTGCCATACCGATGATTTCTCCGGTTTCAAATCCGTCTGTGGCAGATAATGTATTTAATCTGGTAACATTCGGGATGGGTTCTGAATCTAGACAACCTGTTAGGGCTCACCCAGCCTCTACAAAGTGGGTACACTTAATAGGGGGAAACCTTGTGGTCATAGAAGCAGTACTGTTTCTACCACACATTCTTCTAGGGTTGTAGTGGCACAGGATTCTATACATTTATCCAAACGCGTTTTATGATGAAATAAAATCTAAAAATGAGTTTTTGACTTGAGAATCATTTTCGAAAAAGTTTACCCTTAAGAAAATGTCCAAATTTCTGAAGAGATGGAAATCTGTTGATCATTCTGGCGAATAACTTGAGTGTGGGAGGACTTCGTTATCCGGCTCGTTTATTCTCTTCACTGCCTGACGTGAAACATGAGCTCTAGGCGTTTAAGATTATAGGATCCTTCCGATTAATCCATGCAGGCTGTTTTTTGCTAAGTTTTTGCTTCATTGTGTACGAAGATGTTGATGTCATGGTTCCACCTCTGAGTATGAAGGAGAAATGAATTATTTATGAATTAATCCATGTCACCGGCTAAAAATTTTTCAAACCAGCACCGAATGGTGAGAACGCCGTGGTGATACTCTTTGCAGCTTGGGTTGTATAGTGTCCAAGTTGTAATTTATTTTTTATGAGTTTAAACTCATAAAAAAGGAATTGCATGAAAATTCCGTGTTTCTATGGTCATGTTTGATGGCATACTAAATAATGTTGGTTCAATTGCAGTGATAATAAATATTATAAAAAAAGAGTTGATTACAATCTGTAAACATTAACATTGTGAAAACTGAAGTCCTCTAATTCTAATATGAGTTTTAAAAATAATAAAAACTTACATTTCATATGAAACGACCCATTATTTCATATGCTCTTTAAATTTTATACCTGGACCACTACAACCCATGAAGGGTCTCAAGTTCTATACATGGTAGAGACTATACTGTTTCTTGGACAACGGTTATGCACGGAGGTGATTTGTCTTAAATAATGCTCAATCGCAAGAGTTTCCACCTTATTTTGGATACCCACTTTATAGAGGCTGGGTGAGCCCCAGGAGGGTCCTAGATCTCGTAAGATCCATCTCCTGCCGGTAACAGATTAAATAAGAGTCTACTAGCGAGCGGGATTTGAACCCAGGATCTTCGACATGAAACATCATACATTTACTCGATCGATATAAGATTTGTCAATGTCAGCCGTTTTGAAATATAGTTTGTTAAATTGATAAGATTTTTTTTCTTATCAGGAATTTTGAAGTTTCGAAAAGGAGGGGTACAGTGGTGGGGGGTGTGCTGCTGTCAGTCCGCCCCCGGACCTCGCCCTCGACGACAGCGTCCCGCCGGCACCTCCGCCTCAGGTAGCCAACCCTTCACTTCTTGCATGGCCTATCTCTGGGATATCTTATCTATGTCTTATCTAATCGGTGATAAGAACTTATATTTCTTGCATATATCTCATTTTGGAATATGTACCGCAAAATAAAAAAATATATTAACAAAATATTTAAATTCCTTAATAGAAAGAGGAAATTTAAACTTTTAAAATTATAGAAATATCGAAGATGAATAGAATTAAAATTAAACATGATTTTGTAAATTGATGGCCTGTTCGTTGGTATTTTCAAATACAATTTAAAATTAGTATATCTTTTCGATTAATAACGCGTGGTAGTTCCTCTACTTGCCTTTATATATCTCTATTATATATCGTTCTATTTACTTGATGTTATATTATTATTCAATTATGAATTAAAAAAAAAAAGTTCATCTGAATAACTGATGATACGCACTTATTGAAAAAACAGTTTCCTCTAAAGATAATCGCTTAGATTGATAATGGTTTTAAAAAATAAAAAATAAGCTTTAAAAGGAATTTAATAAAGAAGAAAATAGAATGATAAAATTCTATTTTTTAAAGATTTTAAATTGAAGATGAGTGGCTGAACTACACTTTACAAGTTGAACGATTTTTATTTTCTAATAAATTCTAAAATTGTTCAGTTGTTCGAGTATTGGGTAGTTTCTCTACTTATGTCTCATATCATTATATATCTTCCATTCTATTTACTTGATTTATTATTATTGTTATAGTTATAAATAATAATTTTTTAAAAAATGTTCATCTGAATTGTAAGACGAAATTTTGGAAAATCCCGTTTCGCCTGAAGACAATTAATTAAATAAATAATAGTTTAAAAAAATAAAAACACTATTAAAAATAATAATCTAAAAAAACACAATTAATAACTCCACTTATCGAAAGTAATTTTCAAGAAGTTTCAAATAAGAATGGATTTATGAACAAAAAAAAAGTATTCATCCTGACAATAACGCAATTCGAATTCAAAAAGTTGAAGAATTTCATTTTGGAGAAAATAATACTTAACCAGCTATTCGCCGAGACTTTAGCTTTGTTTTCTACTTTTTAGTTCGGCTTGCTACAAAAGAGCTATTTTAAAACCAATATTCATTATCTACCAATTGATTGGCTACCAATAAAATTTGTTTTTTAAAACTATAATGAGACTTATTTAATTATTAAATTGTCATCGGTCATTGAGAACTGTGCAAAGTTTCAGTTTAAGCAGATGCTTTAAAATGGCCAAAAATCGAGTTCTCTCATATACAATATAATATCTCATATATACGTACATACAGGCGAAGGTAATAAAATATTTTAATATTTAAAACTTTAATATTTTAAGTTAGAAAAGGGAAATTTTATCTTTTAACATTTATAGCTATATGCTAGTCAAAGTAGAGTGGAAAAAACAAACAAACATAAAATCAAAACATACACGCTTGTTAGTTCTTGTTATGAAATAAATTCTAAAATAGTTCAAATTAATGGTTATAGGAAATTTTTGAAAATCCCATTTCATCTCCGATTCAATTTTTATATTTAATTGAGCAATAATCCTAAAAAGTATAGATATTGGAATTTGATTTTATCATATAATAATTTCTGTTCCACTGTAAAATGTAATTTTTTTTGTTTAAAAAAAATACACCCTTATTCTTTCTCACAAAAGCAAATCATATTCTGATTTTTTGTTAACCTAAAAAGTAGATCCTAAGAGTATACATTGCTCCTATTTTAGTTTAAAAATGTGGTGAATATTTTATCCTAACTTATTTAGGCTTGCTCCGACCAAATTCAAAAATTGCACAGTAAGAAATATATACGGATTTTCTGTAGGGGCATAGGAATACATTGTGATTAACTGTTTTCTCTTCTTTTTGTAATTATTCATATTTTTAAAATGTGCTTTTGAAACAAAACAAATGAAAAAAAATTCATTTATTTAATGTGTTTTTATTATAAAAACCGTGCAAGATTTTTTTTTAATTTGACCTAGTTGGCATTGTATATTTTACTAAATGTTTAAAGAATGAATACCGTATATTGTCGACCCTTTCTACTGTTACCGGTCATTGTGCAAAGGTAACACAAGTGAATTATTTTTCCTTTCGAAATTTCTATATTATTCTCTATCAGTTTATTATTTAATAAACTATGGATAAACCATGTTTAGAAACTGGGCACGTCTTTGATAATTTTTGTAAGTCAATCATCTCAGGATGTTTTAGAAACAAATAGCTTGAAAAATACTTTTCATATCCTATATTACATTCCTTTATTCACAATGTATTTATTGTATCTGATGATCATAGTTGTAAGTATAAATATATGAACAGGATTATAAGGAATATAATGAATGATTGTTTATTCATTCTGAAGATATGAATAAACTAGTCACAATATGGTATAATTTTTATTAACTGCAGAATTTTTATACAAAGTAGATGAAAGAATTTTGTAGCTACAGATGAAACATCACAATATCATAAATTGAGAGGGATTTCCCCCCGTTATAAATGTAAATGAGGCCCATTGTTTTAATATATACTAAGAATATTTATTTCATTATATACATAATGCTACAGGTTTTTTTAAACAGCTAATATAATACTCTGAAAATATGATATAGACATTTAGGGATTGAATTTTGTATGTAATAAACATTTCTCTTCAGCAGACTGATATTGTTCTAACTATATATTTTTTTTATGTTACGAGTAGTTTATTGTTGGGTACTCGTTTGATTTCACTTTATGCTACTATGGCTAAAGGCGGACGATGCTACATTGGGTGTCCTAAATTTTTTCTATCCAAGTTTAATTAAAATTTTAATTTTTATCAATTATTACTGCCTTATCATACAATTTTCCAAGTTATAATTTATAATTAAGGAATATACCGCATTTTATATAGCAACTAGAATCTATATTTTGATTTAACGATTAATATTTTTTTTTTATAAATTACACGAGTTTATGCATTTGGGACCCTTTGTGACACCAATAAACGATGTCTCTGCTGAGATAATTTGCTAGGGGCGGTCATTATGGCCATCCAGAAATCAGAATATATTGTTTTCCCAGGTCTTATTGCAGCTTTAATGCAAGAAGTCAGCAATTCAGATGTTCTGCATGGGACCTAACATAGGAAACTCTCCATAGTTTCCCTGCATAGTCCTCCGAACACCCGTCGCTGCGGGTATATCCTCCCCACATTATATTTCCTTTTAGAAAAGCAGGACTCATCGATTTTAACACCAAAACCTTCTCCGATCATTATAGGCTTTTGTTAATGTTTCATTTGCACATACTTCTCATTACATGTTAAATTTCTCAAACATATAGAGTTATTTCATATAAGTAATCATAATTACCGAATAAGTAATCTGCATGCGTTTTCCGAAACAGACCCGATATTTCCCTGTTTTTTCCAGAAGCGGACGTGGTTGATTGAATGGGAGTAGATGAAATAAAATTAATTTTTATTATCTTATGAACATAATTAAAAAAATATGTTTACTTTCAACAAGTCCATTTCGTTATAGGTGAGTGCTTAATTCTCAAAATTCTTCATAAAGTTCCCTGCATCTTCTCTCGCAAAAGACCCTGCGAGACTTTTAGTAAATAGCTCCCTGAAAACAGCTCTGTAACCATTCGCAGGTGTATTTTACATATTCCTAGCATTCTAAAAAAGTGTCATATATAATAGTGGGTACCCTTAAATGGAGGAAAACCGATTGAGGGTGATCTTGGATAAATCACAGCTCTTCACAACCGTTGGCTTGGAAACAGTACCGTCTCTACCTCGTACTGAACACTAGCTACTTCATGTTGTAGTAACATCCTAACCTGAGGATAGAATTTCCTGAAAAGGTGCTTATTCCAAAACAAGCCATTATCTGGAAACACGAGGAACTTGGAGTCAGCAACTGGATAGCATTAAACAGAGTTGTGGCTGTTTTTGATTGAGGAGACCTGCAAAGGGCTGAGTTTCACATTTCTCATTCAAATTTCTTTTCTTCAAAATTTACGAGAAATTTTCACTCAGCCAACATCAGTGAGTTAACGCCCCAGTCCCCTGGAATTTGATGGTTAATTTTATTTATTATGTAAGTTAAATGAAGTCATTGCACTCAAGATTTTAAAATGTTTGAGTTAAATAGTTAAGTCGCTTCAAGATGAATTATTATTTATGTGTGACTCTTATTTGTTACCATGCACTTCGGCCTAAAAAGGCCCATTGTGCTCGAGTCCTAAAAATCCCTAACCTAGGTCTAGGCTTCCGAGAAATTTTAGATAGTCTTTGAATCTCAGTTCCTGAAGTTCCTTGTTTCGTCCAGGGCCAAGGCCAAATGTCCTCTTTCGACTTAGTGCTTTACATTCAAAGAGAACGTGCCAAGGGGTTTCGTCCTCCTCTGTGCACCATCTGCACCGAGGTTCTTGTTCAATGCCCAAGCGATGCATGTGTTTCCTGAGTTTACAGTGTCCAGTTATGGTTTCATCCATGCTTTTGAGGTCGGTTCTCGACATGCGAGCGGCTTCTTTCTTGATTTTCTCAGAAAGATTGTCATTGGGATCCTTTATAAAAAGTTTAGTATGCCTTATCTTGGCTCTATCCCTACGCGATTTTATCTTCCTCTTGGCTAGTTTGTTAATTGTATCCTTAACCAGGGGGAGGGAAACCCCGCAGTTATGATGAAATTAATAACTTTTATAATAACCAAGTTATTAACAGTTTTTAATGTTTCTTTATTTATTTAACCTTACTTTATGCTACTATGGGTAATCGAAATTTTGCCTGTCCAGGTATGTACAGGATAAGGATCTTTAGCGGGTACTTGACATCGTATAGGCTCTGGGCTTCTATTGTAAGTCTCACGGTATAACTAAGCACTTTTTACTTCTTATCATTTGCAGCCATTGCAATATCATAAGTCCTAGGTTTCAGTGTTACCAAAGAAGTATTGTTTGCAATTGAAGATATGAATTGTGAAATATGATTACTAATAATTAAAAAAATGTTAAATTTTATCGGATATTTTAATACTTTAAAAGATCGGTTAGTATAATGCAATTGGGATATGATACGTAATTGAATATTTGTTTTGAGGAAAATTAGTATTTCCTTGCATATTCATGATAAGATAGGAGTGGAGTGGCTCAGTGGTAGAGGCTTCTGAGAAATTTTAGATAGTCTTTAAATCTCAGTTCCTGAAGTTCCTTGTGTCCTCCAGGGCCAAGGCCAAATGTCATTTTTCGCTAAGTTGCCGTGCCGAGGGTCCTGGATTCGGATCCGGCTGTGGCAGATTTTATTTAATCTGGTAACACCCGGGGATGGATCCTTTGTGATCCCTCAGGGACCCTCCTGGGGCTCACTCATTCTCTATAATTAGGTACCCAAAATAGAGGAAAGCCTAACGGTTGAGCGTGATCTAGGACAAATCACCTCTCTGCACAACCTTTGTCTTAGAAACAATATAGTATCTATGTACTTAACCCAAGTACACGGGTTGTACTGGTACATAATGATTTAATTTTATTCTCAATAAGATTAATGCTTGTAAGATGAAATAATCCTTCTTTGTGAATTTGGCGTGTCTCAGTAATTATGCTCCTGGCATGTTCTGGGATGCGTCCTAATAAGATTTAAACTTGTAGCTTTGACTGAAATCTTTGCTGGGTTATAAATCCTCAGCATCCAATTTCCACGTGTAAATGTAGTTTTATTTTTATAGATCTTTTCATTCAATTAAAACCAATCAATCAGACAATTAATTGAATTATGAATTACATGGATGCTTCATGCAGCTATTAAATAGAAAAAAAACAGTATATCTTCTTTACCATTTTATTGATAAGGCCTTGTTTTTTATATATACTACATTTTCCATTATTTAGGTATTTATTATTTTTATATTCAAAACAAATTTATTGGAACAAGAGTAATAAAATAGAGCTATAATATTATTAGTATTCTTTTATGCATTCAGCAAATTTGGTCTCAATTACTTTTTTTCTCATAGATTTCCAGGAATATGAAATTTTTCATAATTGATCAATAGTCCTTGAGTCTTGTTAAAAAGGCCAAGTAATATTCTCTTAGCAAGTCCGGGTTAAGCGGAGTTGGTGCGGATGATCATGTCGGTGTGTATAGTATGATTCAAAATAAAACAAGTTTTTCTTATAAGTTTGTATTGTATGGGTTTTATCTTGTATATATTGATTTATTTTGCTGAAACATAAAGCTCTGCTCCTTCTGTCCAAATAGTTCTTCGAATACTGTAGGTTAGTCGCTTGTTTCGTAAGTCAACTGTATACATCGCTGTAAATACTAATCTTTTATAAAGTATAATCTCAAACTTAAAACCGAAATAGATAGTGATAGAATAAGCCTAAAGTTAAGTGATTAATAATGGCAATAATAAATGTTCCATGGAAACTGAAAGTAATTTTTTGAGTAAATTTTTTTTAATTTTGTTATATTTAGCTTTTCTGTCTTATACTACATATCCGAAAAGATACATATTTTATTCATATAATAATGTTTTACATCAGAAGAACTAATTATAATAATGGGGTTACCTGTGATGTAGTGGTTGGTATAACAACCTGCGATCTTGATATAATCTCTAATAAATATAACCTTGATTATACCTGGATTGGCAAAATTTAGCTTCCGGTGTAACATAAAAGAAACAAGTAAATTAAGCATAATGATTTTGACCATATTTCTATAAGAAACGTTTCGACCTAAGCATTAGGCTACCATCAAAGAGGTCTAGAACGAAGGTCCAACGACTGAGTTGACGTATTTAAAGCAGATATTGCACACCTGCAAGTACACCTTTGAGAAACTTAACAGTAATATAGGTTATACATCAGAATAACACATACGGTACAGCGAGGGCGGATATAGGGGGGGGGCACGGGGGAGCGGAGGCACGTGCCCCCTCAGATAGTTTTTTAGGTACTGTGGAGAATCCATTACAGTACATAATTAAAGGCAAATCACATATAGATAGATAATATAGCAAATACATAATCTCATAATAATAACAATACATAACATAAAGGCAAATAGTTGTTAAAACAATAGAAAGGACATGAGTGAAACTATGGTTTTGATATCCTACTAATCCTACTAATATTATATATGCGGAAGTTTGTATGCTTGTCTCTCTTTCACGCAAAAACGACTGAACGGATTTGGATTAAACTTTACAGTAATATATGCTATACATCATAATAACACATGCTATAGCAACGGCAGATTTAGGGGGGCAGAGGGCACTTTCTTCCCCAGACAGTGTTTTGTGTTCTGTAGAGAATCCATTATAGTACATAATTGAAGGCAAATCAGAAACTTAGCACCTTGAAATTTGCAGATAAGTTCTTTGTATAATTTAAGAAAGAAATTAGGATAATTCCACCCCAAGGGTTTCCCCCTTAATATAATAGGGGTTCAAAGATTGTATGGAAATCGTCAGTTTTGAAGTTAGACATCTGAAATTTTGGATGTACGAGTAACTTATAGTTAAAAAAAAAAATTAAAATTTTTATTTAAAATGATCTGTCACGAAACTTTATGTGGCAGACCAAATTCCACGCGAGCGAAGACGCGGGAAAAAGCTAATATTAGATAAAAATCGATTTCAATTGAATCCTCATTTATAAAACCCGCACCGAAATATGATTAAATATTATATATCTGAAGATTGGAAAATAAAAAGCTATACTAAATCAGATGGATTTCAAATATTGACTGAAAACACGAAATTTATCGGACGATATCTGATGTACAAAATTAAATATGTTGTGAAAAAAGTCCCATAAAGATAACGATATGAGTTTCTTCGACTGGTGTAATATGTTTTTTTCTTGTTTTAATTGTTTTGCTTATTATTACATTCCGAAGCTAGTAATGATTAGTAAAAAGTTTATTGTTAGCTGGACAATTATTCTAAAGAAGAACCCGGAAGTGAATAATATAATAACAACTAGCATATTAGTTTCACATTTTTCGCTAGTTTAGTAAGGATTAGTGCTTTCGAGTGAAAAAATAACATATTTTAAGAACCTTCTTTAAAAAGAAAAAAAGTTCAGTGTGCATATGTTATTAATTATATATATATATATATATATATATATATATATATATATATGTAGGATTCAAATACAGGATGTCCCATTTCAAGTGGATCAAACGTTTTTAACTTTTAAACGAAACAAAATTCAGAAAAACGATTCAGGTTCATTTACTACATAAAACATGGAAAAAATGTATGTAACATTTTTTTTTTCTATCTTTCATAGGTCAAGTAGAAGTATCTGAGGCTCACTACTTCAGTATGCTGTCTTCACAGAGGGTTTTTAAATGCCCAGACATTTTCTGAAAGATTCAAAATAGCTTCATTAGTAAGTTATTTCGACTAAAAGCTCTTAAATAAAATAACTTAATGCTACATTACGTTTTCTCGTAAAGGAGGAATACTAAAGTAGTCAACTTTGAATGCTTTTTCTGCTTTAACTATGAAAAATAGAAAAAAATGTTACATACATTTTTTCCATGTTTTGGATTTTTCATTTCAGAAAAATAAAAATGAATGTTGGCCAAGCTCGATATTGACTATTTAAAGTGAAAAACCAAAAAAATGTTTTTTTTATTTCTTCAATCTAGGCCTGAATAACTACAACCTTTACCTGAATCGTCTTTCTGAATTTTGTTTCGTTTAAAAGTTAATAAAACGTTTGATCCACTTGAAATGGGACACCCTGTATATATATATATATATAAATATATATATATATATATATATATATATATATATATATATACATATACATATATACATATATAAACACACACACACACACACACACACATATATACATATGTTTACAAATAAGGATTTCAGGATCAAAAGCTGATATCTCCGAAATTTCAGATATTGACATTTTCACATTCTTTGCTAGTTTAGTCAAGGACTTTTGCCTAACACTTGGCCGTTTATTTCTCACGGTTTTAGTCCATTTCTGAACCTGAAATGTCGGGAACATAAAATTCCTTGACAAAACCATAGAAAATGAAGAAAAAGTGTTTTTTTTTTTAATTTTTGTTAGTTATTTGCTTTTGATGCTGAACTCCTCAAATGCCAAATTAAGATTAATTTGTACTAGCTATATCTTAATCTGTGAAAACAGAAAATTTAAAAGTTCATCGATTGTTTGTTTGCGGGATTTTATAGCTTTGTGTTATTCGATCTAATGACCTTTTGTTCGTCTAATTCATTGACAATTAAACATTTTCTATATTTTAGTTAACGGTTTTGCAAAGAGATGTGATTTGGTTAAGATCACGTTCACCGCTAGGACTTCCCAACGATAAGTGTCCATTTTATAGAAGCTGAGGAGGGTTTAAAGATTCCACCGATCGGTTCACAGCTAATACCAGAATCAATGATTTATCTATTCCAGCCGCCTAGGGCCCTTCAGAATAGTAGAACAGTGCCTTACACTATAAATTATCTCTGGTCCTCGCAAATCTTGTAGAATGATTTTCACTACCTTTTAAGGTCTAGTTTCACCTTATGCGAATAATTCCGTTAATTGGCCATTAGTAAAGGTATAGCGTATTTACTTGTAATCACAAACGTTGTTTTAATTTAGTTGCTAATTTTTTTCATTTAAGAATGTCGGTTTAATTTTTAGCGTTTGGAATGTGCTTCAGTTGAGGGAGATGAACCCGGAAATAGGACAAAATAAATTGTTTTACTTTATAAAAATGGAGTTATTTATTGAACAAATCAAATACTACTGCAGGCAAGACTTTTGTTTAGTCTGTTAGCAGCTGGAGATGGATCATATGGGATCTAGGACCCTCCTGGGGTTCACACAGGCTTTATAAAGTAGGTACCCAAAATAAGGGGAAAAATCTAGGCATAATCTAGGACAAATCACCCTTGTACAACCGTTGTCCATTAAACAGTACAGTCCAGTACAGTACCATGTACTGAACCCCAGACCCGTTCACGGGTTGTAGTGGTACAGTTTTTTTTTTTAGGTTTTTTATTTATTGAACAGTTATAGGACATGGAAATTCGCTTCTCTTTTTACTATGATAAATTTAGAGTTTTGATTTAGCTTCTTCAAAATTCAGAATTCAACAGAAATCTATCTTTAAATATTATTTCTCAAAGGTAAGCTTATTGGACGTAATATGTCCTTTAATTCGTCAATAACTCATTACACCTCTTTGATATGATTTGCTTAAGCTTAGATTATTAGATAATAATGTATCACAATTTATAGAAATTTCGAAAAAAAAGTAGCTTCTTTTACTTACTTAGTCCGATACATAGTACAATGGACGGCAATAGCGTAGATCGACAGTATATCGTATATTCCTTACATTTGATAAAATATACCTTCTGGATGAAATTTAGAACAATTTTGCACCGTTTTTTATATTACAAACACATTCACTAAGTGGAAAATAATTGATTTTTTGTTTCAAAAGTGATTTTTCGATATATATATATATATATATATATATATATATATATATATGTATATATTTATATATATATATATATATCTATGTATCTATATAAAAAGAAGAAACTGTGGATCGCAAGTATTCCTACACCATTATACAAAATCTATATACATTTTTTACTATATTGTTTTAAATTTCATCAGAGCCTTCGTATATAAAATATTAGACAAAATATTACATGTATTCTTATCTAAAAAAAGTAGAAATTTACTGTAAAAAAAAAATTAAAAAATCAATCACTAAATGCTTCACTTTTCTTAGAAAATTAGAATTTTTAAATATATATACTTTGCACTAGAAATAGAAATTAGTATATACTATAATTAAATTTGAATTTTTGTACTTTTTAAAAATTATTTTTCAATAAAAAATCTACGAAAATTAGAAATAACGGAATCTTAATTAAAGGAGAACTTAAGCTGGCGTTTTACTTAACTATTGATGGCAACTTAGAAATTAATATATTGAGAGTGATGCTTCAAGATTCGCCAGGTTCTTCCCACAATCTATACAAGAGTACCCACTTTGTAGAGGCTTTGTGACCCGCAGGATGGTCTTTAAATCTCACAGGGTCTACCATTGATAGCCGGATTTGAACCCAGAATCTTCAGCACAGGAACTCACGACTCTACACACTGAACTATTCCGCTCCCATTCGCAATTTCAATATTTTAAGTTAAATAAAATACCTGGTTTATTGAATCGAAACCCTTTTATCTTCGTTATTTTTAGGCCTTTCTTGTCTCATCAATCTTTCTAGCGGACTTAGTACTGAAGAACATAGATGCCTTTATCACCTCCCTTTTTTCAGCGGCCTGCTAGATGAACTGTCTTGCAGGCCGTCTTGAAGAACCATACATCTTTCTTATATACGTCGGGGATCAGTATCAATATAATAGCGTGAAGATCCTGGGACCATTTCTATAAATACATATTATGATCTACTATCATAAAGCCCGTCAGATCAATGTGATTCGTCATACTTTTAATTTCAGTATTTTGCTGTTAATATATATTACTAGTTTATTTTTTAATCAAGATAAAAGTTTTTAAAAATAAATAAAATCCAAACACGAGAAAAGATTTTTAAAAAACATGAATGATCTTGGGTTCAGTATGTGGTAGAGACTGGACTGGTTCTTGGACAACGGTTGTGCAGGGAGATGATTGTTCCTAGATTCATCCTACTTTTGGTACCCACTTTAAAGACGCTAGGTGAGTTCCAACATGGTCCAAAATCCCAAAGGGTCCATTCCAGGCTGCCAACAGATTAAATAAAAGTCAGCCAGCGAGCGGTATTCGAATCCAGGACCTTCGACAGGGCAAGCCAGCGTTCAACCACTAAGTCACTCCTTTTCCCTGAGAAATGATAATGTATTTTTATTATGCTGTAATGAGAAATAAAAAAACATACAACACGATGATGCTTATCTTAAAATATAAAAATACTAGCTTTTGCCCGCGGCTTCGCTAGCTTGGAATTTGGTCTTCCACATAAAGTCTCGTGACAGATCGTTTTATTTAATAATTTAATTTTTTTTTAACTATAAGTTACTCGTACATCCAGAATTTCAGATGTCTAACTTCAAAACTGACGGATTCCATACAATCTTTGAACCCCTATTATATTAAGGGGGAACCCTTGGGATGGAACTATCCAAATTTCTTTCTTAAATTATACAAAGAACTTGTCTGCAAATTTCAAGATGCTAAGTTCCTGATTTGCCTTTAATTATGTACTATAATGGATTCTCCGCAGAACAAAAAAACTGTAAAGTTTCATCCAAATCCGTTCAGTAGTTTTTGCGTGAAAGAGAGACAAACATACAAACTTTCGCATTTATAATATTAGTAGGATTAGTAGTCAAGATGTTTGTACGGGCTAATCTCTGAAACCACTGGATCGATTTTAATGAAACTTCTCACATAAAAATGTAACTTTGTCGAGCTTAAAATATAAGCTGTATTAATGACCTCAATATTTTTATTTCAAAATTATATTTTTTTTCTAACCATGACGCTACAATCTCTTTTGCACGTGTTCATTTATTTATGTTTAATCACATATGTTATACGTTTATTCGTTATAGAAGCGTATATTTACTTTTATTAAAAATATAATATTAATTCATTTATTATGATAGTGCGGTTTAATTAATAATTATTTATTAATTAATTAAAATAGAACTATGAAAAATTTGAACAACGATAAGCTATTCGGTGGTGCTTTCTATTACTATCTTGTGATTTCCGACAGACATTGCCAGTCATTCCTCGATCTACTTTTGCCGATGAGGTTAACGCATGTTTACAACAATCATTTTTATGGCGAAATGTTGAAACACTTCAATTGACCATAAACATGCGAGTACAATTACAAAATGATCCACTAGCACAAATATTTTCAAAACTATATTGAATAGAACCTCATCCAAATACACAATCCTTCAAATTGCCAGAAAATTTCAACAATGTAGTTAAGACAAAAAATGAATTAATTAGGAGTGTCTTTCCGGATAAAATGAATAATTACTTGGACCATAATTAGCTCTGCAATCGTGCTATTTTGCAGCGAAAAATGCTGATGTTGACGAAATTAACTTTTAAATGCAACAGTTGTTACCAGGTGATCTAATGTCCTTTAAATCAATCGATACTATCCAAAAAGCCAAGCCGTAAATTATCCAACTGAATTTTTTAATTCTCTCGATATAGGTACCTAGAATGCCACCCCACAATCTGCGGCTGAAGATCGGTTCGCTTATTATTCTTCAGCGTAATTTGAATCCACTTAAATCATGCAATGTGGTACACGTTTGATCATCAAAAATATCACCGGAAATGTTATTGAAGCAACTACGTTGACTGGAATCATTAAAGGAAAAATCGACCTGTTGCCACGTATTCCAATGATACCATCAGAACTCATAATACAGTTCAAAAGACTTCAATTTGCTATCAGCTTGGCTTTTGCTATGACCATCATGTCTCAAGGTCAGACAATATCCATTTTCTGCTCGAACTTAGAAAATCCATGTTTCTCCCATGGATGCATATGTTGCATGTTTACGTGTTAGTTAATCATCTAATCTATTTGTATTAGCAAAGGACAGATAAACAAAAATATTGTGCATCGATTAGCGCTCAATTAAATTGAAATAAATATTTGTAATTAAAATAATACTATTAGCCATAATTAAAATTCAACCATTGTATAACTCATTCATTAAACTAATGATTATATTTTATCAGTTAAGAATTTTGTATATTATTTATTTATTATATAATGTACTTTGATATACGATGAAGAAAATGTAAAATTAAAAATCAATTTAATTAATTTTTTTATTCATTCATTATTTCTTTAAAATTCAAATTTTAATGTCATATTTTTTAAAACTATTATAACAGCAACAGCAACCCGTAGCCGGATCAGCTAGTAATAATATAAAAATAAATAGCTAATTTAAAAATATCTAAATAATGTAAATCATTATAACAATTTTAAAACTAGCTATAACTTTGTTTGTATCTTGTTTGAGAGTGATTTTAGTTAGTTAGTTAGTTAGTCTACCTCAGGTACCTGCTTTTACCTGCCTTTAGTTAAAGCCTAATCGAATAGACCCATTAAGCCACAACCCAAAAGACTTAGTTCACATCAAACGATGTTGTTGGTTATATACTATGGTATCTTCGTTGTATACGTATCAATAAAAAAAAAATCTAAAAATAATTTTCCAAAAAAAGTGAGACGTTGAAAATTATTTGGATAAATAATCTGTTCAACGATAAACGATGAAACATTCGGCCAGGAATTATTTACAATTTTTAGCGATGAGGTAGTAAAAATAATTGAAGAGTATAATGGACATACTTTACCATCAATTTTGTTTAAAAAGTAAAATAATAAAAATCATTCCATATTCATCATCTGACTGTCATGAGTTACAATTTTTAACCTTTTTTTCCAATGTAGAGTATTATTTACTTAACAAAGAAATTGTTGTTTTATTTTAAGGGCAAACAACTACAAATGGTTATTATTTCCCTCTAGAGGATATACATATTTACATTAACTAGATAATTACAAATATACATTATTGTTACATTAGTACTTTGTAAAAATATTGTTACATATAATAGAAAATATTACATGTAATAGAAACATATTAACATATCAAACTTATAATAGAAAGATAAATACTTATATAAAGTTATTCATACTAGAGTAAAACATTATACATATTACTATATAAACTTTAAAATATAATACAATATAAAAATTATAATATTTATATAAACGTTATACATATTAATAGTTTAAACATAGTTATAATATAAATATATTAATTTATATTATTTATATAAACGTTATACATATTTATAGGTATTTTTCTTAAACTCATATAAACACATACGCATATAGGTATACGTATATGTCAAATTGGAGAAATATACTTTTAGAAAAAAAAAATAGCAAACATTTTTATTTCAGTTATTAAAGAAAATTAATATTCTCATTCATTAGTTAGATGCATAAATAAAGAAAAAAATGAGGTTAAAGAAAAAGAAAAATTTTCAAATTGAATTAATAAATAATGCTATATTTTGTGTAAAGCTTTTAGAAGCGAGTACAGTGTCTTTGCGATTTGCCAATTTTTAAAAATATTTATAATTTAACTGATCGAGCACGACAACATAATAAACAAAAATATTTACTCGATCTGTTACTAGGCAATGCCGATATAATATTAGAAGTATAAATACTATCATTAATAGCAGAGCGATTACGGTATAAAAGTATTAAATATATGAATAGAGAATTCGGAGGATTATGTGAATTAAAATATATTAAGGGAAATTCCACCCACGCAATTACACAATATCCAATCCGCTTGTACTGGTATATTTTTTGTTGCTCAGATAAATCATCTCAATTTGTTTAAACATGATACATTTTTATTATACGTTTTGTTTATTAAAACGCACTCGGAAAAATTCCTGAAGGCTTTTCGATTGAACCGAAAAATAATCTAATTACCCTGGCTCTACTTTATTAGTTAATTAAAACACTAAAGATATAAAGATATACAAGACAAAATGGAAACAGTATTTAAAGGAAATTTTTGGTTGAAGGAAACCTCAATCAGAGGAAACACTTCGAGAAAAAAAAAAAACGCTAAAGAAATTAAGTTTCAAATAGTGGAGAATGGAGATAGTTGCGGAGGAGGGCGCAGTTTGTAATCACTGACCACTGTGTAATCGCTAATCTTCCCAAAACTGCGACCGATATCTTGTCAGATTGGGGAGCGGCCATGGTTTGAACATCAATCCACACAAGGTAAACTTTTCATAAGAAAGCAAATAAGTCGAGACTTATTTTTCTTTGCCGACGTTCGTCCAGTTATCTTTCCGTTTACCTTCTCATTTTCCTTTCTCTTTGTCTTATGTTTACATCATCACCCTTCTGTACATCTGTAATTTTATATTCTTTATCCTTAATTACATATCTGTCACTATTTTTACTTTTCTTCACTCTGTATGTTATTATATTCTAGGTACTGTAATGTTTTTTTATAGTTTTTTGATATAGTGAAACTTTTATTCTATCGCCCCGAAATTTTGCGTTCATCTATCGCATGTCGCATTACACCTGGAGAAGGGATAAAGTGAAAGGCGCATTACAGGGCAGTCAAGGCCAATATGGCGGCACCCAATCAGCTGTCTGTGTAGCATTTATATCCTCACTTATTCGTGCAAGTGTGTTTTGATCTGTGTATTAGTGTTAATGTATTTATTTACTTTATCTTAAATCTTATAATTTTCATTAATTTAAAATAAAATTAAAAACAAATAAAAACGATTTGTTTACTATTAACAAATCTCTTCAATCAAATCCTTTAACACTGTGTGTTAATTTTAATTTTGATATATAATAATATATTTAATTATTTGTATACTCTAAGGCTTAATAGCTTACAAAACCTGTATTGTTATTCTAAAGGGACTTGTCCCAGATTATTATTATCATTATTATCCTGTTCTTTTTCTCGGTTTCTACCGGAGAATAGACCTACCCGGACATAGGTCAAGGATTAGAGTAGAGTTCTTATAATGATAAAATACATCAATGATATATAAAATACATCAATATATAATCATAAACAAACACGTGAATATCCCTCTTATATAATATTGCTCTTACTTTTTAATATGCGTTTATCGTCTAAGTGATTGTATTAATTATGTATTCCGTACTCTAATACGCAAATTGAAATTAAATTTTATAATTTAATGTTTTGTCTACTATTGATTTAACATTATCATTCTCATTTTTCAATAATTAATTTAAGATTAAAAACGCGATTTTAATAACTTAAATCGTATAATTTTCCATAATTTTTTAGTTAAATGCCTACAAACCGAAAAAAAGTTTCACTTTCATCGTGGTTTCATAAAACCACACAACTTTTGTTTTGTTTGTTTTTTCCCTCATAGCCCTGAAGATGACCTACAAAGTAGGTCGAAACGTCGGCACAAATAAAAATAAGTCTTGACTTATTTCGTGTTTTTTTACTGGATCCCCCATCTATCCCTATTCTCCATCCAGCAAACTATTTTCCTATCTAACATAAATTTAAAATAGTTATATTAAAAAAAACAACGGACAGTTAAAATAATGAATATTTTGTCCTGCGTTGATAAGTTACACAACATGAAACTTTCCCCTACTACTTTTCCCATTATCCTAATAGCATTATACTTTATTATAAATAGGGTCTAGGAGTGAGTTGTCTCGGTGAAATATCTCATCTTTCGTATTATATTAAGACAAATATCACAAAAAGGAAATATCTTATAAGGTTAAAGATATATCTCAGCCATTTACTTGGAAAATGGGTTAGAGTTAAGGTTGCGGTGATGTATTGCGCGAAGGTTGCATTGTAGCCTTGTGTCCGATCCTAAACAATGCGGGCTGTATTCTCTTACAACAATTAAGTAGCGGGTATGTACATTTAATCATTAATGACTAGCTTCACCCGTTGTGCTATATATTATTTTAAAAGTAACATTCGTTTTAATGTTGTTTATTTGATTAAAAACAATAAAATGATGTTCTAAATGTTGTTCTTAGAACTGTTCGAGATACAGTCAATCAATTTTAAATAAATTATTAAATTTCAATTGTACCAACGTTTTAGCCTAATTTTTAGCCCATCATAAGGGCTGATGGATGTAGAATCTAAGAACAACTCTTTTTGACTCTTTCAGTTGATATTACTGCTAGGTTTGAGGAGGAATAAAGTTTGTCATGAAAGGTTTGATATAGGTTTCGGGCCAAATCGGTAATAAATGCAACATTAAGGTCATTATGGATGACTTTTTTCGTAACAAAGTAAGTACCATTGAAGATTTTACGAAGGATTAAATATGAGAGGAATTCGATGAGTGGAGTTCTAAAGCATTACTCCGTGATCCAATTAGTGGTCATATATATGAGTTTTTGTAATTAATTGGGAGCTTTTGAGCGTTTTTCTAGTAAATATTGGAGTTGTCTGAATGGTGAGCAGTTTCTCGTCATTTAAGTCTAGTATGAGGATTCCAAGTAAAACGTCAAGATGTAGTCCTAAGTACCGGATCTGTCCTTTAGGAATCAGTGGGATGTTATTATGCAAAACAAGAGGACAGGAAGTCATTGGCTTCCAACGTAGGGTAAAGATGAATCGATGAGATTAGTGGGAATTTATTTAAATCTTACAGTTTTGTTTCAATTTGTTGTACAGTAAATGTTTCAGTACTTAGTCTTGTCTTGATCTGCTAAGAGGCGCGTCACTTGAAAGGCCTTATGAATCTTAGTTTTGTCATTCATTATTATTTTTAGAGCATTAAAATGGGTTTTTAAACCATTTCAATTATATTGAATTGGGGACATTTAATTAAAAGAAAAAAGTAGATACTGAAAATCACAAAAAATGTCATTGATTGGATGAATAATTTTTTGTCAGTATTTCGTTTTTTTTGCTGGGCTGCTCTTTTTTTAGTATTACTTAGGCGATATCCATCACCATCCGTTTGGTCGGTATCCTCGTTAATCAAAGTGGAACTGAACGGATGAGAAGACTCGGTCGTGTCGACCTGGTCAATTGGTTGCTCAGGTGGGTTGGGGATTGATACAGGACGAGAACCCGTATCTTTCATTTTATTACAAAATACGTTTCCAACAAATAATGTAAAATGGAAATATTTTAATCTATGCATAAAGAAAATACAATAATGTACATTGTAAAAAAAAAAAAACTACTACAACCCTTGAAGAATAATGAATTAGGAACATAGTTAACACGGTATTGTTTCTTTACTAACGGTTGTACAGTGAGCACAGTTTTTTCTAGATCAGACTCAAACAGTTCAATTAAAGTTACCCATTGTATAGACGGTGGGTGGGCCCATGGAGGGTCTTTTGTATCCATTTATTGTTGTTTACAGATTAAATTATCTGTCTCGGCTGGATTTGAACAGAGGACCTTAAACACTGCAGTTTATCACTCTACGCACTGAGTTTCCACGCTCAGTTGAAAACACTTCTCGCCAGTCATCAAACTATGAATTATTGGGAAAAATCCGCTCATTTTGTACCTTAATTCCCACTGGCATTAACATAGTCAGAACACTCCTGTTGGCTGCTGCACCCTAGCAGACCACGAATCTGCAACGTTTACTACTGATTTGATTGCAACACCTCGATCATTGACGAGATTTTTATCCATGATATTACACTGAAAAGATAGGCCATCGGCCGGGATTCGAACCCTCGGGCCTATCTTTTCTCTTTAAAAATAAAAATATTTAAAAATAAAAAAATTGACCAATAATTATAAAAAAATATAAATAGTAATATGGTAATAAGATCCTAAAATTAAATTAATGTTCAAAGAACTTTCGTTCTAGTGTATTCATCGCAAAAATTGCGAGAAGACAAAGACATGGGATCGGATAAGAGAAAAGATTTGTCCTCTGCCGGCAGGCGGCCTTAGTGCCTCAAATGGTAGGGCACTGTCACGGAGAGACAGAGGATCCGAGTTCGTATCCTCGGCCGAGGGCCTATCTATTCTCTTTAAGAATAAAAAAAATTGAACAATAATTATAAAAAAAATATAAATATTGTTTAATTATGAAATCCAATTTATCCTTAAAGTGTTTTGATACTGCTCTCAAGATACATTACATAAACACTATACATAATAACAACAGGTGAAGGTATTCTTGACTGAGATAGGGTTTAGAACCCTCTCTCCCTTCCTTACCTTAAGTCGTTTGTTGTCCCGAGAATTAGTGGAAGTAGGCCCCGCGGCTGTGTTGCTCGAGTCAGCTGTTTCCCCTTCTGAGGAGTTTAATCACCCTAGCTGTCTTAGCTCTTAGTTAGTAATTTAAATACATTTTACATACTGAATGTTCATAATTTTAAATTAAAGAGAAATAAATAAATCTACAAATATTATTTATTATCAAATTCGAAAAAAAATATCACAATAACTACTAACTTTACTGTAAAATTAACCAAAACTGAGGCTCTATTTTTGTATACTAATAGGGTTTAAGGTAAATTTGAACTATGAGAGTATCATATAAAAGTTAAACTAATAAAGCCATTTATCTGCATATTTAAATTATCAGTAAAACTAAATATGTACAAGTATTTTTAACAAGGGAATACATCAGTACTTACAATTGTTTTGTCATTGGTTCTAATGATATATATATATATATATATATATATATATATATAAATGGAATGAAAATACCCACGACCTTACTGGCTGAAACGTGCGAGAAGGCCGAGAGACAGATTCTTGAACTTCAAAAACATGTAGCAATATATGTAGGTCTCAGGATCTCTAATGGAAAGACAGAAATAAGAACAATATTCGAAAGTGTGGACACAAAAAAAAAAAAATATTAAGGAGTTCAAGTATCTTTGGAGAATGGATCAGCTAGAACGCCCTCGTGAAAAAAGCAATGGAGGTTGTTTGTTCATTTTAATTTTTATTCAATATACTGGACTGTAATCTTCACTGTAATTTCTATCATTTGGAAACAAAACCAGCTTCCAGTCATAAAATCTTTTATTCTTTTAACATAAGACGTTTCGGCATTCAAATGCCATTTTCAATTTTAAATATACATCAACATTACTAAAATATAACTTTAAAAAAAGTTATAAGTCAAATCTCATAAAAATGTATATTAATATATTTAAAAAAAATGTTATATTTTTCCTTTCATTTTCTTAGGGATACTTTATCCTCCCATGGGCAATTGTCTACTACCAATCTAATTCTAATTAGATTACGTCATATGTTAAAAGAATAAAAGATTTTATGACTGGAAGCTGGTTTTGTTTTCAAATCATAGAAATTACAGTTGTTTGTTCATTTAATGTCACTTTATGCTGCTATGGCTAATCGGAAGATGCTACAGTGGGAGCTCTAAATTTTGCCTATCCAGATTTAATTAGGATAGGGATGTTTAACGAGTACCTGACATCGTACAGGCTCGGGACCCCCGTTTAACGTCCCTTCCGAACGACGGCGTAACTAAGGATTTTTTACTCCCTTAAAAAAATCCTAGGGCCACCTGCCAGGCTACGAACCCGCGATTTTGGGCTTAGTAGTTTTTTACGCTAACCAGTAGACCATAGGTGACCATGTATTGGAGGTTAGAAAAGATAAGGTCGACCCTCCCAAAACCCCGAAAACATCTATAATGAGAATTCAAAAGTAAGGCATAGGTGATTAAACCGGAAGCCTTTTTTTTAGCGAAAACACCAATAAGAGCCTAATTGAAAATTGTAATATTAAACAATGGAACATATTAAGGAAAATTTCAGACGTTAACTTCTAGAACTAAAAATTAGCCCATACACAAAATGAGACCCTTTTCAAAGCAACCGAAAGAATATCCGACGTTATGAGAAAAAGAGGATTAATTTCTATATACGATTCCTTCGAATGTATGCAAGTAGGACATCGAAAAGAGTATCTGAATTCCTCAGATATAAAGAACTAATCCGAACTGGATGAAGACTAAAGGTAAATGAAAAAACCCAGGGTTATGGAAGATATCCTTAGGGGTGGAGTTGCCATAAATTGAGAAAAGATAATGAATGAAAGCGAACGATCAAAATCTCCGATAAGGAAAGGAGTAGGATTTCAGAGAGGTTGCTGGGGGGAGAGAATATCGCGGTACAAGAACCAATTGGTCCGCAATATCCCAAAGTTGGGTGAAAGAATAAATTATAATTGTAATAAATTTAAGATGTATTTTTAAATCGTTAAGAGAGTACTACCAGTGGGTAGTTTCTCTACTTGTCATTATGTATCACTTATCCTCTTAACTTGTTGAATTATTGTAATACCGTTGTAAATATCAATAAATAAATTTAAAAAAAAAATCGTTAAGAAGTACTTCAAGAGTTACATTTTGGACCATTAAAGATAAAAATATTCACTGAAAAGGAGCTAATTTTATGTAACTGTTGTTAAAGCAAAATTGGACCATAATGGATATTTATTGTGGTGCTATCTATCTATGGAAAAACATCCAAAAGAAAAATATTATTTATTTCGAATCATTACAAAATCTATTTTGCTGTGGTAATTATACACCTGGGACCAAACTTTTATAAAGTGAAAGGAACATAATTCAAATCAAACTCTCGTATTCAATCCTTACAATCCAAAATCCTTCGTAAAATCCTCAATGCTCTATACTTTGTTACGACCAAAGTAAACTATAATGACCCTAATGCCCCATTCGCTGCTTATTTAGCCCAAATCCGATATAAATCTTTTCATGACAAACTTCATTCCAACTCAAACCCATTAGTTTCAACCCTAGCAACTCCAATTCCTGATGATCCTCCTCCGAGGCGTCTGAAAAGAAGATGGCCTCGTGACCATATAATTGGAACTTGTTATTTGAGTACTATCTCAGTGTAGTTTCTCTACTTGCCTTTATTTCTACAGCCCCGGTGAATAGGTGGTTAAGTCGGATTTTGTTCAGAGACAGTTAACTGCTTTCAGATAACCGGAATCGTATCATTCTCCTAGTTTTTGGCTTGAAATGAAGTGGTAATATAAATCCTTTTCAAGCCAATACCTTACTTAGCCTCTTACTCACTATGAAAATAACTCGATTCCGCTTACTTAAGTACAAGATACTCTTTTTGGAAAAAATTATACTTAAACACTTATTCGCCTGGAATGTATATTTATGCAAATAATATTTTATTATTATTATTAATTTGATAAAAAAAATGTACCATCTCTCCCAGTATCCATCTGTGTTATCTATGAAGCAAATTTCAAAAGAAAAATGTATTTATTTATTTTAATATAGTGTGTATGTACTGTAGGCATTTTAACACCTGGAATTTAAATTATCCAGAAGCAACATAATTCATATGACTTCTTACTATTGAATAGTATTCACTACCAAATTTTTATTTTCGACATATTTTGCAGTTTTGTCCTTTAGAATTAAATTAACATCATCCACAATTTATTTTTCCAAAAGCTCCTGGATCTCATATCTTAGAAAGCTTCCACTGAAAGTTATTCCATTCCTCACTTCGATATCCTATGCTGCACTCGTATATATATCATACGCTACATATATTTTCCCGTCTCTTGGAAACTGTCTCCAGGAAAATCCTGTAAAATTTCCACGAGACCTTCTATAAGAAAAAAATAACTGTACCAATACAACCCTTAAAGGTTCTTGGATCAGTATAGGGTAGAGACTGTTCCTGTCAGGACAACAGATGTGCAGGGAGGTAATTTGTCCTTGATCACGCTCCTACCACTCTAATCTACCACCAGGTGTAATACCTATTTTATAGAGGCTGGGTAATCACCAGTACGTTCTGCAGGCACCAAAGGTCTATCTATCCTTGGCTGTTAACAGATTAAAGTGGCTATTTGCCGCTCAAATTAATATATATTTTTTTTATTATTCCTATATAATATAATTATATAAAAACCTGTGCCAATACAACCCGCGAATGGGTCTGGGGTTCAGTACATTGTAGAGACTGTACTGTTTCATTAACAACGGTTCTGCAAGGAGGTGACTTGTCCTAGGTAATATATAATTATATAGCCAATACTATACTCTATTAACCACTACATTACTATATATTGCGAGTATGTATACTTTTAGGTTACTCTGGTAACAAGGATATAATTATATTTCGTAACTTATTAATGGTTGCAGCATTGAAAGAATATCCGAAATTCGATATCCACTTATATATTACACACCAGTACCAATATAAGATAAAATAAATTTCTGTCAAAGACTCTATCAAATTTACACTGAATTACTGAAACATTGGGGGTACGAAGCTGTAAATCAAAATTTATTTCTGAACGCCTCCATTGCAGATAAAAGTATTTTTTTAATGAAATAAATTTATTTATTCTGGAACAAGTCCCTTTAGGATAACAATACAGGTTTCTGTAAAGGGTTTTATTATGTCTTAGGGTATAAAGTGATTATATTTAAGTAATACAAATGTGAAAGAGTTAATGAAAAATAAATTAATGAACAAAAATGTCGAATTACCTCCAGTGATTAACATTTAAAGAATAAAAAAAAACAGAGCACATAAAATAAAAATAAGATAACAATAATTATATATAGAGAAAACAATAGTTAATTACAATGGCAAGTAGAAAAAAGCAAAGCCAGTAATGAAACAAAAATACAAACAATTTCAATTAAGATAACTAGTTTTTAAAAATATCTATCTGTATGAGTGAAGTGTCAATATATAAATAAAATAAACTTATTTATAAATAAAAACACATCATTCATTTATCAATTAGAAAATTTTAATCTGAAAACTGAGTATGTTATTTCCGATTTTTTGGGAATCGTAAGGATATAAGGTGATTGAAAATACGGGATTTGAAGGTTGAAAGATTATTGGAACGAAGAATGGAAGAAGGTATAGAGTTCCAAAGGGACGAGGATCGGATAAAGAAAGCTCTATCAAAAGTTGTTCGGTGGGATGCTGTACATTGGTCAAAGAGCCTTATTTAATGAATTAGGAAAGGTGGTAAAGCTGAGTTGCCGTGCCGAAGAACTTGGCTTCAAATCCTACTGAAGCAGATCTTATTTAACCTGTCAACAATCCGGAATGGATCCTTTGGGATCTAGGCCCCTATCAGTGCTCACCTATAAAGCTCCTATTTTGTACCTAAATTAGAGGGAAACCTGGCGGTTGAGCGTGATGTACGTCAAATCACCTCCAAGCGAATGGACAAAGGTAGATCCAAGAAACAGTGCAATCTCTACTACGTTTAAATGTAAATATACATCTGCCTTCCAATGGATTGACCCGCATTTGATGTACTTTTATGGTTTCGAACTCCCTTTGTTCTATAATTTATTACATCTCGGAAGCTTTTTTATTTTTAATATTTAATAGAGAGGTGACAAATAGTAAATATAGATAGAAAAACGTTTATTGAACTTCGTACTTTATAAAACGCCTGAAGCACCAGTGATACTTTTTATAAAAATGTTTTTTTAGCTTTTTCCATTAGCGCGTCATGTCCCTGACTGAAATAAGTTATAGGAGGGACGGACAGCTTTGAGGAAAGAGAAGGAGATATTCATAGCTGTGTTTATTTAACTGAAAGCTTCGGAATGGACCCTTTCTTAGGGAAACCTGGTCGTGGCTTTTCTCCCATTCCTTCCAAGCCTGATATCCAGGGTCTCAAAATCATCTGACTTTTCTTTATCAAATAATGTTGAAACACTTTTAGAATAGGGTTTTCTCGGCGACTATTAGTTTGGAAATTTCCAGGCCCCAAGATAGATTGACTTTTCTGGTATTAGTATAATGGTTTTGGGGGATTGTGATATTTAAAATTAGCAGGAGATTTTGGGTATCAGTTTCGCAGGTTGTCACTTCGAGGTTATTATAAAAAGTTTTAATCTTTTCATTTGTTTCATTTTTAATATTATCGAAAAAAAAAATTGTGAATTTTAGAATGAAATGAAGAGTGTAATTATGAGAAATGTGTCTGTTTCGGTAATCATTTCATCAAGATATGAACATTTCACCAAAAATATATCATCTATACTTCGAAATGTTAGTTGAACCGTTAATTTTTTTTATGAAATGATGTCCGATATATACAAATTTCCCAAAATGACCCTTTTTTCCATATTATAATGCTCGATGTTTTTAGACAATATTAAAAAGGAAACGATTGAAAAGTTACAACTTCTCGAAAACCTGCGGAACTGATACCTGAATTTTTTTGAAAGTACTTGTAGGGGCAACCACTGTTTCCCATTTTTATGAATTATACAACTGTTAATTTAACTGTATTACTGTATATTTGGTACTTGACGTTATAGTCATTGATATCATTCTAGCATTTTTTTTTTAAATTTATTTATTGATATCTACAACTGTATTACAATAATACAACAAGTAAATAGGCTAAGTGATATATAATGATATGATAATGACAAGTAGAGAAACTACCCAATGATAGTACTCAAATCAAAGTTCAAGTAAGAAGGACACATGGCCATCTTCTTTTCAGACGCCTCGGAGGATTATCGGGAATTGAAGAGGAAGCTAGGTTTGAAACTAGAGGGTTTGAGTGGTAATGAAGTTTGTTATGAAAGGATAGATACCGGGTTCGGGCCAAATCAGCAACAAAAGGGACATTAAGGTCGTTATGGGCGACTTTATTCTTAACAAAATAAGGAGCATTGAGGATTTTACGAAGGATTTTGGACTGTAAGGATTGGATACGAGAGGAATTCGATGGCTTAGTGGAGCCCCAAAGCTCTACTCCGTAAGTCCAGATAGGTTGTATGATGGTCATATTCTAGCAATTGAAATTCCTTTTGGTACTTATTTTGTCAGATATCTTATTATGAGAATTTGGATGGGGAGGAAGAAGTTAGAGCCAGGATAGTATTAGCTAATAAAGCATGTTTTGGGATCTCAAAGCTCCTGAGAAGTAAGCTCCTTAGCCTAAAGTCCAAGCTGATGATATATAGAACCATCATTAGGCCAGTAGCGACATATGCTGGTGAAACCCTCACACTGAATAAATCCAGCGTGGAAAAGCTGAATAGATTCGAAAGAAGAGTCCTACGGCAAATATTCGGCCCAGTGCGAGATAACGACCAACTCAGGATCAGAAGGAACAAGGAGCTGAGTGAGTTATATGGAGATCTAACGATATCGAGCTTCATCAGGATTCAACGCATTAAGTAGCTGGGCCACGTATATAGGATGAAGGAAGAAAGGACAGCTAAAAAGCTGTATACAGGAAATCCGGATGGAGTAAGACTTCGAGGAAGGCCCAAAGCTAGATGGAAGGATGCCGTCTGTGAGGATCTGAGGCTGAGCAAGGTCTCCATCACTCGAGCAGGCGATCGGGACGATTGGGGAAGAGCTGTTGAGCAGGCCAAGGACTTCTTTATGAGGCTGTCGCACCAATAATACAATACTTATTTTGTACCACTAGTGAACCTATTGCAATACCAGTATACACTTGGAATGTTTTGAGATATTGTGTAATTTCCATGAAACAAAATAATGTTTTTTGTTATTTTTATTATAGGTTTGTATGAAAAAGGTCTTAATATTAATTCATCGGATTCTCTGTATTTAAACAACACTTAAATCACATAAAAAAATAATTTATTCATTGAAATTTACTACTGTATAATATACCATTACAAGAAGTAAATAGAATGAAAGGTACATATTGGCACTACCCAGTGTTAGTACTCACTCAACAAGTTCAATTAAAAGGTCACGAGGCCATCTTATTTTCAGACGCCTAGGAGGATTATCAGGATTTGAAGAGGTTACTAGGTTTGAAACTAGTGGGTTTGAGTGGGAATAAAGTTTGTCATGAAAAGATTGATATCGTATTTGGGCCAAATCAGCAACAAATGGGTAGTAACGTCACCACTTCGTTCGTAACAAAGTAAAGTGTATTGAGGGTTTTACGAAGGATTTTGGATTTTAAGGATTGAATACGAGAGGAATTCGAAGGCTGAGTAGAGCCCCATAGCTCTACTCCATAAATCCAAAGAGGTCTGATGATTGTCATGTATATGAGTCTTTTGTAATGAATTGGGAGCTTATAGCCTTTGTCTAGTAAGTGTTGAAGTATCCTGAAACGTCGAGCGGTTTCTTGTTTTTTCAGTCTTGTATGAGAATTCCAGGCTAATCGTTTGTCAAGGTGCAACCCTTTGTCTAGTAAATATTGAAGCAGCCTAAAACGGTGAACTGTTTATTGTCGTTTTAGCCTAGTGCGAGGATTCCAAGTTAAGCGCTTGTAACACTTTGACAATGTGTAGTATTAGGATGAGTTGGGATGTCAAATGGTTTTTGATCTCATAGGGCTCTAAAAATCTAAGATCCATTAAAAAATGCACATCGAAATAATGGTTCCATTACAGTCCATAACAGTAAAAAACAACGCAATCATCGGGACAATAAATCTATGCATAATTAAATAGGATTTTCTCTTTTGAAATTGTCGATTTCATGGTTTTCCTGGAGAAAACGGCGAGCTTTGTTGTTGTTTTAGTCCAGTACAAGGACTCCTATATCTAGAGTTCTTCTTGGTAGAGTGTGTCTTGGGGTCTCGCCATCTTCGGATACTCCCCGTCCAGCATCGTTCGCCGGCTCCATCTTCGGCTTCCTCCTAGCTCCTACCTCCTAGGGATCTTCTCAGAGAGTCCTCGCTTCTCGGGAGCTGTTCCGAGAGTCCTTTTCCAGTGGAGTCTTCGACCTCCCTCCTTTTCTAACCTTTTCAACCACCTTGACCTTAACGGGAGCATCCTTTTACCTGCGTGACCTACTTCTCGCAAAACACATCCACTTTCATAATGCCGCCCCATTTCATAGCATTTGACAATGTGTAGTATTAGGATGAGTTGGGATGTCAGCTGTATAAACTGTGTAGAGGATTGGGCCAGGATATGCCTGCCGAAATAACATTTCTAAAATATAAATATTCGAATAAGGTTGTTTTATTTTTTAAATCAATGCATTTAAATATAAAAATAGATTTAAAAACAATGCTGTTTTCTGCGACGGCGTAAAGAAGTCACTAGCTTCTTGATTCGCCTATTTTTAAAAATATAATTTTACTGATCAAGTTCCACATAAGACTAACCGGAAACTAGTAGTTTCTTAACCGCTTTGAGAAAAGGTCCAAAACCAAAATTGTTTGCTTCATCATCTCTTTATTTACAAACACTTATATATATTTACAATTTTGATCTCAGAGGTCTCTAAAAAATAAAGATCCATTAAAAAACTTCGAAACAATAGTTCCATTACTGTCCTTTGCTAATTCAATAGCAAAGAAGTGAAGTAAAAGATTGAAGTCGGTTTGTTTCGGTATCTGGAGGGTCGTTTAATTGGAGCTGAATTAAATGTTTGATTGATGGCGGTGGCAGAAATGTAGCAATTTCACTTAAGGCTGGGAAATGAAGACAAATGGTTAGTGGCTTTCCTTCTTTGCTGTTTCCGCCCCTTTTAAGATGTCCTACATCGATTTCCTTTTAAGTCTACCGCACGTATACTTGTCTGGTCCATTGTTTCATATCTTTCAATTGAGATAGAAGGTAACCATTTACTAATTGACCTGTTATATTAATCATACCAGTTATATACAGATTATTAATTATACATAATCATGATATATATGCTTGATTACTATGTTCTTTACTTGATCCAGTAATACAAACAAGTGTTTTCATCCCATTTGACAGTTTTCATTATACATTTATTTTTAGTATTCCTGCCAGTAATAAACTAATGCACTGGATCGTATATCCGGGAATAATAATAAAGTCTTTATTTATTCTACATAAATACAGGTATTAATTTGTAAGATATTATGTCTTAGAGTGTAAAATAATTCCATTTGATTAATTATTACAAATAATTTAATAAGTGAGAAAGAATAAAAAAAAATGCGAATTACCTCCAAAAACAATATTTTAAAAACGGATTAGAAGAAGAGAAAGAAAAAAAATTGAAATAAGTTAAAAATAACTATATAAGAGAAACAATTCATATTATAATACAATTGGGAAAAACCACAATGAAAAGCCTTATGTTTCAAATCCAGTAATATACCCACTTACCAGTCGACGTTTCGCCTATCCAGGCATTATGAAGACACAAAAACAAAAAAGGGTTATGTGAATCACATCTCGAAGAAAAAGGTGCAATACATCCCAACGATCAACAGCCTTAACAGGCTCCAAACTGTCTCATGTTGGAGCTCATATATATTTAATATATATTTTTTCGAAGTAGCTCAGTGTGTAGTGCTGAGTTGCAGATAAATTATTTAATCTGTTAACAGTCACAGATATGTCCTGGGGAATCTACGGACCCTCCTGGGGCTCAACCAGCCTATATAAAGCGGGTACCCTCGGAGGGAAAACCTACTGTTTGAGCATGATCTCGGATAATTAACATCCCTGCATTACAGTCGTTCTAGAAATAGTACCTACTGTCTTTACCATGTACTGAACCCAAGACTATTCATGTGTTTTTTAGAACTTCTCTGTACTTCAAGTGTCTTGTTTGAAATGCATTTCAAGACTTCCAAGGCTTACATACATCATCTTCAATTCAGGCATATATATATATATATATATATATATATATATATATATATATATATAATTATATAAATAATAAAGTACAGGTTAATATAGTTGAAATGGTAGTGTCGCGAAGATGGGCTTGTAAAATTGTTGGGCTGAGTACTGACATGAGACCCTTTATGGGTTGTATGGTACAGTTCTTTTTATCAAATACGTAATCAAACAGCACCAATAAGACATTACCCATTCGAATAAATAATATTTAATGTAAAGGAGATAGTTGGGGGGTGCAGTCAAAAAGAACACTGAATAAGTAATAAACTTATAATTATGTGCCGACGTTTCGACCTACAGTGTAGGTCATCTTCAGGCCGATTTGGAGAGCGAAGTCGTTAGATGGAACGGCTGGTTAGCACTCTATAATAAATAATATTTAAGTACATACATAAAGGTGAAAACATACAAACGAACATTTAAGATAAAAAGCTCGCAAGAGATATAAAATGCTTGTTAAGATCTTAATGGAAAAATTCCATACAAAATGCCACAAGTCTGTAAAATAAACCCAAAAAAAAATACCTGTTTTTTTTTTTTATATTTCGCTTATTCAGGCATCTTTCGTACATAAATAGCAATTGCAAAGGAAAAACGATAATGAACTTAGCATATCCTGTCCTCGAAATGCTGCAAAATACCAACAGGGAATACTTTCCACCACCACTAAGGGCCCAAACCTAACTAATAAATCCGATTCCCTTTAGTCTAGTGCCAAGTAATATCCTACTAGCCCTGAAGATGACCTGCAATGTGGAAACGTCGGCTTTCCAATAAATAGTTCTCCCTATGTAAGAGAATTTCTTTTTTACCTCCAACCGGACCATTTTCTTCCTTTAATAAATCCGATTGGTGCTTTCGTTTCCTGTTTTTATTTTAGAGACTTAAACTTTATGTTTTTTAAATAAATAAAAGAGACAGGACAAAATAGTAAATTCTTGTTACAATGTTGAACTAGTCGATCCACGCCTTGAACGGTTCCAGAATCGTAGATGTAGCTACAACACCAAACCTATTGATCACCGATTGCTGATTCATCTTATAATACTGGGCATGACTGTGGTAGTTCTAATTATTTTAATTTTGAGTTACAATCTTGTTCTAATATACTTTTTCATCTTTCGACCGAAACAAGAAGGTAGAAAACCTTTGAAGGGTTCTTTGAACATTGTTCTAACTAAACTAAGTTGTATAACGTTCCCTTTATTGCGTAACATCAAGTCTCTACTGTTAATCATTTCTTTTGTATCAAAGGCGTTGCTTAGTTGATCGCGGAGTTTTACAAAGTGTTTATTTCCATGTAAACGGACTTAGTTCCATTACTTACTTTAAGAAAAAAGTGTTTGTAGAAGAAGATATGAGTTTTGACAATTTTTTTTTTAAGCTGAACCTTTACTGATACAATTAAGGACACGATATTTTAAATGAAGCTTTTATTTTTTAATGAAATGTGTATGATTATTATATATATATATGTGTGTGTGTGTGTGTGTGTGTATATATATATAAATACGAGGTGTGGCTATTAAATAACGAGACTGACGTTGCAATAAAATTTATTTTTATTTTATACATAATTACTTACTATCACCTTCAATATACACCCCTTCTCTATCCCTACAACGCTCCATGCGAATGTTCCATTGTTGGAAACAGTGCTGGAAGTCATCTTCTGTCAGCTCATTCAGGGCGCGTGCCGCTTTCTCTTTTACAGCTTCCACGGACTCGAATATCGTTCCTTTTAATGATGATTTCACCTTAGGGAACATATAGAAGTCACATGGTGCAAGATCGGTGAATAAGGTGGATGCTCTAACACTGGGATGGTGTACTGGGCTAGGAACCTCTTGACAGATAACGCGGAATGAGCTGGTGCATTGTCTTGGTGGAGATCCCATGATTTGTCCTTCCACATTTCGGGTCGTTTTTCCTTACTCTTTCAAGTAGTGTTGCAAGAACCTAAAGCTAGCAGTATTGATTAATAGTTTGACATTCAGGAACGAGGTGAAGGTACACAATCCCATGAATATCGAAAGCTTCGTCAGTTTCGTTATTTAACAGCCACACCTCGTATATAGTCTATATTTTGATACCTATATAACATATGTAATTCAATCTTATATCAGGTAAATAAGAGGAGCCCAGTGGCTCAGTGGTAGATCACTGAGCTGCCATGCCGAAATCCTGGTTCCAATCTCTCTGCTGGCAAGACTTTTACTTAGTCTGTTAGCAGCCGGAGATAGATCATATGGGATCTAGGACCCTCCTGGGGCTCACCCAGCCTCTATAAAGTGGGTACCCAATATAAGGGGAAAAATTTAGGCGTGATCTAGGAGAAATCACCTCCCTTCACAACCGTTGAATGAAAAATTACAGTCTCTATCATTTACTGAACCTCAGACCGTTTCACGGGTTAAATAATACGAATTAACACTAAGATTGGATTGTAATTTGCATACATATGTAACTTATTATTGTTATCTTCTTTCTATTAATTAAATAAATGTAATCACATTATACTCTAATACATAATAATACCCTGTATAGAATACCTGTATTGTTATTTTAAAGGGATTTGTCCCAGAATAAATAAAGGTTTTATTATTATTATTATTAAAATATATTAGAAAAAAAAGTAACTGAATAAACTGAATTTACTTTTAATTCTTCTTTACAATAACACGATGTACTAATTATAACAATTTACTATAAAACATATATCACTACTTTTCTCTCATCACTAGTAGGTATAGATTACATCACCACTCATACATAATCTTCCTATGTATGTATATGTATAAAAGTGGTGGCCGACCGTGATATGGCGCTTATATAATGTAATCAAAGTTAAGCAACGTTCAAAGTAAAACTTGAGTGAGTTACCACCCGCCAGGGAAAATCCACAATGAAGGAATTTCGGCATACGATTATCTCTTCCCTTTAAGGTTATGTGAGGACTGTCAGACTACTGGAATCAACTTACAAAGACCAGGCGTATCAGTGATTATCTTTCGTCGTATACTATTGGTAATCATGTTGTGGTTTTCAAGGATGTTAGTAGCCGTCTGGAGGTTTGATTCAATGACTGTCTGCTTCAGGGAAATATATATTGCTCCTCGTCCTTCTGCTGACCTTGGACAGCTATAATCTATAGATCTTGACCGATAGTCATTGTCGAACCTTGAACTCGATTGTACGTTTGTGGGAAGGAAACTGGTGAATAAGCTCCAAAGGTACTGGCTAAAGAGCTGTTGGCACCATGCGACTGCACTATGTAAACCATGGTTCCCAGTAACGTGAGTTCGGGTGACCCTCTCCTGGCTGTCTAGTCTCCGACAAGTACTATACGTATTACACATATGTGTATTTGACTACACGACAAAAGATCTACTAGGCCTGTGGAGCCAACTGGAATATACGAGCATATATTACATTTTCTACATGACATCAAAAATAGAACTGACTTTATTACTTTTCCAATCCTCTATATATACATTTGGTTGTTAACATACAACTCCTTTAGTATTAAGTAAATATTGGTGTTCTCCAGACCTTATATGTTTATTTAATAGAGTGTATTTAAATGAACATGAAAATTATAGGTTGTCATAAATTACTGAAGTAAAAGCTTCTTTAGCGAATTTTGGTAGGGTAAAACGTATAAGTTCGCATTACCGACATGTTCGTGACGTATTGAGCAAGACTGAAGACATCTAGCGGCCTGTGCATGAGTTATAAAATTTGTTTAATGTACTTTAGTTTAAAGGTTTGAATTCAATCGATATACGAATGATAATATTCAACTGAAAGGTCCTTTTTTAGTTGTGGAATTGATACCAGTAAAAACTTAAAACATCAGTAAATAGTTGAATTTTTCATTTTCCTTAAAAGATTTCATTGGTCATAGTTAAATGTCTTGTTTTATGAAATAATTGATCAACAATAAATATTTTCGAACCCAGTGAGGAAAATAATGCTAAAAATGAAAATAAAGTTTATTAAACTAATCTATGTAAATACAAATAGAAGACAAAAACAATATATATGCATATTAATTATCATTTTAGTTAAATTATTGATATTTTTTATTGAACTCGTGCAAATTTGAAATTTAAATAATTAAGACTATAATTGTTTTAGGAATTAAAAAAAGGAACATAGTTATTAGACAGTTTAGAGTTTTCACGTCTATCAGGAGTCCTCATCAGTGCCTATTTTAATTAACAATCGTAGTACACTAATACAACAAGTAAATATCAGGATTACTACATCCTGGCGTGAATAATGACAAGTAGAGATACTAACCAGTAATAGAACCCCAATAACAAGTTCAGCTTAGAAGGTAACGAGGCCATCTTCTTTTCAGACACCCAGGAGGATTTTCAGGAATTGAAGAGGTTACTAGGTTTGAAACTAGTGGGTTTGAGTGCGAATAAAGTTTGTCATGAAAAGTTTGACATCGGATTCGGGTCAAATCAGCAACCAATAGGACATTAAGGTTTTATGCATTATTTTACTCGTTGCGAAGTAAGGAGCATTGAGGGTTTTACGAAGGATTTTGGATTGTAAGGATTGAAGATGAGAGGAATTCAATGGCTCGCCCGAAGCTCTACTCCGTAACTCCAGATGGATCTAATGAATGTCATGTATATGAGTATATTGTAATTAATTGGGAGTTTAGAGAGTATGTCTAGTAAATGTTGATGAAGCGTGAAACGGCGTTCTGTTTCTTGTCGTTTCAATCTAGTATGAGGATTCCAAGTTAACGTTTGTCAAGGTGTAGTCCTAAGTACCGTTACAGGAATCAGTGGATGTTATTAAACGATACAGGGGGACAGGAAGTAATTGGTTACGACGGAGGGTAATGGTGATATGATGGGATTTTTCCTTCCAATTGAAAAATATTGATTTTTTAAAAAAAGCATTAACATTTACAATGTTTTCTTATTTTATTATTGGCCATTTTGAGTTTTCTTTGGTATTCTTGATTACCTTTAACCAGCTAGGAGCTTATCTCCATGATACTGAAATCCTTATATGGCTTTTTTTAAGTTAAATTTTTCCTTGTATACATATATATATATATTTCAAAGCTAGCCTTCCTTAGATAGTGGATTGTTGAGAAGGGCTTAGGTGGGATAATCGACGAGACAGTTGGTTCTACTACAGGCGTGCTAATTTGTTTGCTTGCTTTGTATCGAGATGATGAGGCCGGGAGTTGCCCCGAGGGACTACTTAACCTCCACTTAGCTTAGCGATGGAAATGACTTGCTCAGCTCTCGTCTATAGCTAGCGCGTGCAACTATATTTATGATATGAAGGAACGTCTTTAAAAACTTTAAAAAGTTAAAAACAATAATTTATTTATTATGAATAAATTTCCGAATTATCTATTTAAAATTTATGGAAATCTGGGTGGATTAAGGATAGCAAAATAGGCAAGATTTAGTTTTGGATTATTGGTATATAGGGATGAATTATACGATACTGTTTACAGATGTGCATTTAAAATCATCCACTGATAATTTTTTCGAAAACCTTTAGGATACAGTTATGTTAATCATGACCTATGATTATAATTTCTTTTATATTTATTTTAATGGAACTACGTTCCTGCAAGATGTCTAGCTTCCTCGACAACAGTCAACCTTTTTCCGCAATCCCGCCCTAGATCCGAGGACGTCCTCTACTTCGCTTGACGTTTGGTATCTAAAAGGGAAACAACCGTTAGTATTATTTGGTCTGCCTTTCCTCGAATCCCATCCGTCTTTTTTGGGCTCTCTTTATTAATGTCGGGTTTTTCCTGTTATTAATGTCAGCTTCTCATTCCTTCTTCCATTCCATATTCCGTTCCCGGAATATATTTGAACTGTTGAGATAGGTTTGAAACATAGTTTGGGTTAGTGACGAACAAATTCCTAAAAAAGATAATGAGCGCTGAGCTGACAGGTGAACTTCTGACAATGATTGCTTTAAGACAAGTACACATTAGATGACACGTTGCACAACTTTCTGTCTCAGAGACATATCACAGCATTGTCTACGTAGACGGTTCATAGACCAAACGACGTCTAAGAGTTTATTGCAAAACAATAACTCGCTTTTCTATGGTCTCCCGATCGGAATGGGAGAGTTCATAGACGGTAGACAGATTGTGCAACAATTTTAGTTGTGGACATCACTGCAACTGAGTCAAGGCCCAGACTGTCTCCAGCTACCGAACGTGAAGTGTTCAACTTCTTTTTAATGTGGCTAACGAAGAAGTATTAAAACAAATCGTAATGGTCGTTTTAGGAAGTGACGAGTCCCGATAAAAATCGTGTAAAAAAAAGTGGTCTCTGAATCAGTGATTGTAGTGTACTAAGTGACTTGGTTAGCATTCGAATCTTTGCTAATCCTGCTACCAGTCCACAAATCAAGTGGGTTCTTCTGCGAGCAGTTCACGCCACCACCAATGTTTACGTTTTCGCGTTCTTTTACGTGTAAATAGCATTAAGCAGGAACTCATTCCGTAAAAGAAAATACCTTCCATGAAAAACTGACGAAAACTAGACAAGAAATTAACATATTGATGTGAAAGCTAGACGAGACAGTGAAGTGTGTCTTTGAAGTGTGGATTTACCTGTCAGAGGAGACGCTAGACCAGTTGAAAACAAACAAAATTCTCACTTTTTATCTTAAATTGAAACTTATAATGTTGTATCTTGTACCAGTAAAAAGAAATGTTTTTTTTTTCAGTTTAATACTTGCCGGTTTTTCAAGGTCACCTGTGGTCTAGTGGTTAGCGTAACAAACTACTAAGCCCAAGAACGCGGGTTCGCAGCCCGGCAGTTGACCCTAGGATTTTTTAAAGGGAGTAAAAAATCCTTAGTTACGCCGTCCTTCGGAAGGGACGTTAAACGGGGGTCCCGAGCCTGTACGATGTCAGGTACTCGTTAAAAATCCCTATCCTAATTAAACCTGGATAGGCAAAATTTAGAGCTCCCACTGTAGCATCGTCCGATTAGCCATAGCAGCAAAAAGTGACGTTAAATAAACAAACAAACAAACTTGTTGGTGTTTCATATTCCCATATAAATTATTTTGTAAGAAGGCCGTGAAAGGATTTCATTTGAAAAAGAGGAGCCTGGAAACGGGTTGGGATCCCTTGCTCTAAACGGTTTTCATACTTTACAAGCAATTTGTCTAATAGCGAGTACTAGGCTTTACAAATGGTCTAGCAGATTTGGCTAGCGATATAGTTTGTGAGCAGAATTGGTTGTTGTCGGCTTCGAGGCTTGGGTTCAGAGTATTCTTATTCTTTTTTGAAAAAGCATTATATTTTATTTATCTTCGAAACTCCCTCTCTTATAACGCAATATACCGTAATACTAAGCTGATGGTTACATTGAAATATTTAGGAGAGGCATGATAAGCAGGTGTCGGTTATTTTTTCTGTAACATGACCTTTTTCTATTTTTTTTATTGATATAGAGGTTCATTTAGTACCTACAATTAAAAAAAACGAGTAAAATAAATTAACAGGTGATTGATTATATTAAAAAAAGGTGGACAATTATCGGAACTTAACTTGCCTGAAAGTGGTGACAATGACAAATGTTTTCAAGGCTTTAATATGTGTCGGGTGTAATTGAATAAAGTGGTGTAGAAGCGGCCTCACAAACCGCCGGTTTTAATCCGCCTGAGTGACGGTTCGAATCTAGTCCCCGAGTCATGCTGATTTCCATTATTTGTCACAGATATATCGCGCCTTTATTAACCAAATTACGAAGCATATTCGGGACCGCCAGCTGTTGCCGATACCAATGGGGATTTTTATCATTCGTTTTAATCTTCCCAATAAATTTGGTTTGAGGAACAGATTTTTTCTGTTGTTTCTACCGACAGATTCATATTTATTGACAATCAACTGGTCATTTTGATTGTTTCTTAATTGCTCAGGCATTGAGTTGTAGTCCTGTTTATTTATTTTTTACTTCCTCAAAGTCATTTTAATGTCTCTGAATTATAAATTCTGAGTCCTTAACGTAATAGTAGAGGGACTAAATAAAGTAATAAATACCTTTTTTTATTTCAGACTTTATTTCCCAGTTTGGCACGCGGGATTGCTTTACAAACACCTTGAATTCTTACCCCCTACGTACTTTCTCATTATCCCATCGTATCTCACTAATCGAAACCATAATAATATATTGTTACGGGCTCCTGGGTATTAAAATGAATTAAAGTATTCTTTAATTAAAGATACTAATATCAATTAACAAAGGACAAAAAGAATACAATTGAATTATTTTTTTTTTTAAATTATTTTATTGAGTTGTACAACTGTAATATATACATCTAGTACAATTGCTATTAGAATAAATAATACATGATAGGACATGTAGAGACACTACCCACTGGCAGCACTCTAATAAAATTTCTATAATAGAAGGTCCCGAGGCCATCTTCTCTTCAGACGCCTAGGAGGATTGTCCGGGATGGAATCGGATGCAAGGATGGAAACTAGTGGGTTTGGATGGGTCTGAAGTTTATTATGGAATGATAGGTATCTGGAATGTGCTAAATCGGTAACATATGGAACGTTAAGGTCATAATGGATTGTTTTATTTGTGACAAAATAAGGAGCGTTTAGGATTTTGCGAAGGATTTTGGATTGCAAGGATTGGATACGAGAGGAATTCGATGGTTTGGTGGAGCCCCATAGTTCAATTCCGTAAGTCCATGTAGGTCTTATAACAGTCACATAAATAAGTCTTTTGTAATTGATCTGAAGCTTTGAGCGTTTGTCTAGTATGTGTTGAAGTAGTCGGAAGCGTCTAGCTGTTTCTTGTCTTTTCAGTCTTGTATGAGGGTTCCAAGTAAGACGTTTGTCCAAGTTTAGTCCCAGGTAGCGAATCTGCTCAACAGGGATAAGTGGAGTGCTATTAAAGAATACAGTAGGACAGGAAGTCATGGCTTTTCGGCGAAGGGTAAAGGTAATTTGATGGGACTTACTGGAATTGATTTTAATTCTCTAATTCTGACACCATTCTTTGAGGCTTGATAAGTGTGATTTAAGGGATTGGGATGCAATATATGGGTCGTTATTAACTGATAACACACATGTGCCATCAGCATACATGGAGATAAGGGTGTTAGGATGGGTTGGAATGTCAGCTGTATATACTGTTTAAAGGATAGGACCAAGGATGCTACCTTGAGGAACGCCAGCAGACTGGGAATAGAGGGATGAGTAGGAACCTTTATGACTTACTTTAAATGTTCTGCCAGTTAGAAAGGAGCGAATGATTAAAAAGTATGTCGGATGAAGGAATTGTCGGATACATCGAGAAAGGCTCCCGTGCAGTACAATCTACGCTCCAATGCAGAGGAGACAACATCCACCACACGATGACATTGCTGGATAGTGGAGTGGGATGTTCGGAAACCAAACTGGTGGTCTGGGATTATGCGGTTACTATCTAGGATGGGATAAATACGTTTTAGAATGAGTTTTTCGAGGATCTTTCCCATTATGGGTAAGAGGGAGATAGGACGATAAGGGGATAGGAGTTCTGGAGGCTTTTTGGACTTTGGGATCATTGTTACTATAGATAGTTTATATAGATAGATAGAATTATATATGTATGTGAGGAATAGGATAGCTTTTCGAGGAAGGGACAATTGAATTATTAACAATGAAATTATTGAACTGATAGAAAATTTACAATAACGATATTTTAAGTATTTATTACCTAGGCCTAACTCCTATTAAATTATTACAATAATCTAAAATATTACTAATTCTAAATAGCTTAACTATTTACATAAATTTGTGCGAATACCATAAAATTACAACTACCACTTAACTGCTACTAATTAACACTTACAGTTCACTAATTAAAGTCTACCGACCGTAGGATTCTCCAATTATAACAAACTGACACACAATTACACTCACAAACTGTCACAGTTCTTGATACACTTATTACACTAACTTATTACTGATTCAGATGTTCATCACACCGCTTGGTTTAGTGCACTGCCTCCATTCGCGCCGAGAGGGTATTTAAATAGGCAGGGCCGACGCGGAGTGGGAAGATCTGGAACATCCCAGAACAATCTCTTTGATATCTACCGACAAAGGGGCCCTTCCAGGAACGTTAATCCCTTGCGCCCGTCTTTCTCTCTGTGACCGTAACAATATATTCATCTGTTATATCAATCTGGTGGTGTTCCTCAAGGCAGTATGTGTATTATTAGTCAACACTAATCCAGTTTTTACATCCTTTTTGGGATCCTCATAGCAGACTGAAAGACACAAGCATTTGCTATGTTAATCCATGTTTATTGGAAAAAATCTGTTCGAGCGAGTTATTTGTTGGACGTCTTGAAATGTGGTTATTGTCTCTCTTTGATGAGCCTGCTTGGAGTGTTGATGGGAGATGTGCTGCACTTTGTCTTCAGTGCTTAGATTTTTCTTTTGGTGTATGTCCTCATGTTGTCTGACTTTGTTTGACATCAAGAAACGTTGACTGGTTATTTATTTATTTTTTTAATCATTTTAAGGCCGCTACACACGGTCAGATTGATGTGTCAGTTTGGTGTGTTGTGAGCGTGTGTACCGTCGCGTCAGTTCTGTTGGTCACATAAGTTATCTGTGCATGCGTTCAGGCGTTGGATCCACAAATTGTGGTACTAAGACCAGCTGTACACCTTGGAGCTTCCAAGGGGTAGCACATTGAACCGACACACCGAAGTGACCGTGTGGATGCGAATGTTGCGTTCAGTTAGAAGTGATAGTTAGATATGACACACCAAACTGACACATCAAACTGACCGTGTGTAGCGACCTTTAGAGACTTAAGGCTTTGCTTTTTCGGATTTTTCGATTCTATTCTAATAGATTGGAAATATTTTTTTTTTTTACTTTTTTTTGTATATATTTTTTCGCTTGTATATATTTATTTATGCATTTATTTCGTTTATATCATTGATTTTTTAGGGAATGATTGTAAGCTACATAGCACCATTACTTATTGCCCACAAGAGGCAGATTGTAATACTTCAATAAAGTGTTAAAAAAAAAAAAAAATAGATTGGAAAGCTATTTTGTAACTTTAGTAGTTCAAAGTTAAAGCTGCGACAGTTCCATTTTTATTTGTTAATTTTAGTTGATATGCTATAATTCATATTATTTTAAAAAAAAAGTTGTTTATAAATTTTTAATAGGTTTAAATAGTTTAAAAATTATTAATAACTTAAACTCAACAGATTTCATTTTTTTCAATAAAAAAAACCAAAACTGATGTCTTTATTACTTCAGTAAAATGCTGTGTTTTTTATTGTTAAAATCTTCGGAAAGATTATGTTTATGATAAATATCTAGCGAAATATTACTTATTCTGATATATGACATCAATATTATTTTCTTCTTAACTGATTTTATATTCTTTAATGCGTATTTTTATACTCCTAGAAGTTTTGTAAAGCATAATTTTTTTAAATTATAATTGGATTTTGAAAATTATAAGATTCATGATGCCGAATGTAATACATATTTGATTGGACATCTTTGAATGATAATTCTGTCTCTGATTGATGTCTCTGTTTGGACTATTAATGAGCAATGTGATATATTTGACATCATTGATGTAAATTTCCCTCAATATCCCTGAATAGCTCAAACATTGATTGGTTAGTTATTCTCCGGCATTTGTAGTGATTTAAGGGTATGCAAATAGGCAAGGGGATTATATAGAGATAAATTTGGTGAATAAGGTTGGAGTGGAAGGACGTAACGTAGTAACCCAGCTCCCTCAGTTTCTTTGCTATCTCTCGTGAATCCCGAGGGCTGGTCTTTCCATACCAGAGTATAGCTCCCTTACGATTAACCTATAAAGATTGTTTTTTTTAATACATTTTTGGTGCATTATGTCGATATCCTGCAGTACGACTTGGAAGTGATAGATTTGACGAAGGAACAGTACATTACAAAATCTCGGTACGTGGTTGTAACGTTTCTTGCAACTTGGGTTGACGAATTTTCAAGTCTAAAAAAATAAAAAAAATTAAAGTGCTTATTTGAGGGCATACTAAAAAATGTTCATTCAATTTTAGAGGTGGTAAATATTATAAAAAAAGAGAGGATACAAACTCAATTACCATCTGTAAATATTAACTTTGTAAACAACTTAAGTCCACAATTTCCACTCTAAATTTTAGAAATAATAATAGCGGGCATTTCATATAAACGACCCAATAATAATTTAAATTGCCAGTTCGATTTTTCTTCTTACTTCTCCTACACATCCTCTTTTTCTATGTAGTTTAGAACCTAAGCATTTGAAGCTTTTCACAGATTTCCTTAATTTGTCATTAATACGTATATCATCTGTCTTGTACCCTCCAATAGCCGTAAATACTGTTTTTTTTTTAAATGTACAGTCATTTATAGTCCGTATTTAACACTAGAACTACGAAGCGGTCAAAATGACCGGTTGCATCATTTATTTATAAAATTTCCTCTTTAAGTCTAATTTAATATTTTAATAATGTCATGATTTTATTGAATTTGTATATACAATAATATTATAAACTATTTCATTCTTACGCTTCTAATTTTCAGAGATATCTATGTGTTATACCTAAATATACGAACAGGTCATTTTGATCGGCCATGAAAATACTATGAATAAATGTTGTATATTCCCGGAATTCAAAAATTCTACGTTTTCAATTTATTATGCGTAAATTTTTGTATATGTAATATATAAAATTTCAATTTAGTATTCTTGCTTGCCGTGTATAGTTGCAAGTTGCAACACGCACTACTCATTATGCTGTGACGATACTACTCTTTATGTTATGTAATTACAATATTTGAATGAAATATGTTTTAGTTTATTTAAAATTAAATTATCTCATGAATTTATAGTTTTATTTCTTAAATTCTACTATTTTGTTTAATTAAACAATCAAACCGGTCGTTTTAACCGGTTGGTAGAAAAAGGTATATGGTAAACCTTCGGAGTTCTAGTGTTAAATTTCAGATTCAAACACTGCCTCACATCATTCCCTAATATTCATATTCATCCCTTTTAAAAATCGACTACTTCTCCATGAGCCCCGAGGAAGATCTTTAGTGTGGGTTGAAATGTTGGCTTTTAATAAATAGTACCACCCCTATTTAAGAGATCTTTTTCAACTCCCACCATTTTCTTCCTCATAAATACATTTAAAGTAAACAAATATTTTTCTAGAACAATTAGATAGATTACAAATATTGTAGAAATATGCTTATTAGTACTTCCAAAACGAGGTGTTTGCTAGCATCCAGAACGATAGTCCTCCGTAGTATTCCTAGTTTGAGCAGGTCCACACCTTTAAGTATTTGGGCGTAACCATAAGTGAGAATGGGAAATTAAATGATGAAATCAGTGTGAGAATAGCCAATTCATGAAGGATGTTTTCTGCTACCAAATAAAAAGTTCTTAAGTAAGAAAGAAGTCACAGAAGAAACTAAATTGGCTGTTTACCGCTCGACATACGTTCCTATTCTCACTTATGGAAGTGTATCCTGGGCCCTAAAACACTGAGATCGAAGCCGACTCCAAAGCATGGAAATGCGCTACCTGAGGAAAATAGAGAGGAAGACCAAGAGGGACCGGATGCAAAACAAGACGATAAGGACTGCACTTAAAAACCCCTTAATCAGATAATCGAGAAGGGACAGCTTCGATGGTTCGGCCATGTAATGAGGAATGACTGCCGGACAGCGAAGAATGCTACGGAGGTTAAAATAACGGGGAAAAGACCCAGGGGAAGAGATAGAGTGACTTGAAAGAATAGCTTGCAAAATATCCTGAAAGAAAAAGGGATTGGATGGGCGGAAGCCAGAAGAGCAGCCCTCTTGACAGGGCAGGTGGCGCTCCTTATGCAAATCCTCTACACCGCAAGGTAGAAGAGATGTCTGAATAAGAAAGGAAAGAAATATTTGTCTGACAACTCAAATGGTTATCACAGTTATATCGTTCCTGACCTGTACCACTACAACCCGTGAACGGGTCTGGGGTTCAGTACACATGGTAGAGACTATACTGTTTCATGGACAGCGGTTGTGCAGGGAGGTGATTTGTCCTAGATCACGCTCAACCGCCAGATTTTAGGTACTTTATATAGGCTGGGTGAGCCCCAGGAAGGTCCTAGATCCATCTTCGGCTAATAAAATAAAAGTCTTGCGAGCAGCGGGATTTGAACCAGGATTTTAGGTATCACATCTCAGTGCTCTACCACTGAGCCACTCCGCTCCCTATTTTTTTAGTTATCTCATACTTGTTATTATTAATTGAAATAATAGTTACCTACATCAACTGAAAGAGACTGCCCAGTATATCCATCCCAGTCTAGGACCTGGATGATTGAACCTTTGGAATATTTCTCCCTCGAGTTGAAACGATATGCATTACAGTATCCTCTAACGCCATTGTTATTCTATGCTGGGTTGGAACACGCTTACATCCACCTGCCATTCATAGCTCCCTGTCAGACCCTTATTTCCTTCGCTCAATATTTGCCGCAATATTACACTATAATAAAGGGGTATAATGCAGTTGTAAATTTTAATCGATATTTTTTTTTTAATTTAGAAAGAACATTTTGCACATATTTTACCATTTTTACATATTTTCGTTAATTTTATGTTAAAAGAGATGGAGAGTCAGTCGTTTTGAAATTTCAAGAGCAATGAGGGTTTAGCCATGGTGGTGGGTAAGGGATTCCATAGTACGTGACACGAATGATAAAGAATTATTTTAATGAAATTTGGAGAGAAAGGATACAGAAGGTCGGTATTTAGAGAATGTACTAAGAAAAAATGAGGTAAATTAACAAAAAAGCTCGAATAAGCATACGAGAACCTTTAAATCTTAAATGTAGATTTCATTTAGTAGAACTCTAGGATAAAAGGCCAAAAATATCATATTGAATCTGAAGATTAAACACGCAGTATAAAGAATGGGGAATGCAGATTATTTCTAGAAATAACGTAATGTATGACTATTAGTGGATACATGATTGAAGATATGTGTATTGATGGCGAAGTAAGCAAGTCTGTTGGAAGCTTCCAATGCATAGGTTTCTACGCTCGATAGAGAAAACAACTGTTGACTGGAAATAAGAATAAGAAGCGAACATGCAAGAACAACGAGAATGCTCCATTCATAAGTATGACATAATAGTCTTTCCAACAAGAATAAAACGAAAATCTATTCTGTTGTTGAGACACTCTCACATATGCAGCCGTACCGGGACGTCTGCGAAAAGTTTCTCCAAAATTAGTGCCGTAGAAATGGATTACTGGAGAAGATGTTTAAAGAAGACTGGGGAAGAAGGATCAGATTAGGTTAATGGAACTGGAAAAAAAACCCAGTGGGAGAATGAGAAAATAACTAAAATGGTTTGGGCTCGTCCGGCAGTTACCGGGCAATACTTAATGTTTTTTACATTTTTTACTTAATTATTCAATGAAATTTACAACTGCATTATACTAATACAACATGTAAATAGGATGAATGGTACATATTTTCATGAATGAAGACATGTGGAGAAACTACCCAGTGGTAGTACTCAAATAAAAAGTTCAACTTAGAAGGTTACTAGGCCATCTTCTTTTCAGATGCCTAGGTTTGAAACTAGTGGGTTTGAGTGAAAATAAAGTTTGTCATGAAAAGATTGATATCGGATTCGGGTCAAATAAGCAACAAATGGAGCAGTAAGGTCATTATTGATTACTTCGTTCGTAACAAAATAACGAGCATTGAGGATTTTACGAAGGCTTTTGGATTGTAAGGATTGAGTACGAGAGGAATTCGATGGCTTAGTGGAGCCCCAAAGCTCTACTCCGTTAGTCAGAATAGGTTTAATGATTGTCATGTATATGAGCCTTTTGTAATTAATTGGGAGATTAGAGCGTTTGTTTAGTAAATATTAAAGTAGCCTGAAACGGCGAGCTGTTTCTAGTCTTTTCAGTCTTGTCTTCATTATGAGGATTCCTAGTGGTTAAGTCGGATTTTGTCCAGAGAGAGTTAACTGTTTTCAGATAGGCGGAATCGTATTATTCTCGTAGTTTTTGGGTTATAATATAAGCAATAATTCACCGGGACTGTAGATATTTACTCTTAAATCGTAACAGGTTAAATTTACTCTTACATGGGAAAATGGTTTATTTCGGACAATTCAAGTAAATTACATTGAGGAATTGGATTTAAAAACAGGTAAGAGCCGGCGTGGAACTGAATGGGATTAATCTTGAGCCTTCAGGGGTAAATAGATTGAAATACACCCAAACCAGGGGACTGTCACCCCCTATTCTTTATAACTGAGGCATCATTCACTCAGTTTTGAAAAATGTATAAATCTTTATCTTTATCTTGTGTATATTTTTGGTTTATGGATTTTTTATTTATATATAAATCTAAATATGAGTGATACTGTTCTAATATTTAATTTTTTTTTTTAAGTTTTTAATTCTATAGTAAAATTCCCGGGAAACCCGTCAAATCACCATTAACCTTCGTCGGAAACCAATGATTTCCTGTCCTCCAGTATACTTATGATCATATCCCACTGACTCCTGTTGACCAAATCCGATACTTAGGACTACACCTTGACCAACTTTCAGCTTGGAATCCTCATATTAGACTGAAGACACAGGGTAGCTCCTCTATTTGCCTTTAACATGCCATTATGCATTAATAACGTCATTATATTTACTTACCTAATAAATAAATAATAAATAAATACGCACCTAATGGGTCTGTAGATCCCCCAGGATCCATCCCTCTCTATTAATAGATCAAATGATTTATCTCTCATTGCAGGCTTTGAACCCAGGATCTACATTATAGCAACTGAACGCACTACCACTGCGGTATTCCACTCCCTTTTTATGACATATATTTACAAGTAATTTAAAATATGCTTACCTGTTTATATCGATCATTTGTAAGAAGTAATCTTTATATTAGAAGATACTCAAATGTCACATATTTTTATTGCTAGTTAAAAATTAAAAATTATTCATAAAGACAATGAAACTCATAATTTGTATACCATGTTGGTAAGGAATTAACACGCAGTACGTTACACTGGATAACCTAGCTTTAAAGTTCATACAGTTGTTGCTCTGAAATGGTTTATATCCATAGATATTATAAAAGAAAGTCCTCGGCAGCGTCTGTCTGTTCGCAGTAAACTCAATAACTACTGCATGGATTTTCACGCGGTATTCACTAATAAATAAAGTGATTCACGAGAATATTTGGTATATAATTCGTCAAGATTTTGTGTAAGTTTCGTAAGTTCCAACGATAATTGTTGGAAGTGTAGGAAAATGTATATCCTTCCGGGAGGTTTCATCGATGGTACTGCCTAATACCTTTGTCAAAAAACGAAACAATGCATAGCAGTATATTCCTCTTTTATAGATCTACAAGAAAGTCTGGGATAGCATATATCTACCTTCTAAGGCCAGCTTACTATACCTATTTTATCTTCTAAAAAGTTGATAACTCACAATGCGGCATTTGGAAAGCTATTTAGACGAGTTCAGTATTAATCCTTATCAACTTATATACTTTAGTTACCTTAAGCATTTAATCCGCATTATTAGAATATTTCATACCATATAATTTAAATGAAATTATTTGGTTAACTTGTGGGTTATCGCAAAAACTTAACGCGCAAGAAAATTCGTATATAAAAAATATTTTGTTTTGTTTTTATGTTTATAATAGCTACATAATAAAATAAATTAGACTTACAAAACATGTAGGCTTAATATGTCTTACCACCCGTGCAATTGTCGGGACGGGTCGCTAGTAAATATACATTATATATATTTGTAAAAACGATGAGGTTAGTGGTTGTAAATCATTCATTAGCTCGTGCATGGTCCACGAATCTTTAATATTTTTACTAATAATAATTAAAAAATAAAATGTTTTCTTATTTTTAAAAGTAAGAATCACCTTAAGTAACCTTGAACGAAGCCGCCCTTACTCAAGATATCACTTACTGGATAAATATAATCCTTTATTTACTCAGTTTTGGATTCGGCCTTCTCCAATTTTAAGCAACTGTCAGTTTTGTTCGTTTATTTTTGAAAAAAATAATAAAAAATACACGAGTACTAATACGACAGTAGTAATACGAGCCATGGTCTTACATGTTACATGGTAGAGTATATAGTGTTCAAACAGTGTGCACAACAGCTGTGCAGGGAGTTGATTTGTCCGAGATCACGCTAAACCGCCAAGTTTTCCCCCATTTTTATAAAGGTTGGGTAAGTCCTACCTCATAGGGTCCATCATTTAGCAACAAACCTAGTTTTCTTGAATAGGCGCATAGCCAAGATATAACAACATAAAGACTTCTATGCTAATGAACATAGAAAATCTGTTAAATTGTGATTACTAAAGAGAAATAAAATTAAGGTAATTTAAAAATAATGTTTTATACCAAGAAGGGATGATATTCAAATTCTAAATTCATTTCTAGGTTATTAAATCGTTTATTTTTAAAAATTATTAACGGATTAAAAAATTGGACTGAGGTATCACGGCCAAGATTTAAAATGAATTTAAAATTTGAAAATATTCATGAGAATGTTCATGAGAAAGAATGTTTCTTAACCTCCATTTTCTTCATATATACAAGGCCAAATAATATTATTCAACATAAATTGTTCATGGTTTATATTTTTTATTTTATGGATGATATTTAATTTTAATGAATAAATATATCTTTTTTTTGTTGTGACCTGAAAATTTATAAATTTTGTGTATAAGTTCCATATCCGTTCAGGCCAGCGACCAGGTACCAAGAAAGGGCTTTAGGTCGCAAAAAATTGAAGAGAGCTGCATTTTCGATATGTTTTAAGGGCATGTCTGAGTAGTGTAAATCCAAGTTTGCAACCGAAAAAACGGATTGGAAAAAGTTTGGTGGCCGAAATACCGCGGTGAGACTGGGTGGCGCCCCCCCTTCATAGTAGTGCCTACTAGTACTACCATTATTTTTGTATAGGTAATTTAAGGTAAATATTCATACTGTACAATAAATACGCTGTTTTAGATCGATTCGTAGCGAGGTCATTTTCTTAAAACACCCCTTTTTCCCGATTATCCTTTTCTTTAATTAACAACTTCATTGCCAAAGACTTTCATCGTAGGATAATTCATTTGGCAGGTGTTCCTTACGAAAGTTGGCCAAAACGGAAAATTGGGACTTTTTAGAAAAAATGACCAATTTTCAAAGGGCGTAACTCAGAATCTATTAGACCTACAGAGCTGCGGTTGAATTCAAATTGTAGCAAATTTAATCTACTTCAATAATGTTATTTTTTTTTTTAAATGCACTGATTAGGAGATACAGGCAAAAGACTGATATAACTCCGAAAATTTTGAGGTTTATCGGCCACCAGATGTTTTTCCGTCCGTTTCTTTGGTTGCAAACTTGGATTTACACTACTCAGACATGCCCTTACAACATATCAAAAATGCAGCTTTCTTTAATTTATTGCAACCTTGTCAACAGTTTAAATAGTTCTGCCTCAATCTGCCTCAGCTGGATTCGAACCCGAGATCTTGAGTAACTCAACGCTATACCTTATTCTGTTAAATGTATTTAGTTTGGCCGAGGGATACTCATTTCCCTAAGGAAAATGAGTATGCTGCTGACCACTGCCTGAGACATCGCAAAAAAGGTTTTGATGAACAGCAACAAACCTAGTTTTCTTGAATAGGCGCATAGCCAAGATATAAAAACATAAAGACTTCTATGCTAATGAACATAGAAAATCTGTTAAATTGTGATTACTAAAGAGAAATAAAATTAAGGTAATTTAAAAATAATGTTTTATACCAAGAAGGGATGATATTCAAATTCTAAATTCATTTCTAGGTTATTAAATCGTTTATTTTTAAAAATTATTAACGGATTAAAAAATTGGACTGAGGTATCACGGCCAAGATTTAAAATGAATTTAAAATTTGAAAATATTCATGAGAATGTTCATGAGAAAGAATGTTTCTTAACCTCCATTTTCTTCATATATACAAGGCCAAATAATATTATTCAACATAAATTGTTCATGGTTTATATTTTTTATTTTATGGATGATATTTAATTTTAATGAATAAATATATCTTTTTTTTGTTGTGACCTGAAAATTTATAAATTTTGTGTATAAGTTCCATATCCGTTCAGGCCAGCGACCAGGTACCAAGAAAGGGCTTTAGGTCGCAAAAAATTGAAGAGAGCTGCATTTTCGATATGTTTTAAGGGCATGTCTGAGTAGTGTAAATCCAAGTTTGCAACCGAAAAAACGGATTGGAAAAAGTTTGGTGGCCGAAATACCGCGGTGAGACTGGGTGGCGCCCCCCTTCATAGTAGTGCCTACTAGTACTACCATTATTTTTTGTATAGGTAATTTAAGGTAAATATTCATACTGTACAATAAATACGCTGTTTTAGATCGATTCGTAGCGAGGTCATTTTCTTAAAACACCCCTTTTTCCCGATTATCCTTTTCTTTAATTAACAACTTCATTGCCAAAGACTTTCATCGTAGGATAATTCATTTGGCAGGTGTTCCTTACGAAAGTTGGCCAAAACGGAAAATTGGGACTTTTAGAAAAAATGACCAATTTTCAAAGGGCGTAACTCAGAATCTATTAGACCTACAGAGCTGCGGTTGAATTCAAATTGTAGCAAATTTAATCTACTTCAATAATGTTATTTTTTTTTTTAAATGCACTGATTAGGAGATACAGGCAAAAGACTGATATAACTCCGAAAATTTTGAGGTTTATCGGCCACCAGATGTTTTTCCGTCCGTTTCTTTGGTTGCAAACTTGGATTTACACTACTCAGACATGCCCTTACAACATATCAAAAATGCAGCTTTCTTTAATTTATTGCAACCTTGAATTACGTGGCCACTGGCCTAATGATTAATTTGAAAAAACAATTCCTTCCAGCCATGATTTTTTTTCGCCATTGATTAATAAATATATGATGGAATTTAATAAATCATTAGCGCTAATTAGATTAATTTATACGAATTTTAGAAATGAATTATAATTTGTGGGTGTAACGTATATTTTTTTTGTAAAGAGTGTGCATTTTGTTATTTATTTTGCTTAAATACACTTAAACGAATTAGATTTAAATAGTTTATGGATTTTATTACTTGTTGCATAAAGTTGAATAATTAGTGGTTAACATTTTAAGGACCAATCACAACAAACCTTGTTGTATAAGCAATCCTATCAATCTGATTTGCCTAATGGGTCAACGTCAATAAACACATCATTAGCTAAACGTGACGGTGTGAATCACAAGCTTTCTTTCACTCCGAATGATAAATTAGTTTTGTTTCCTTTTATAAGTTCGTTTAATCAAACTAAAAATAAACGTTTCTAATAATAAATATATGGATGGGTGCGGCTCAGTGATAGAGCGCTGAGTTGTCAAGAAACAATACAGTCTCTACCATCTACTAAAGCCAAGATTCTTTATGGGTTGAGTTTCATAGAATACTGTCAGCCTAATGGAGGATCAGTCCCCATTTTACAATTAATATAGGTTTGTTTGATGCTAGTATACCTGTATAATTGGTTTAATACAGGTACTCCCATATTATTTTAGAGTTTGAAGTTGAGTTAGTATTTATTTAAAACCTTCCTGTTGAGCATATTAAAATACATGTAGTATTCTTTTCAGATTTTGAGTATTTTTTGTTAAATATTTTTTTTTTATTTATTAAAAAAAATGTTGTAATCTTATTTCACTGAATTCTCTGTATTGAAATAATAGTCCACAAATAATGGCTTTGAGTTTTTTTTTTAATATTTATAATTTTACTGATCGAGCACGACAAAAAACTTTACAAAAAGTTAATCCACGAATCGCCGAAAAGATAATCCTACACTAAAAACTATTGTATAAAATAGGATGTAAGGAAAGGTTCCTCATAAAAGACTGAAAAGGCAAGAAACTGCTCGACATTTTCGCCAACTTCAACATTTAATGGACAAACGTTCTAAGCTCCCAATTAACTACAAAAGACTCATTTACATGACAGTTATCAGACCAATTTGGACATACGGAGTTGAGCTTTGGGGCTCTGCTAAACCATCCAATTCATCTCGTATCCAATCCTTACAATCCAAAATCCTTCGTAAAATCCTCAATGCTCCTTATTAGGTCACAAACGTATCCATCATGATCTTAATATCCCATATGTTGCTGATTTGGCCCAAACTAGATACCTATCCTTCCATACACACTTGAATCCGCTAGTCCCTCAACACACTTCCCATACTATTCCTTATAAACCTCCGAGGTGTCTGAAAATAAGATGGCCTCGAGACCTTCTACTATAGAGCTTTATTGGAGTGCTACCGATGGGTAGTTTCTCCTGAAGTGTTTTTTTGTTATCATGTCATTTGTTCATATCAGCAAATTTACTTGATGTAATATTATTACAGTTGTAAATATCAATAAATTAATCTAAAAAAAAAAAAGTAATACATAATTGTTAGAGATTACCCTCAAAGGCTGGTTGAACCATAGAAGGGCCTTTAGAACTCACAGGATCCATCATAATTTTACTGATCGAGCACGACAAAAGACCTAACAAAAAGTTGTTCCACGAATTGCCGAAAAGATAATCCAGCACTAAAAACTATATTATAAAATAGAATGTGAGGAAAGGTAATTCATAATGGGTTCTACTATGATTAAATAGTAAGGTATTTTTATTTGAAATAAATATTAATCATGAACCAAGTAGTTTTCTCTACGGTAATTACAACCAGCAACGCCAGATGTTTACTAATTCGACTTTTGAAGTTAGTAGTTGCGATTGGAGTTTGAACTGAGATAATTTCTAATTGATATTTTGGACACCTTGAATCCATTTAGCACTAAAACACTAAATTTGAGCATTAATTATTGTATGCTAAGTCCGTTTGCAACAATAAATCCTGGTTGAACAAGTAAAGTTGTGAATATGTAAAACGAGTTAAACAACTCGTAATTAAAACCATTTTGCATTATATCATGGATACAAAAAAAATCTAATCACTCGAAATAAGAGATAGTTCGAAAATGTTTTAATATTAGTGTCATTTTATTTTCAAAGTGGTTCGTTGGAACTTTTAAAAAGTAACTGATTTGAACCAATTATTTAATATGTAAATAATATATGTAAAACCCAGCAGCTATTTATGTGTTAACCATGATTTTAATTGAACAAAAATTATTTAAAAGACTACGTTAAAGGAATAATGTATAACTTTTCTGAAGATTTATGTAAATGACTAATATAAAACCCATTTGGTCTTGCGGATTTTTAAGGCTCCACTAAGGCATCGAATTCTTCTCCTACAATACGAATTCCTTACAATCAAAAATCCTCAATGCTCCTTACTTTTGGATATGTAAAATGGAAAAATCTCCATTAATTATTAAAAACCTCCTAATTAATCATAATCAATACAAATCATCGACCAATAATCATATGACCCATTTGGGCTAGGAGAGCTTTGGGGCTCCTCTAACCTCAAATTCCTTGCAATCCAAAAATTCTTCATAAAATCTTCAATGCTCCTTACTTTTTCAAGAATAAAATCACCCATGATGACCTTAATGTACCATTTGTTGCTGATTTGGCCCGAACCCGATATTTGTCATGACAAACTTTATTCTCATCCAAATCCTCTCTTCTTTTTTTTAATTATTTATTTATTGATATTTACAACTGTATTACAATAATACAACAAGTAAATATGCTAAGTCATACATAATGACGTGAGATAATGACAAGTGGAGAAACTACACACTGGCAGTACTCAATCCGAGGCTTCTGAAAAGAAGATGACCTCAAGAACTTTTAAAAAATGTTAAAAGAAAAGAAAAAAAAATGTTTTTTGAGTTCTATCAATGGGTAGTTTATCTACTTGCCTTTATCTCATTCCATTAAGTATCATTCGTTCTAATTACTTGATGTATTATTTTTGTTATTATTATTATTATACAGTTGTAAATTTCAATAAATAAATTATTAAAAAAACTTTGCTGAAGATAATATGATACAGCAATTAATGATCTGGCCAAAATATATATTTTATAAGTCTAGATATGTATTCTTACACAATATACTGGACTGTATTTTTATGTAATTTTTTTCTTTGAACAGCTTCCAGTCAATTTCTTTTATTCTTTCACAAAACAATGACGTTTCGACACTTAAATATCATTTTCAATATTTATATCAATAGGAACTTTATTTAAGTTATGCTAGGAAGTTGATGTTTTTTAAATATTGAAAATGACATGAAATTTATGCGTCGAAACGTCATTGTTTTGTGAAAGAATAAAATAAATTGAATGGAAGCTGTTTTTTTCAATTATAAAAGTGTAGATTGTTGAGGTTTTTTTTTTTTTTTTTTTTTATAAATTCCAAACCGCGATTGAAAGTAGGCATCTATCAAGAATCTGCAGTGCGGTTTCATAACATTCTATCCGCAACTACATATGAAGTAAAAACAGTAGTATTTTCATTCTTTTTTACTTTTTCAGTGAATCGATGAAGATTTTTTCGTTGAGGTTTTACGCGAATTCAATGTTTTACCGTTCGTTAAAGTAATCCTTTTGGAAGGTTGCTATATATGAGAGTGTGTGATAAAATTCGGATGCTGCGCGTCCATTTTAGTGGACGAAGGGGCTAAAACCGAGCAGCCATAAAGAAGAAGGCATACATCAGCCTTTGGACTACAAATCAGTTTCTTGCCGCTCTGAAGACCTCGAAGGACCTAAACAAAAAATGGTCTACCCGGGTAGAGCACCTTTCAGGCACGTATTGATTAATATATGCTTTAGAAGGATATATTTAGAGGGAGATGCTTTAGAAGATATATTTAGAATAATATATGATTTTAACAGAAATGAGAGTGAGGTTGTATGTATGATGAGTAAATAATGAGCTATAATGGCCGGGTTACCCTGAAGCTGTGGCAGATAAATTATTTATTATTGGATACACTATTGGTTCTTCAGACCCTCTTGGGGTTTACCCAGCCTCTTTAATAAGGGAAAGACCTAACGACTTAGGGCGATCTTACTGAATCCCTGCACAAACATTGTTCTAGAAACATTACGCTCTCCACCATGTTGTGAATCCAAGACCTTTCAAGGGTTATAGTCGTATAGCATTTTTTTTTTTAAATGTATTTGCTTTCGATTATAAAAGGTCTAAATAAAAAAAAAAAAAAACCTTACTAAAGAAATACAAAATTAAGGTATTTTGCTGGCTTCGGGTTCTAACTTAAGAAGAGGTTACAGAAGAAAAGTAAGTCGCAAGTTTCAAGTTGTGATATTGACTACCAGAAATTGATTTTAATCATTCAGTTCATTACTCTTAGGCGAGTTTATTGATAAAAAAGAAAGAAAAGGAAATAATAACCCTGCACTGATTCCCTGATATGATGATAAGTCCATTATCATAGAGGTTTACGTGTTGTTATATGTTGTCTATGTGTCTAAGCAAAGAAGGATAACAATAAAAAATAGGCATTAATATAGAAAAGTAGTCTTCAAAACATTAATAGCGAGGTCCCATTTATCAGTATAGGCATTAGCAAAATGAGTTGACCAAATTTTGAGATTTGACCTTATTTAAGTACAAGTGGATCAGAAAGACTTTTTGAATTGGAAACAGTCTCCACCACGTGCTAGTACCCATTCGTGGGTTTTAGTGGTACAGTTTACATTTTAAATGTTAACCTTTATATAAATTGTTTTTTTATTTCTAATAACGAATTATTTTTAATGTAGGCTGTGATTTCTGTGCAGAGATATTACTACTACACAATGGAATGATTCGAAACTGGAGAGGATATTTTCCGATTCATTGAAAAGGGACCTCTGTGATATGGAGCATAAGATATTCAACTATATTGAAATCCTATCCTGAAGGTCATTTTCGAAAACCTGTTGTTTAATGGAGTCAGGAATACAAAGGATGGTCCTCAATAAGCTGAAACCTTATATTCTATATATATATATATATATATATATATATATATATATATATATATATATATATATATATACATTTTTTGAAAAAGATAGAATGTTCTGAAGATAGAATTATAATTCTAAAAAGTTAAGAAGCAAAAAATTGTGATTTTTTCAATTATTGTTAGAAAAATATTTTTTTATGTTTTATTATTTTTGGGATGGCCAATATTAGTGCTAAATGAAACAAAACAGGAATAAAGGTCTAGCAAAGTTTTAATTGTAAATGGACCTCAATATTTCTTTACCGAATATTACTAATACAAATTTCCGTTCGAATTATGGTTTTATTATATTTCTTATCATTGTAACATAAATGGCTACTGTGATAAAGGTTTATTTAGTAGATTGGTGAAGACATTTTTTTTTATTATCGAATTACTTTGACAATAAAGAATTGTAACTTTTTGAAAATCTGATAAATACCTATTTGTATTATGTTATACAATATTTGGCTGGAGACCCTAATTTTTCAATTATCAATAAAAACCCTGATAAAATTGGAACGAAGAATCAACTGTAGTCGAATCCTGTGCTGTGCTGTCCAATTATTTGTGTAATCTTTTGCCAAAAATCAATACATCATCAGTAGTACTGTACACACACACACACACACACACACACACACACACACACACACACACACACACACACACACACACACACACACACACACACACACACACACACACACACACACACATATATATATATATATATATATATATATTATGCATTAAATTAATCTAAATAAATAAAGCTTTAGTTAAATCTGTGGCACCTGTGCATAGTGGGCTAAGTCGAATTTTGTGAATTTCAAGCTATCTACTTAGAATCGTAATTTGTTTCTCTTTCCTTGTGTCTAACACGCTAAGTGTTCCGTCCATTGCAATGAAGGATATTCCTTTGTGAATCGTGGGCTGATACTCCAATCTTGAACTTAAAATAAGTTCAGAAAAATTACGATTCTAAGTAGATAGCTTGAAATTCTCAAAATTCGACTTAGCCCATTATGCACAGGTGCCACAGAAATATCACTGCCGTGGTGAGGACAATGGATAACAGAAATAGAATTTGAAAAATACTGTATTCTGTGAAGTGATTCTAGAGTATCACTAAAGAAGAGGTTACGGATCCATAAACAATATTGAAAATGCCTAAAATTTTAATAACATATGGTATTAAATATTACCTTTTGTGGTCGCTATGTAACGATTTTTTTTTATGAAAAAAGTCTGGAAAAACATTTTTATCAGCTGGTAAAAAAACATGTGTTTTTGGCTTAATAATTTAGGACTAAACCACGTCATCCCACTCCACTCCCTGTGGATTAAAAATTGAGTCAAAAAGTTAACTTTATTTCCTAGGGAATAAAGTAAAAAGTTAACAACCTAATTAGTCTAAATAATGTAGGATTTGTACTGAAAAAGTTGAGGGTTAGGTTGGTACATCTGTCACACCGGCCATTAAAATCAGCTGTTGTTTCAAAACACCAAAACTGATAAACAGAAGTTCATTTGTGTTCAGGTTGTGTAAGCTATGGATCCACCACTTATTGTACAAGAAGCAAATAATGTTTTTTCAAATTTATTGCCAGCTAAATCAAGTCAAAATTTATAATAAAACGTAAGATGACTTCAAAAAATGGTGTAATAAAGAAAATGTGAAAATAATAAGTGAAGATCTATTACTTGCATACTTCAATGATTTATCTAAGGCAAGATTTTATCTCCACTACATTATTTTACCAAATACCTATAAGAACGTAAGAAAAATTCAAAATTGTAATAATTGCACATTTAATTTTAGTTTTTGAATTTATTGTAAAACATAACATAATATAAAATATTATAACGTATATTTTGCCTTTTTACATCCCACCTGGAGATAAAATCTTGTATGCCCCTCGGGACTAAATTGATCATTATTACCAGCAATACTTTACTCCCTCGGCTTGGCCTCGCATTCTCTCGGGTAAAAACTTACAGCTGAGGGAATAATGATGTTCTTTAGTCGCTAGGTGCATAAATAACTATTGCACTGTATTCTGGTTTAGATTATTTCTGGTGATAAAAGCGAAAGCACTAATGAGATATAGAATACATGTTAAGACATTGGCAGACAAATTCCAAGAAAAATGTTTCTCGAAAATATCCTGTTTCTTATGCACTTTTACTTTCCTTTTTTTATTTATTATTTATCAATTGTTTTTATTTAACCTGTTGTTCCACCTGGGGACTGGTAACCTTCCTTATGATTCAGTAGTTGCATTTTGGCCTTGGATGTGGTGTGACGTTTCTTCTGGTTAGTGCCTTGCTGCATTTTGAGTTTAGGATGTGCTTTATTTGTATTGTATTTCCTTTGTTATTATTCTCTTTCTTTCCTGAAGATGCCTTAATGGGCGAAATATGACAGCTAATTTTGTTTAGAGACTGAAGCCTTTTTGGTTAGCTTTTTTTCACTAATGTTTCAACAGATTTTAATTTCGGTTATCAGTAAAAATATTTTACAAAATTAATTTCTTTTTGTAATTTCTCATAACTGTTTTATGGTTTCAGAACAGGTCTATCGTTACAAAGAGGAGGAAAGAGAAACAAAAGGATTTCGCCGCTGTGTTGAAAAGTGAAATGTATATTTGCTGTGAATATATGTTTTTACAGAGGGTGTGTGTATGTCGTTTTGTATAGTCTGATTTGTAAGAAACCACTGAGCAATTACAATTGTTCTTAGAAGTTTGGATTGTGTTTGTATCATTTGTATATGTACGCATTTTGCTAAACCTCTAAGTTATTTATTATTATTCTTTTATGCTGTACTGACACCTCTGCAGTATCGCATCCAGAAAATTTGATCTCCACGATTTGCAGGAATATTAAATTTTTGATAACTGTTTAATGTTTTACTGAGCAGGGATATAGGCCATTGTTTCATATATTTATGAAAATATGCATTTTCAAGTAAAGAACAGACTGTCAATAGAAGCACTGCCTGGACACAACTTTAGGTGGACTAGGCACATTGGGTATTGTGTAGTGAGAACGTGTACGACCACACTTGCTCGAAGTTGGAGAAACGACTCTTTGGAAGTTGTGATATGGTTAGGGCGGTCCCAAGGCCTGGAAGTAGAGATAAGCTAGAGCTCCCGTTAAAGAAGACCGTATAAAAAGTTCCAGGAAAGAACGTCTATTGCTCCCCCGCAACTTGCCCGCTTTGTACTTTATTGAACATTAACTTCTAGTTAAGGATATATTTCCTAGTTTCGCTGATAAAGGTTAATTTCCTTGTTT